>OZ010792.1:341673309-342273309 GCA_963932465.1 Maratus speciosus | reverse complement strand
TATCACAATTTGTTGATTTTCTGTAAGCAAGTAAACCTTATTTGTTTACGATGGAAGTCAATGGGAATTTGGCGAAATATTAGAGATATCGCCAAGTGTCGTCACTTTTGACGACTAATTTTGGTCGACAAATTTGGCGACATATCCGCAAGTTGGCGATAAACGTTGCCGTACTTGGTGACAGAACAGGGTCCACCTTACGGTAACACCCCCTTATAGATATGGAGATGCATTAAATGCTGTTCAATAACCAATGAGGTGCGTTTCATTCGGGTTTTCCATTAAACAATAAACAAATAATCACGATTTCTGCGCCACATACAATAGCGTAATATGTATATAGATTTTCAAGCATATTTTTTTTTAATCTCGCTCTATTCCGTCAAGGTTCGATTACGGAAAATTCTATTATATTAAAAAGTGACTGTCCGTTTATACTTCACAGCTCCTCCTCCTAGAATGCATTACTAGTTATAGTATGAAAACATCTCATTTGCCAATTTTAACGCAGAATTTCCGACTTTTTGATCCCATTACGCAGATCCTTAGGTTATTTTTACCGCTACTCATAAAAAATGTAATGTATATCGTCAGCATTATATTCATAAACTTCGCATTTAAATTGATTGTAAAAAGAAATTCTAAAGCTGGCAGAACTACAATTTTAGCCAGACTACATGGCAAAGAGCCTTTGCATTTACTTTTAAGAATAGTATAATAATTTAACCATCAATAATTTATTTTTTAACCCCTTTATGCCTGAATTTTTGCTTTCTCAAATTTGTTGGAAAAATCACTTTAAAATGTTGCAAAATGAACTGTAAAAATATTTAAAAAAAATTACACTAAAATATTTTTGTATTAAATGTAAACGTACTAAATATGGGAATATCCATATGCGGAAAATACATAATTATATGTTTTGTCTAAATTTATATAAATTAAGCTTTTAAATTGCATATTATAATAATACTATAATTAGTATTTTTATGAACTATTAAAAACGTCTATATATATTTCTTTACAGAGATAAATAATATTATAAGTATTATTAATAATAAATTAAAAATAATTTTATTTGAGGCTATAAAATATTTGTTTCAAAATCTTCTTGAAAAAGACTTTACATAAATAACTGTCCCCTAAATGGCTAATAGAAATATGTACCCTTTTGCACCTAGCGCCCTATATTTTGTCCCTATATTATACAAATATGCATTAAAAATTGGCTCGAACATATAATTTCACAATTTAAAAAATACGTATTTCAAAGAAGTCTACAAGAATAGCCTCCTTTGAGTAACCTAGTATTTGGCGTGAGATGCTTTACAAATTCAAAAAGCAATGAGATAAATTAATTCTCATGTATACAGTTGACTATTTTAAAGCGCCTGCTTTCGCTATATATATGATCTCGTATTTTAAGTAGATTTCGTCTGAAATACTATCTATTACATTCTCCCCTATTTTGGAATTTCTGAACAATTTTTGCAGATATACACCGATCATGACCCCTAGAACCCAAAAACACCCTCAGTAAAAAACCTTTATCTATCTATCTATCTATCTATCTATCTATCTCTATATATATATCACTTTCTTCTGGACACAATAACTTCCACAATTCTGCACAAATCTCTTTCAAACTGTTACATAAAATCGAGGGGCATAAAATGCCGGTCAAGTTCGTTAATGGGCAAAATCTGACCAAAGGGATGGAAATAGGGAGGGGTTTTGAGAAAACCGAACCCCCCCCCCCCCATAACTTCGTAATTTTTGTGCATATCAAATCAGTTTAAAGTTTTTATTGCTTCTAAAAATAGGACTAAAATTTTATGTATCACAGACATTTGATAAAGTTAAAAATGGGCTCAAGGGGCGCAAAAATAGGGTTTTTGGGAGAAAAAAAATTCATAACTTCGTCAATTCTCATGATATCAATTCCAATTAATTTTATTATAAATCTCCTTAATATTATCTGTAACTTTTATATTCACAAGTATTTGATAGGACCAATTCGTACCGCAAAAAAAAATTTAAAACGAAAACAAAAGAAGGGGGGGGGGGGGGGGTTGAAGAAGAAAAAAATGCACAACTCCATCAATTTACATGATATAAAATCCCCATGAATTTATCATTTATGTTCTTAATATTGTCTAAATCATTTATATAGACAAGTTTTTGATAGGACCAATTCTTACAGCAAAAACATATTAAAATTAGATAGCGGTCGAAGAAAAAAATCATCTTATTAAGGGTGTATTCAAATCCAAAACTGCTTATTTTCTTACTTATTTTTAAATTAATTTTTTGCTCTTAAACGTATCCAATTGGCAGATTCTCTTATTCAGAAACTATATAATGTACCGTAATGATCGATTTTTTGATAGAGCCAGACTGTATTTCAAAAAATGATGTCAAAGTGGGCATTTTGAACAGAATTTCCCGAAGCGTTTGTATTAGAAGCGAAAAATATTGTCCTACTGAGAAAATAATCGTTTATAAATAAAGTTATAATTAATTGAACGAAAAATAGAAACACAGATTGCTTATAAATCTCTTCAAAAATCACGTCAGCAAGTTTAATATTTTTTCTTTTAAAAATGAATTTGAAAATGTGCCATAAAATTGCGAGTTGTTGAGCATGGAAAAGTATTTTTTTTAATTCCGCCTTAACATGATGCTGATAAAACCAGCTATTATATAAAAATGAAATAAAAGCTCATCAAAAGCTGCCAAATAAAATTGTTTAAGTGGGTTTATCTCTAATCATGATTTAGTTTTTGTTTGTGAAATTAGTATACTTAATTTCGAAATCTACCTCCGCTTGTAGGCCAGGCCGGCAGGGATTTTTTGTTTATTAAGTTGTTAAAAAAAAAAAAAAATGCGAAAAGAGCTCATTTATCATTGTTGTTCTTGATAATGTTGCCGATTGAGTATACGGAAATTACTGATTTGTGTATTAAAATTTTTATAAAATGTATTATAATCCTTTATGTGTAATATTATCACTCTAAGCATATAAATGTTTCCTTTACAGTAGAGCGCCGATTATCCGAACCAGTCGGGACCGACCCTAGTTCGGATAAATGGACAGGCAATTTAAGGGATGTTCCTGACTATACTAAAACCTTCATACTTTATTCAGGCTTAGATCTTTTAGCACCAGTTAATGCTAGCGTGTTTAAAAACTTTTTTTGTTGTTGTTTACTTTTTTATCATTTAAAATTTTCTTTTTCTCTTTTTATCATTTTCTGAACTGCAGAGATTATAATTTAAGCAAAAAAGCTTTCGATTGTTGCTTGCTTCAAAGAAGTCGTTCTTTCCAATGCTGCCATATCTCGAATTCTTCTTAAATACGTTAGTTGAATAAGATCAGATTTCTTCTACCGTTCGATGATTTCTTTTTCCAAAAATTCAAAGGCTTCGTTATGTCATGGACCTGGGTCATTTTCATAGCATTCGTTTTCATTTCTTAAATTTATTTTTCATCTTAAATGTTATCCACAATCTCATCATCGTTAAAAAATAAATAAAATAAAAAAATAAAAGAGAGAGAGAAATAGGCTGTTTGGATAAATAGAAGTTTGGTATATATATATATATATATATATATATATGTTTTCTCAAATTTAATTCTTTCGATATCCATAGATTTTAATATGATCGAAATCGACTTTCAAATATAAGAATATTGAAGCATGGGTTATGCAATATACATTCAAGCGGGTCACAACGCGCTAAACGTATATTAATTTTTGTAAAGAATAATAATAAGAAAATCATTTGTTAACATGATGTACTTTCATGCCAAACACAAATATAATTGTAAAATATAAATAATACTGGTTTGAACATTTTGGCAGTAATATTTTATTTCATTCAAAGATTTTTATGTCACATTTCATCTCATCTTGAGCATTTTAATTTAATGCGTTTGATATTTCAATGTATGTTAAAGTTAACAGATCGAAAAGAAATTCTTATTTACTTTAATTTTATATTTTTCTCAACGTTATTTAAGGTTTTTTTACTTATTTGTGTATTTTCTCACTTACGGTTTAAATATTCATTATGTGGCAAGCCATATAATTAAGATTGTATACTTACATAATCACTATATTTAGAGTACTCCATATTGTTTATATTGCAAGTAACGTAAATGTACCAATAGTGGGTTACTTAAGAAATTCTATCTAATTATTATTAAAATTATATTAAACTCCAAAAGATATATATAATTTTACCCTAATCGTAATCTTTATCTATCAGAAAAAACATTGAACAATTGTAAAATGAAAAAAAAATATCACTACAACAAAATGAACAGCAAAATAATCATGAAGTTAAGAAGTATAATAGTTAATATTTCGGGAAAATGAACGGTTTAAAGCAATAAACAATTAAACAGTTAAGCATATATTTCAATAGTAACTGACTGATAATATATGAATCTTTTAGAATGGTGATGCAGTACAACTCATGGATAAAACAGTAAATTAATTAAAAAAATTCAATAAACCCGACTGCGTAAAACGTGATCTAATTAATTATTTATAATCAATGTGAAACTATTTTTTTGTATTACTTACCTATTTTTTTTATTTACTTGTATTGATGACTTTTAAGTGGTGTTTAATTGTTAGTTCCTCTCTATAAACAGTATTTTGATGTGGCCTATAGATATCTATGAAGGTTAGAGTTGCAGTAAAGCTAGAGATCCTACCTACACAACTTCCAGGTTGTGTAATATTTAAACGGAGCTTCTGATTGTAAAATAGTCAACGAAACATCGTCTTCATTTTGAAAGACCTATCCAATGATATGCCACTCAATAGGGTGCGTAAATTTTTTTTTCGTCTCTACCGCCTTTATGTATTTTACAGCCGCCATTTTGAATTTATAAAAACAAAACCTAGCTTATAACAATCGGACGGTTAATATCAATCGATAGAGGCCCCATTCATTAAAATTCATCCAGCCGTTGGGATGTTTCGAGGGTATAAAGACATCCACATACCCAGATACACTTGAAACACATAACCCTTCTTTGCAGCTGGGTAAAAAAGGCAAAAGAAATAACGGAAACTTCAACGATTTTCAAAATTAATAACTAGCACTGGAAAATAATGAAGCCTTTGTGCTTCTGATATTTCCAAAAAGCATTGCAGACTTCGCAGCAACACAGATTCGCACCGATTTTAGAAGAGGCTGTAAATTTTTCACATCCTTCCGAATGCGTATTTTATTTAATCATAGACGTGGAATACATCTCTCGTATTTTTATCTTACACATTCTTTTGTGAAATATGTGGGAAACGTCATAATTATTTTGTTTCTATGATGTTTGTTAAATTAATACAATTAATATTTTTATTGTTTGGCTCTAAAGTCCTCGTTTTCACCTGACAAAACAGCAGATTAAAGTCGGCCAGAAAATTGAAATCGGTACCAATCAGCATGATCTACCATGTTGAAATCTACTATGGCAACTCGCGAGTCTTCTTTTTCTCAACGAACGTTGATTTCCGTGGTGTATTGTAAACAAAAGGCTAAATTTATCCTGAGATGGAATACTATATAATATCATTCGAAAGCTGCTGGTCTGGACAAGGTTTTGATGCATTTGGCCGATTATATCTAGAAGGGTATTTGCGGAATTGTCGGTTAAGTTCAGAAATCCTTATGAAAATGGTATCATATTACAGGATTTTTTATGTTCTTTCTAAATATGTTCTTATTGTGCATGTAGGTTTTACAGAAGCATCACAAATTTGGGTTTTTTACACTTGACGCATTTTTTGCGTATTTCCTTCTATCCATCTTAACACGAAAACGATTACGTATAGGACAAGGATTCTGTGAATTTGCACGATCCACAGGTGCTCTTATATCTTCTTCTTTCGTTTGCCATATCACGCCAAATTCACCCTGTATATCTGTTTGCAACTAATCCCGGATCCTTTTAATTTTTTTTTATTTAATGGAACCATATATGCATTTTGTATATGTGGGCATATTTCACTTTCTATTCATTACTTATTAAATTGTTTTCTAACCTTTACACCCCGTATAAAGAAGATATCAGATCAGAAATTACACATTGGTTACCATATAGGGGAGACTAGGTAGGATTGAACCACTTTTTACAATTTTTTTTTTTTTTTTTTTTTTTAAATATTGAACGTAGAATAAAGTTTCATATATAATTTTATTCGTTATACAATCAGTTATCAAAAGAAAATTTCTACATAAGGGTAATATATTCCAAATTTGAAAAATGTTTGATTTTAATCATGAGAAAATAATGGGTCAAAGTTCCCCACATATGTGAGTGTTGACCCACTATATGGGAGGCTTGACCCACTATATGGGAGGTTTGACCCACTTTGTTTTATACTGAAATATTTGTGAAGAAAAATAAAATCAGTATGAAAAAAGCATAAAAACTTTATGTTGCATGCTTTAATTATTATAAAAAATATTTTTGAATATATGATGCTTAAACAAACCTGTTTAGAGGCATTCGAAAGTCAGAGGAGAAAAATTTTGTTTTAAACAGGATTTTGTCTGAGAAAGTATAATTGTACTGTAGGGAAAATGAAATGTTAACATTTAAGACAGTATTCCGTTAGAGACAGATTACGTTTTGATAAGGTTTCATGTATTATTATCTCCGAATTTAGGAGCCACTGTTCCGCTTTTTTTTTGTCTTCTTGTTCCACGTTTTGTGACACGCGACCTGACAACTCTAGTTTTCACATACTTTGACTTCATCTCACTGTATTCATCCTGGTAAAATTTGTCTACAAACCATCCTAAAGATTTTCGATCAATACTATGCTCTTTTGCAGCCGCATAAGCACTTAACTTACCATTAACTCTTTCATTATAGGGTTGGGACGTATGTCGTCTCAATAACTATTTATTTATTCGATTCGCACAACTTTTTGAAAAACATGCTCTGCCATACTCCTACACTAGAATACTTTCGAGAGATTTTTACTATAAGAAAATTCTTTTGTAAATTGTGGTGCGAGTGAATACATAAACAGCCCCCAGTGCTACCTGTAATGTAAAGGTTATCATCTGCTGCTTTCATACTTTCTAGTCCTTTCTAGTATTTTCCATTGTTCCTATTTACCTATTGTAAGTAATATTTACATGGAAAAATGTTCCTATCAACTTTCCCATTTATATTTCATTAAATGTTTTCTTGAGGTGGATATCATAGTAATTTTTCACATCTTTCTTTAATCAGTTTAAAACATTTTATTTTCCATAACCCCATTTTACTGTAGCTTTACAGAATAAAGTTACATTCTTTTTTTATATATTGTCCTTAATCTTTCATTTTGCACAGTGTATAACAAAAAGATTTCCAAAATCACTTAATTAAGGGAGCCTTGAACATCTGGTCAACCCTCCCTCACATTGACTGGGTCAAGCTTCCCCGCATATCCCTTTTCTAAAAAATGTCACATTGTTATGTTAAGCCTAACTTACTGTACAATCTTTATGTCTGGGATGAAAGCGCGGCATTTCTGAATTACTCAAAACCTACTTACTTAAATTTCTATGATATATTTTATCTGAAAAAGCTTACAAAGTATTTTAATAAAACACAACGTTTAGGTTGAAAAAAGTTCGCAATTGATTTTTTCCACACCTATTTGGATTATCTGTATGAGAAAAAAGACTGTTGTTTGAGCATTTTAGTAGCTTTGGTTGACACCTATTGATAAAACACTGAAATTCTTTTAAATATGAAAACCGAGGGGTGGGTCAACCCTACCTAGTCTCCCCCATGCTAAAAAGAAATTATATAATGTATAAGACCTGTATCAAAATAAAATATAATACTCAACGTAAATGCAAAAGAGCTTTAAATATTGCAAACAAAACTTTTCCCGTTAATATTTTGAAGTTTTGAGAGCTAATGAACTCCTTCGCTGATACGTCATTAATAATTGGCAAACGACATCTACTGAACGATGGACTTTATCAACCATTAGATTTCACTTAATGGAAATAGCATACAGTACATTTTTAAAATTGTAACTTTAAAAATTTCATTCCAGTGAATCATCACATTCGTTTTTTTTCCCTCAACACGCAGGTGCCCTAACTGATTTAAAGTGTTCCTGGTGGAACATACTTTTCACTATTTATAATTATTTTTGTTTCTCACCAACGGATTCTACAACTAATCAGATCTATGAGTTAAATATCTCTTCAATGAGATTAAGTTGATTTTTCAAAAAGAGTCATGGATATATTTTTTTCAGTGGACTTTATCTGTAATGAATGTACAAAAAAAAAAAAAAAAATTATTGTGCTAAAATATGCAGAAATATTTTATTATATCTATTTTATATGTACCACATTGGATATATAATTAAAGAATTTTGCTTTAAACTTTGCAAAGTTCTATATGGCATCATTGGGTATTTCCGAACGGGCTACCAGTTAAAAAACTTAACGTATATATATATATATATATATATATATATATATACATAGTACTTATGTAGACCATAAATTTGTACTTTTCTTAAAATTTGGCAATTTTAACACAGCTAGTTAATTTATGGGAATGAAAAGGGAATTTCCAGGTCAGTTTAAATAAAAATTCTTATTCTGATGAATTACGTTATCATGAAGTGAAAAAATATTTGGCAGGAACAATACTAAAACGATATAGTGCATAGATTGTGAAACTCCTTAAAATGCTAGAGTGGATTGTCTTGTAAATGCTACAAGGACTTTAAATGTCTTTTGTTTTTCTTTCTGTTAAATTTAGCTTTAATAATAATACAAAAATATTTTTTAAATAATTAAACACTATCATAAAAAGTACTATTACTACTATATATTCATATATTTTCTATTTAAAATACATTATTATAATTATTAATTATCTAAATTTTATATTCAGGGATTGATATTTAGTATTTTTGTAACCGATTTCGCAATTTGTTTTACAAATTATTATTTATTTAAATGTCTCATCTACCTGATTTATTCCTAAATCTGGAGTCCATTTTAAGGAAAAAAATTTCCATTTTAAAAAACCGAAAACATGGAGAGATTTCGCTGAAGACATCATAGTACGGTAATTAAAATACATCAACTTAAAATAAGAATTATACATATAAGTGTGCGTGTGTTTATATTAGTAATTATACATCAGACTTGTATAATAAATAATTGGGATGTTGTAGGGGTTTTTTGGTTGTTTTTTGTTTGGCGGGGGAAGGGGAGGGTTATAAACAAAATAACATATGTAAATTTTTACAAGCAACTTGCATATTATATTTTATATTTCTAAAAAAAATATTTATTTTTTATGAGTCCTTTTTTTTTGTTCACAGATACACTGTTATTAATGCTATTCAAGAATTATGCTCCGTTTATTTTTATATAACAGCGTTATGTGAATAATGAATCTGTGATAGTAATCTAAAAAAGAATAAAGTAAAATTTACTGTGCTAGAATTATTATGACATTCTATAAATATATGTATATGTGATTGAAATTTGAAACATCGAAACTTTCATGTATCTAAAATTAAATGTACGACCAGTCTTAAATTTCTTTGTTATTTGCAGACAAGCGTTCTGTTCATCGTGATTACTGTTTGCCTCCTATTTATAAAAACGAAATTGGAATATCGTAAAAACAACAATCTCTGTAACGCTAAACACTCCGACTTGCATTCCCCAAAAATCGTTAAAATGGGATTTTTTTAACAAGAGTTTGTATTTTCAAAGTGATCTTCAAGGAGAGTCTCTGCCTGGTTCTTCATTCTAAAATAGAATTCGTCAAAAGTGCAAGTTACAGGCAACAAGTTGCCAGAACACCCCTGTGATTAGAAGAGACTGTTCTGCTATCTAAACATTTCTGTCTTTTGAAGAATTTTTGGATATTTTGAGCTTAAGTTCGGGAGATTTTCCTGTTTTGAAGGGAAAAAGACATACATACAACTTCTGTATGCAGTACGAAGAAATACTAGGCAGTACAATGGTCGGAATAGCCCTGTGATTCGTTGAAAATGAAGCTTTAGATTGGAGACAATCAGATACTTTTAAAGTTAAGTATTTTTATGTACTTTCACAGATAATGGGTACATCAAAGCAGGCTTTTTAGTGTTTTAACAAAATATAACCAAAAAACAGGAAATCAATCAATTTGAAAATCACATCAATGAGGCCCTATACGAACTACACTGTAAAAAATACAAATGTTGTTATTTTTTTTTAACGAAAATATAATACAACAACAACGAACCAAAATATACAATAACCTCTTACGAGTTACCTGTGATTCCAAAAACCGTTCTTTATCTATATGGATACTATCAATTCTGAATTAAACATTTTTAGCTAAGTAGTGGAATTTACACATTTAAGAGCAACTAATTAATTTTAACTGTAATTTTAATGTCATTACTTTTTTATGTTTGCTTACCAAACGTGTCTGTTGAATATGAAAACGTTTATTTGAAAATTGTCGACCTCCAAAAATTATGTATCCCCTGCTCGAGTAAAATTATTAATGCTCTATAAAAAACTACACGGAAGCATTTCTGAATAACCGTGGCAGTAAAAGAAACTTTGTTTTATAAATTCTTCTTTTTATTCTTCTTTTATTCTTTTTTCATCTTTTTCTTCTATTTATTTACATAGTTCGAAGTTAAAGGAAGCTTTATACAACTTTTTATTCCAAAATTCACAGAGGCCTCGATGGCATAAGATATTTCTAAACCTAAAAAGAAAAATATATGCATTTTATACTACATTTTATGTATGCTCTTGTACATTTATTATAGAGCTAAAAAATATTACTACAGCCATATGCATCCTGCTCAAAATTCGAAATATATTACGATCTGACTAATATGAAATTCCGTATTTTTCGCTATAATTCCTGTATCATAGATTTTTAACATTATAGGACATAATCACAGTAAAAGGAAAGGAAATTCTGTTTGCTTTTATTAAGTAAAAATAACCTTTTAAATAGATGCTATACTTTAGCTTTGTTCATTTAAGCAAAAAGTTGTATCTCTCAATGTTCATGGACTTAAAAATTTCAATTTCGAAAAATATTCCACAGTGATCTTCACAACCTTCCGAAAATTTCCATGAATACTTTCATTAGTGCCGTTCACTGAGTACTTCTTTTTACCTTAGGATACAAAAGTAGGATACTTCTTGAAAAACATTCGAGGAAAAAAATGTTTCATGTACTATAATTTACATGTTTATTTAAAATAATATTTTTACAGGTAAATAGTTTAAATTTGAATTATGATACTGAAGCGTTACTGGAATATTATATATATATGTGGAGATTTCGCAAGCAACACCTGCATTAGACTGAGTGTCTCCGAATTTTCCGCTTCGAGATTAAAAAGGAAACGAGCCTAGCTTATAGCCATCGGACGGTTAAGATCAATCGATAGAGGCCCCATTCAGTAAAATTCATCCAGCCGTTGGGATGTTTCGAGGATATAAAGACATCCACATACCCAGATACACTTGAAACACATAACCCTTCTTGGCAGCTGAGTAAAAAAGGCAAAAGAAATAACGGAAACTTCACCGATTTTCAAAATTAATAACTAGCACTGGAAAATAATGAAGCCTTTGTGCTTCTGATATTTCCAAAAAGCATTGCAGACTTCGCAGCAACACAGATTCGCACCGATTTTAGAAGAGGCTGTAAATTTTTCACATCCTTCCGAATGCGTATTTTATTTAATCATAGACGTGGAATACATCTCTCGTATTTTTATCTTACACATTCTTTTGTGAAATATGTGGGAAACGTCATAATTATTTTGTTTCTATGGTGTTTGTTAAATTAATACAATTAATATTTTTATTGTTTGGCTCTAAAGTCCTCGTTTTCACCTGACAAAACAGCAGATTAAAGTCGGCCAGAAAATTGAAATCGGTACCAATCACCATGATCTACCATGTTGAAATCTACTATGGCAACTCGCGAGTCTTCTTTTTCTCAACGAACGTTGATTTCCGTGGTGTATTGTAAACAAAAGGCTAAATTTATCCTGAGATGGAATACTATATAAGATCATTCGAAAGCTGCTGGTCTGGACAAGGTTTTGATGCATTTGGCCGATTATATCTAGAAGGGTATTTGCGGAATTGTCGGTTAAGTTCAGAAATCCTTATGAAAATGGTATCATATTACAGGATTTTTTATGTTCTTTCTAAATATGTTCTTATTGTGCATGTATGTTTTACAGAAGCATCACAAATTTGGGTTTTTTACACTTGACGCATTTTTTGCGTATTTCCTTCTATCCATCATAACTCGAAAACGATTACGTATAGGACAAGGATTCTGTGAATTTGCACGATCCACAGGTGCTCTTATATCTCCTTCTTTCGTTTGCCATATCACGCCAAATTCACCCTGTATATCTGTTTGCAACTAATCCCGGATCCTTTTAATTTTTTTTTATTTAATGGAACCATATATGCATTTTGTATATGTGGGCATATTTCACTTTCTATTCATTACTTATTAAATTGTTTTCTAACCTTTACACCCCGTATAAAGAAGATATCAGATCAGAAATTACACATTGGTTACCATATAGGGGAGACTAGGTAGGATTGAACCACTTTTTACAATTTTTATTTTTTTATTTTTTAAATATTGAACTTAGAATAAAGTTTCATATATAATTTTATTCGTTATACAATCAGTTATCAAAAGAAAATTTCTACATAAGGGTAATATATTCCAAATTTGAAAAATGTTTGATTTTAATCATGAGAAAATAATGGGTCAAAGCTCCCCACATATGTGAGTGTTGACCCACTATATGGGAGGCTTGACCCACTATATGGGAGGCTTGACCCACTTTGTTTTATACTGAAATATTTGTAAAGAAAAATAAAATCAGTATGAAAAAAGCATAAAAACTTTATGTTGCATGCTTTAATTATTATAAAAAATATTTTTGAATATATGATGCTTAAACAAACCTGTTTAGAGGCATTCGAAAGTCAGAGGAGAAAAATTTTGTTTTAAACAGGATTTTGTCTGAGAAAGTATAATTGTACTGTAGGGAAAATGAAATGTTAACATTTAAGACAGTATTCCGTTAGAGACAGATTACGTTTTGATAAGGTTTCATGTATTAATATCTCCGAATTTAGGAGCCACTGTTCCGCTTTTTTTTTGTCTTCTTGTTCCACGTTTTGTGACACTCGACCTGACAACTATAGTTTTCAAATACTTTGACTTCATCTCACTGTATTCATCCTGGTAAAATTTGTCTACAAACCTTCCTAAAGATTTTCGATCAATACTATGCTCTTTTGCAGCCGCATAAGCACTTAACTTACCATTAACTCTTTCATTATAGGGTTGGGACGTATGTCGTCTCAATAACTATTTATTTATTCGATTCGCACAACTTTTTGAAAAACATGCTCTGCCATACTCCTATACTAGAATACTTTCAAGAGATTTTTACTATAAGAAAATTCTTTTGTAAATTGTGGTGCGAGTGAATACATAAACAGCCCCCAGTGCTACCTGTAATGTAAAGGTTATCATCTGCTGCTTTCATACTTTCTAGTCCTTTCTAGTATTTTCCATTGTTCCTATTTACCTATTGTAAGTAATATTTACATGGAAAAATGTTCCTATCAACTTTCCCATTTATATTTCATTAAATGTTTTCTTGAGGTGGATATCATAGTAATTTTTCACATCTTTCTTTAATCTTTTTAAAACATTTTATTTTCCATAACCCCATTTTACTGTAGCTTTACAGAATAAAGTTACATTCTTTTTTTATATATTGTCCTTAATCTTTCATTTTGCACAGTGTATAACAAAAAGATTTCCAAAATCACTTAATTAAGGGAGCCTTGAACATCTGGTCAACCCTCCCTCACATTGACTGGGTCAAGCTTCCCCGCATATCCCTTTTCTAAAAAATGTCACATTGTTATGTTAAGCCTAACTTACTGTACAATCTTTATGTCTGGGATGAAAGCGCGGCATTTCTGAATTACTCAAAACCTACTTACTTAAATTTCTATGATATATTTTATCAGAAAAAGCTTACAAAGTATTTTAATAAAACACAACGTTTAGGTTGAAAAAAGTTCGCAATTGATTTTTTCCACACCTATTTGGATTATCTGCATGAGAAAAAAGACTGTTGTTTGAGCATTTTAGTAGCTTTGGTTGACACCTATTGATAAAACTCTGAAATTCTTTTAAATATGAAAACCGAGGGGTGGGTCAACCCTACCTAGTCTCCCCCATGCTAAAAAGAAATTATATAATGTATAAGACCTGTATCAAAATAAAATATAATAATCAACGTAAATGCAAAAGAGCTTTAAATATTGCAAACAAAACTTTTCCCGTTAATATTTTGAAGTTTTGAGAGCTAATGAACTCGTTCGCTGATACGTCATTGGACGATCAGAACGATTGTCGAGGGAAAAAACTGGTTACCTTGGCAACCGAGCAACTGACGTAAGATCGTGACGTCAGCTTTTACAGGTACAATCTTTAAAAACAAACATTCGGAATTCGAACGGTGAAAAGGAAGTATGCTAAGCCATGTATTATTCTTTGAGTCTTATATTTATTATTCGATGCGGAGTCAACAAGTTATTCATCTATATTCATTTACTATGTAATTCGTCGTTTTTAAATGACAAGTCAAGAATTCAATCGAAGGTGTTACTAATTTGACCAGCTCAACGGGATTCGAACATTTATAAGTGTATTCAACTAGAATCTACAATATACTTGCGGCTATATCAGTTCTTTGTATTATAATAAAGGTGTGTCGTGTTATATATCCAGCTGCTCCTTTATTGTAAGTGTCTGCCTGAATTTCTGGGAAAATGGGGTAAGTAACGAAAATTTAAATTTAATTCTAACTTCTAACTAAAATCACAGTTTTTGTTTTAAAATCGAATCGTGAATTGAATTCTGTTAAGTCATATTCTTTCGTCAGATTATTCATATTTCTTTTCCCTAATTTAAATTCGAGCTATTCAAAATTAATCCGTAACCTATGCTATCCATAAATTTTGGTCCGTACCGAGCCTGAGCTACGATGGAATCTGTTCTCAAGTCGTAGCGGTCAATTAATTTATCTGTGCTAGATGTAACGTAAAAAAAAAAAAAAAAAAAAAAAGTAAAAACGGTTGTGTTTATTTATTCAATTCTTGGTTTTTTTTTTATATTTTGTATGTTATGGTGCATTTTGTATGAGATTGTGTAATTTTCGTATTTTTATGTTATTCATTTCTTATATTGTTTATTTGTAATTATTAAAAATGACTAAACAAACTAAACAGGTGCTGTATGTTGAGCGAATTTGTAAGGAAATAGATGTAATTAAGGATAAAGTTCAAAATGCGAAGTCAGATGAGCATGCAAAAATTAAAGTTTTGAAATCGAAAATATCTTCTTATGAAAATACTCTTGCGCAAGCATTTGATAAACTTTCGCCGAAAGAAAATAATGAGAATTTGGATATTTTTTTGAAGTATCAGGGAATTATTTGTGATTTGTTAGTCGATTTAGAAGAGAAAACCACAGTTGATTCTCCGACGGAAATTCGTGTAGAAACTCAAAATAAACAGAATTATTCGCAAGTTAAATTGCCCAAATTCGATCTTCCCCATTTTTATGGCGATTCGGAACAATGGATTTCGTTTAAAGAATTATTTCAGTCTACGATTTTGGGGAATGAAAAGTTATCTGATATTGAGAAATTACAATATTTACATTCATCTGTTCGCGGAAATGCCGCAAAATTAATTCGAGGATTTTCTTTAAAAGCAGAAAATTTAGTTCAGTGTTGGGATTTGTTAAATCAAAGATATGAAAATAAAAGACAGTTGGCTTTAAGTCAAATAAATAAAATATTTTCGATAAAGATTATTAAAGCTAGTAATTCAAAATCCTTGTTAGAATTGCTAGATACAAGTAATGAAGCAATTCGGAATTTGAAAATTTTGGGATTAGAATCTAATGCTTTGAGTGATTTAATGTTAATAAATTTTATGTTGAATAAATTAGATCAGCCTCTCAAACAAAGATGGGAATTGTTGTTAGACAATGATAAAATACCGGATATGGATTTATTTCGAAAATTTGTTGAGCGGGAAGCTAGAAGTGTAGAGGAGTCAAAATGCACTAAAGTAGAGTCTAAATTCAATTTCGCAAAAAAGCCTCTAGATGCTAGTCGAGTCAAAACCAACGTAATGAACAGCGCGTTTGTTAGGAATGGTAATAACTGCCTATTATGTAATGAAAGCCATGCGTTATTCAAATGTCCTTTATTTAATTCAAAACCAGTGAAGGAGAGGTGGAAAATCGTTCATTTAAACAAATTATGTGAAAATTGTCTTAGACAAAACCATCAAGTAGGGCAGTGTAGAATTAATGTTAAATGCAAAAATTGTTCCCAAATGCATCATACATTATTACATGTGCATACGACTAGTCAAACTAATAGAGAGTTTGTTAATGATAATGCACCAGAAATTTCTGTTTCTAATAGTGCGCAGTGTCATTCATCTTTGCAGAATTATAGTGTTCTATTATCTACCGCTCTTATTAATGTAAAATCTAGCACAGGTAATGTTATTCAGTGCAGAGCACTTATTGACAATGCTTCTCAAAATTCTTTAATCTCAAAAAATTGTGTAGAAAGGTTGAATTTGCCTGTTGGCAGAACGAACCATAGGCTTGTAGGTATAAATGGCATTTCGGCTGAAACCTGCCTAAATTTCACTGAATTTAATTACTCGCCATATTTTGAAAATAATTACAATTCTTTAAAAGCCCTTGTAGTCAATCAGGTTACTACCCCACTCCCTAACTTCAGGCTTGAAAGGCATTCATGGCCGCACATGGCAAACTTACAGCTGGCGGATCCTGAGTTTTATATCTCCAAGTCAATCGACATTCTGCTAGGAGCAGATGTTTTTGCACATCTGTTATTAGGGTCACCCATTTTTGGACAATCTGGTGAACCCGTTGCAATCCCAACTCAACTAGGATATATTCTAAGTGGTCCAGTACCCTATTCGTCTAAACCGGCCACGACCGTGGTCTGCCATTCAGTAGACATGACTGGTTTTTTCAACTCGGAGTCTGTTCCTCAAGCTAAGGAGTTTATTAAATCGGATGCAGCTAAAGAACTGTATCACAATTCAATTCGGCAAAATAAACAAGTTTGTGATGAGGAAAAAATTAATTTTCCTGTCGCTGCCAGTATAGCAAAAGATGATAGTTTGCCACATTCTTTAAAGGCAAATAACTTAACCCATTCTTTCAATCCGAATTCATCTCAAAGTTTTCTAGGGTTAGAGTGGAACCAGGAAACAGATTTCCTGCGAGTACAAGTTGTAGAAAAACCTACAGTAAAGACTAAAAGTCAATTATTATCCGTAATCGCTGGCATTTTTGATCCTTTGGGTCTTTTGTCACCTTCCACTGTTATCTTGAAAATGTTATTGAAAGAAGTGTGGAAGGCAGACTTGAAGTGGGATGATCCTCTTCCCTCAGATATTCTAGAAACGTGGAATAGATTCTATTCTGAAAGAAATGCTTTTAATTCTATGCACATTCCCCGATTTATGAATTTCAGCACATCATCACCTTTCGAACTCCATGGGTTCTGTGATGCCTCTAGACGTGCATACGCTGCGGTTGTCTATATAAAAACCTTTAATCCTGTCACGGTAATGCTAGTTGCTGCTAAAACAAGAATAGCGCCCACCAGTGCAATAACATTGCCAAGGTTAGAGTTATCTTCAGCTCTTTTGCTAGCAAACCTTATTCAAGTTGTGCAAGATGCATTACCTAACGCTATCCACAAAACATTCTTGTGGACCGATTCGACCATTACATTAAGCTGGATTGTGAAACCTCCAACCAAAGGCAACCAATTCGTGCTTCACCGTGCCAATAAAATCAGAGATTTGACCTCAATTGAACATTGGCATCATATTCCTGGTAAACATAATCCAGCCGATTGTGCAACACGGGGTCTATATCCCTATCAGTTAAAAGATTGCGACTGTTGGTGGTCTGGGCCTACTTGGCTCTACAAGTCTTCTAATCCTTTCATTGATGATCCATCTCCCACTTCAAACTTTGCAGTTGAGTCTTTACCCACCGAAAGTTCTTGTTTAATAAATCAACTAGACAACGATATAGACATTCTTACCAGATTTTCTTCATATACAAAAGTAATCCGAGTAGTTGCTTGGATTCAAAGATTCGCCTACAACACAAAATTCCATTTAAAAAGGAAAGGGCCATTAAATGCAGTTGAACTTAACAACGCTTGTAAAACTGTCGTCAAGTGCTTACAACAGTCAGCCTTTTCTGATGAAATTAATCTACTTAAACAACACAAACCACTACCAACATCCAGTAAATTGCTTTCTTTAAACATCTTTCTCGACGCAGATAATATTTTGAGAGTTGGTGGACGCCTCAGCAAACACACCACCATGTCATTCGATTCCAAACATCCAATGCTTATCCCTAAAACCCATCCCTTAACAGAAGCTATTATCAGGTACTTCCATCTCTATAGTCTGCATGCGGGTCCTGATCAAGTTCTTTCCTTAATTCGTCAAAAATTTTGGATTCCAGATGGCAGATCAACAGTTAAGAAAGAATTAAGAAAGTGTATCCGTTGCATTCGAATATCTGCCCAACCGCTTACTCAAATCATGGGTGACTTGCCCTCTTCACGAATTAATCCTTGTAGAGCGTTCCAGCGGACAGGGATTGATTTTGCAGGACCAATCAATACAAAATGCCAACACAAACGAAAGTCAACTATTTTTAAATCCTATATCTGTCTTTTTATATGCATGTGCACCAAAGCAGTACACATTGAATTAGTTTCAGAACTTACCACCGAAGCCTTTATATGCACTTTACAGCGTTTCATATCACGCCGAGGACATCCAACAGACATTTATTCTGATAACGGTACAACATTCGTTGGTGCAGCCTCATATCTTAAAAAACTGTTCCTAATTCTCAAAGAATCAAAAGTCCAAGACTTTTGTGCACAACGCCAAATTATTTGGCATTTCATACCTCCTTATGGTCCAAACTTTGGAGGATTATGGGAGTCTTCCATAAAGCTAGCCAAACGTCATCTAACCAAAGCATGCCAAGGTACTCTTATGACTTTTGAGGAACTATCCACAACCCTATGCCTTATTGAAGCATGTATAAATTCTCGTCCACTTATTCCTTTATCAACCGACCCTAATGACTTATCCGTTTTAACTCCAGGACATTTCCTTATTGGTGATCCATTACTTGCTTTACCTGACATGTCATCTCATAATAATCCATGTATTAGTCTCTCTTCCAGGTGGAAACAGTGTATCAAGATTCGAGATAATTTCTGGCACCGCTGGACTAAAGATTATCTCCAAACATTGTCCTTAAGGCATAAATGGAAAAAGGGCAATCATATTATCAAGATTGGTCAACTAGTCTTGGTAAAAGAATCTTCAATTCATCCAACTCATTGGAAATTAGCCGTGGTCGAAAACATCCATCCTGGTGCTGATGGTGTTGTCAGAGTTGTGACTATCCGTACAGGTGAAGGCACATTCAAGCGTCCGATTCAGCAGATTGCTGCTTTACCTGAAGTCCATGCCGGCCCCCCGGAGGTTATGGACGATCAGAACGATTGTCGAGGGAAAAAACTGGTTACCTTGGCAACCGAGCAACTGACGTAAGATCGTGACGTCAGCTTTTACAGGTACAATCTTTAAAAACAAACATTCGGAATTCGAACGGTGAAAAGGAAGTATGCTAAGCCATGTATTATTCTTTGAGTCTTATATTTATTATTCGATGCGGAGTCAACAAGTTATTCATCTATATTCATTTACTATGTAATTCGTCGTTTTTAAATGACAAGTCAAGAATTCAATCGAAGGTGTTACTAATTTGACCAGCTCAACGGGATTCGAACATTTATAAGTGTATTCAACTAGAATCTACAATATACTTGCGGCTATATCAGTTCTTTGTATTATAATAAAGGTGTGTCGTGTTATATATCCAGCTGCTCCTTTATTGTAAGTGTCTGCCTGAATTTCTGGGAAAATGGGGTAAGTAACGAAAATTTAAATTTAATTCTAACTTCTAACTAAAATCACAGTTTTTGTTTTAAAATCGAATCGTGAATTGAATTCTGTTAAGTCATATTCTTTCGTCAGATTATTCATATTTCTTTTCCCTAATTTAAATTCGAGCTATTCAAAATTAATCCGTAACCTATGCTATCCAGTCATTAATAATTGGCAAACGACATCTACTGAACGATGGACTTTATCAACCATTAGATTTCACTTAATGGAAATAGCATACAGTACATTTTTAAAATTGTAACTTTAAAAATTTCATTCCAGTGAATCATCACATTCGTTTTTTTTCCCTCAACACGCAGGTGCCCTAACTGATTTAAAGTGTTCCTGGTGGAACATACTTTTCACTATTTATAATTATTTTTGTTTCTCACCAACGGATTCTACAACTAATCAGATCTATGAGTTAAATATCTCTTCAATGAGATTAAGTTGATTTTTCAAAAAGAGTCATGGATATATTTTTTTCAGTGGACTTTATCTGTAATGAATGTACAAAAAAAAATTATTGTGCTAAAATATGCTGAAATATTTTATTATATCTATTTTATATATACCACATTGGATATATATTTAAAGAATTTTGCTTTATACTTTGCAAAGTTCTATATGGCATCATTGGGTATTTCCGAACGGGCTACCAGTTAAAAAACTTAACGTATATATATATATATATATATATATATATATACGTTATAGTATAGAGTACGAATAGTATGGAGGACTACTGTAGGCTTGAGTCAGGTATGTCTTTTATGCTTTATAATAAAATTTCGGTATATGATCATGCTTACCTTATTATAGCTAATTGATGTACGGGTGGATGGAGTTGATGAGAATTGGTTGGTTTAGTTGATTTATTTGGATTTATTAGTTTTTTATTGATTTTGGTTACTTTGTTGAAGTTTTTATGATTGTTTAATTTAAGAGTATTATTAGTTCTTTCGAGTTTATGTTATATGTTATATTGTTATAAGTTTATTTAACTTCCTTATAGTTGTACATTTTTTAGTACACATTTAAAATATTTGGAATTGCTTATATTGTATTTACATAGAATAATTAAACTTTTAATATGAATAGACAAAATTATATTGTAAAAGGTACCGGCAAGATACGGAAATTTTATAAATTTCGTAGTGCTCGGTCGGCTCCAGAATCCATGGTGGGGAGCGGATCGTCAAAAAGTTACCATGGACCAAATGTATTTAAAAATGTGGATGTATTGGAGAGTAAAGCTAGTGATTATGGTGAGATATGTGAGAAGAGGGGGAAAGGTCATGTATGCAATTTTTATAGTAAGCAGAGTTATATAGATGAGAGTTCGATAGATGATTGTTTAGTAATGAAGAAAAATTGTGAATTGTGTTATAAGTTAAATAAGGACAAGGGTGTTTATAGAGATACAGAAGTTGTTAGGTATCGGACAAGATATGTTTATAATACAAATTTAATGAATAAACATAAGAAAAACATAGAGTGCACCGATATAGTGAAAAGGTATAAAACAAGATTGTTTTATAATAGGGTTATAAATATTGGAAATAATATCAATGGAATAAACTTAATAAAATGTAGTGACAGAAGATGTAGAGTTTGTATTTGTGCCGATACGGATAATAGAGACAAAGTGATTGAAGAAAAATCTTTAAAATTTTGTAAGGTATATAATTGTGTGTATTGTTTAAGATGTAATGTGTGCAATCAAATGTACATAGGAGAGACTTCTACTCCTTTAAATAAGAGATTCAATAATCACAAATCAGACATTAGAAATCTTAAGTATAAAAAAGAGGATCAAGAAATAGAAATTTCACATTTTTCAGAACATGGCATAGATAACATTAGGATTTCTATATTGTGTATTATACCTAATAAAACGGAAAGAAAGATTCGTGAAAAGGATATAATGATAAAGTTTGGTACGGTCTATCCATATGGACTTAATGTTATGTTTAACCACAGTAATATAATTAAAAACTTTAAAACTAACAATTTAGATGATACAATTTATGACAAAATTAATCATGACATTGGAAACGAGTTGATTAGAAATAGTAATCAATATACTAAGTTGAATAATTTAAAAAAATTAAATACTTGTACAGACATAGTAAATGAAATAATTAATTATAAAGGTGAGCGAAGAGTTAATGTGATTAAAGGTTTGATTTTCAACATTAAGAAGAAATTAATTCCCGTAACCTTAAGAACTTTACAGTCTAGGGTAGAAAATGGAAATGTTGACCTAGGTTTGGATTTGTTGAGATATAGAATCAAGACACAAAAATTACAAATGTATTGTAACATTGATTATGGCCATGTTAGTGCAATAAATAAAATCTATTTTATAATGGATTATTTGGGTGATAGCCATAGGGGTGTAAATTACAATAAAATGCTGAATAAATACAATGAATTACTACCAGTCGGTAAAATAAAAATAGTTAAGGCTTTTAAATATGATAAGCCTTTGGGGAGAACTATTTTTAATTATAATTTATTTGCTAAAGATCTAAAGAAAAGTATTGCAGGGAGTATCTGCCATTGCAATGATTCTGAATATGTTAATTATAAAGACAAGTATTATGGACATGTTATTACTGGAGATCTAAAGATAGTAAAGGATGAGGAGTTGAGGAGGTTAATGGAGTACGGAACTAAATATCGTGTGAAACGTACTCTCACTAAAAGTGTTGCAATTAAACGTTTTACTATTAATATAGATATATTTATAAATAAATTAATGTATAGATACAATTTGCCATCCAGTGTTTTTGACGAGTGGAAGTATTATATATTAAGAGATTTTAAACGAGAATTTTCCAGAGATTTTGATGGAGTTAATAGAGAGAAATACAACAAACTTACACATTCAATTAAAGAGATTCAGGAAAATTTTATAATCACCTATGTGGATAAAGCAAATACAAGTTATGCACTGATATGTAAGGTACTTTACGGTAAACTTTTGAATGATTGCTACAATAATAAAAATAGCTATTTACCATTGAATTCGAAAGCTGCAGTAATAGAAAATAGGATTAAAGCCATCTATAAAAAAGTTAAGCTGAAACAAATGAGTCAAAGTTTCCCTTATCTCATACTAGTGCCTAAATTCCATAAAACCCCTATCAAATTCAGGAGTGTGACCTGTGGATTTGGTTCATATATTGGTGCCGCTAGCAAGGCTTTGCTGGGGGTGCTGGAGGGGGTGTTTGACGGAGTGATGGGGGGAGAGACGACTTTTATTATCAAAAATAGCTATACACTATTAGATAATCTGAAAAAATTAAAAAATATTACTGGTTTATTCGCTTACGATTTTGCAGACCTCTATAATACAATTGATTTGACAGATTTAAAAGATAAAATAGTAGATTTTTATAATACAAATAGTACTTTGGATGTTCATTATGATTTTTTCATAAATTTATTTCAGTTAGTAGTACAAGAAAACTACCTTTACGAAGGAAATACAATATTTAAACAGATTCGGGGTATTCCAATGGGGGGGAGTTGCAGTTCCATTTTGGCAAACATTTACTTACATATATATGAAAGAAATAATAATTTAAACAGTAACACATTATCCTACAGATATATTGATGATGTTTTGATAGTTAAATTAAACAATGATATTGAAAATGTTGATTTTACATATTATCCTACGTCTCTGAGTCTGGAACCCTCATCCCAGAATTGTAAAAATATTAATTTTCTAGATGTGAACCTGAGCATAGAAAGTGAAAATTTGATATCTAAGATATTTGACAAGCGAAATGATTTCAACTTTATTACCTTAAAGCTGATATATTTTGATTCCAATGTGCATGTTTCGATTAAAAGAAATGTACTTAGAAATGGATTAATACGAATCGAAAGACTGAGTACTAGAGTTAAAGATATGTTTAGGGATATTTTAGAGTGGTGCCGCTTGGGATTCAAGCATGGTTATCCTCGCAATTTCATCAGGAGAATAACTTGTGATTTTATTAAGAGTAGCAGGTACGGAACTGAACTGAACTCAGTGATGGATGAGAATGGAGGTTTTGATGAGTTGATTGATCTAATGAGTTAGAGAGATATTTTGGTGGATGTTGCAGTTCTGTTTAGTTTTTCATAGTTTTTCATTTTTTCAATTTTGGTCTCGGCGAGTGAAGGGGGACGTAGCATGCGTAAAGTCTGACTTAACCCTGCAGTGTATGTCGTTAGCCATACCGCTCGCCTTCTGTTCTGTTCTGTTATGTCTTGCAATTATATATATTTTCTTTAGTTTGGTTATTCAGTTTGATTTTAAGAGTTAAGTTTATGTTGGTTATTATAATATTTTTGATGTGAGTTTCAATGCAGCTATGGTGAGTGATGGATTTTGATATTTTGTTTGTGGTTTTAAATATATTTTGTCACGTGTATTCGGTGGCAAGTCTACGTTTACATCGGGACATTCTTGTAATTTAATATTTGGTGTTTATGAGTCGCCTGGAATAGTATGGAGGACTACTGTAGGCTTGAGTCAGGTATGTCTTTTATGCTTTATAATAAAATTTCGGTATATGATCATGCTTACCTTATTATAGCTAATTGATGTACGGGTGGATGGAGTTGATGAGAATTGGTTGGTTTAGTTGATTTATTTGGATTTATTAGTTTTTTATTGATTTTGGTTACTTTGTTGAAGTTTTTATGATTGTTTAATTTAAGAGTATTATTAGTTCTTTCGAGTTTATGTTATATGTTATATTGTTATAAGTTTATTTAACTTTCTTATAGTTGTACATTTTTTAGTACACATTTAAAATATTTGGAATTGCTTATATTGTATTTACATAGAATAATTAAACTTTTAATATGAATAGACAAAATTATATTGTAAAAGGTACCGGCAAGATACGGAAATTTTATAAATTTCGTAGTGCTCGGTCGGCTCCAGAATCCATGGTGGGGAGCGGATCGTCAAAAAGTTACCATGGACCAAATGTATTTAAAAATGTGGATGTATTGGAGAGTAAAGCTAGTGATTATGGTGAGATATGTGAGAAGAGGGGGAAAGGTCATGTATGCAATTTTTATAGTAAGCAGAGTTATATAGATGAGAGTTCGATAGATGATTGTTTAGTAATGAAGAAAAATTGTGAATTGTGTTATAAGTTAAATAAGGACAAGGGTGTTTATAGAGATACAGAAGTTGTTAGGTATCGGACAAGATATGTTTATAATACAAATTTAATGAATAAACATAAGAAAAACATAGAGTGCACCGATATAGTGAAAAGGTATAAAACAAGATTGTTTTATAATAGGGGTATAAATATTGGAAATAATATCAATGGAATAAACTTAATAAAATGTAGTGACAGAAGATGTAGAGTTTGTATTTGTGCCGATACGGATAATAGAGACAAAGTGATTGAAGAAAAATCTTTAAAATTTTGTAAGGTATATAATTGTGTGTATTGTTTAAGATGTAATGTGTGCAATCAAATGTACATAGGAGAGACTTCTACTCCTTTAAATAAGAGATTCAATAATCACAAATCAGACATTAGAAATCTTAAGTATAAGAAAGAGGATCAAGAAATAGAAATTTCACATTTTTCAGAACATGGCATAGATAACATTAGGATTTCTATATTGTGTATTATACCTAATAAAACGGAAAGAAAGATTCGTGAAAAGGATATAATGATAAAGTTTGGTACGGTCTATCCATATGGACTTAATGTTATGTTTAACCACAGTAATATAATTAAAAACTTTAAAACTAACAATTTAGATGATACAATTTATGACAAAATTAATCATGACATTGGAAACGAGTTGATTAGAAATAGTAATCAATATACTAAGTTGAATAATTTTAAAAAATTAAATACTTGTACAGACATAGTAAATGAAATAATTAATTATAAAGGTGAGCGAAGAGTTAATGTGATTAAAGGTTTGATTTTCAACATTAAGAAGAAATTAATTCCCGTAACCTTAAGAACTTTACAGTCTAGGGTAGAAAATAAAAATGTTGACCTAGGTTTGGATTTGTTGAGATATAGAATCAAGACACAAAAATTACAAATGTATTGTAACATTGATTATGGCCATGTTAGTGCAATAAATAAAATCTATTTTATAATGGATTATTTGGGTGATAGCCATAGGGGTGTAAATTACAATAAAATGCTGAATAAATACAATGAATTACTACCAGTCGGTAAAATAAAAATAGTTAAGGCTTTTAAATATGATAAGCCTTTGGGGAGAACTATTTTTAATTATAATTTATTTGCTAAAGATCTAAAGAAAAGTATTGCAGGGAGTATCTGCCATTGCAATGATTCTGAATATGTTAATTATAAAGACAAGTATTATGGACATGTTATTACTGGAGATCTAAAGATAGTAAAGGATGAGGAGTTGAGGAGGTTAATGGAGTACGGAACTAAATATCGTGTGAAACGTACTCCCACTAAAAGTGTTGCAATTAAACGTTTTACTATTAATATAGATATATTTATAAATAAATTAATGTATAGATACAATTTGCCATCCAGTGTTTTTGACGAGTGGAAGTATTATATATTAAGAGATTTTAAACGAGAATTTTCCAGAGATTTTGATGGAGTTAATAGAGAGAAATACAACAAACTTACACATTCAATTAAAGAGATTCAGGAAAATTTTATAATCACCTATGTGGATAAAGCAAATACAAGTTATGCACTGATATGTAAGGTACTTTACGGTAAACTTTTGAATGATTGCTACAATAATAAAAATAGCTATTTACCATTGAATTCGAAAGCTGCAGTAATAGAAAATAGGATTAAAGCCATCTATAAAAAAGTTAAGCTGAAACAAATGAGTCAAAGTTTCCCTTATCTCATACTAGTGCCTAAATTCCATAAAACCCCTATCAAATTCAGGAGTGTGACCTGTGGATTTGGTTCATATATTGGTGCCGCTAGCAAGGCTTTGCTGGGGGTGCTGGAGGGGGTGTTTGACGGAGTGATGGGGGGAGAGACGACTTTTATTATCAAAAATAGCTATACACTATTAGATAATCTGAAAAAATTAAAAAATATTACTGGTTTATTCGCTTACGATTTTGCAGACCTCTATAATACAATTGATTTGACAGATTTAAAAGATAAAATAGTAGATTTTTATAATACAAATAGTACTTTGGATGTTCATTATGATTTTTTCATAAATTTATTTCAGTTAGTAGTACAAGAAAACTACCTTTACGAAGGAAATACAATATTTAAACAGATTCGGGGTATTCCAATGGGGGGGAGTTGCAGTTCCATTTTGGCAAACATTTACTTACATATATATGAAAGAAATAATAATTTAAACAGTAACACATTATCCTACAGATATATTGATGATGTTTTGATAGTTAAATTAAACAATGATATTGAAAATGTTGATTTTACATATTATCCTACGTCTCTGAGTCTGGAACCCTCATCCCAGAATTGTAAAAATATTAATTTTCTAGATGTGAACCTGAGCATAGAAAGTGAAAATTTGATATCTAAGATATTTGACAAGCGAAATGATTTCAACTTTAATACCTTAAAGCTGATATATTTTGATTCCAATGTGCATGTTTCGATTAAAAGAAATGTACTTAGAAATGGATTAATACGAATCGAAAGACTGAGTACTAGAGTTAAAGATATGTTTAGGGATATTTTAGAGTGGTGCCGCTTGGGATTCAAGCATGGTTATCCTCGCAATTTCATCAGGAGAATAACTTGTGATTTTATTAAGAGTAGCAGGTACGGAACTGAACTGAACTCAGTGATGGATGAGAATGGAGGTTTTGATGAGTTGATTGATCTAATGAGTTAGAGAGATATTTTGGTGGATGTTGCAGTTCTGTTTAGTTTTTCATAGTTTTTCATTTTTTTCAATTTTGGTCTCGGCGAGTGAAGGGGGACGTAGCATGCGTAAAGTCTGACTTAACCCTGCAGTGTATGTCGTTAGCCATACCGCTCGCCTTCTGTTCTGTTCTGTTATGTCTTGCAATTATATATATTTTCTTTAGTTTGGTTATTCAGTTTGATTTTAAGAGTTAAGTTTATGTTGGTTATTATAATATTTTTGATGTGAGTTTCAATGCAGCTATGGTGAGTGATGGATTTTGATATTTTGTTTGTGGTTTTATATATATATATATATATATATATATATATATATATATATATACATAGTACTTATCTAGACCATAAATTTGTACTTTTCTTAAAATTTGGCAATTTTAACACAGCTAGTTAATTTATGGGAATGAAAAGGGAATTTCCAGGTCAGTTTAAATAAAAATTCTTATTCTGATGAATTACGTTATCATGAAGTGAAAAAATATTTGGCAGGAACAATACTAAAACGATATAGTGCATAGATTGTGAAACTCCTTAAAATGCTAGAGTGGATTGTCTTGTAAATGCTACAAGGACTTTAAATGTCTTTTGTTTTTCTTTCTGTTAAATTTAGCTTTAATAATAATACAAAAATATTTTTAAAATAATTAATCACTATCATAAAAAGTACTATTACTACTATATATTCATATATTTTCTATTTAAAATACATTATTATAATTATTAATTATCTAAATTTTATATTCAGGGATTGGTATTTAGTATTTTTGTAACCGATTTCGCAATTTGTTTTACAAATTATTATTTATTTAAATGTCTCATCTACCTGATTTATTCCTAAATCTGGAGTCCATTTTAAGGAAAAAAATTTCCATTTTAAAAAACCGAAAACATGGAGAGATTTCGCTGAAGACATCATAGTACGGTAATTAAAATACATCAACTTAAAATAAGAATTATACATATAAGTGTGCGTGTGTTTATATTAGTAATTATACATCAGACTTGTATAATAAATAATTGGGATGTTGTAGGTTTTTTTTTGTTGTTTTTTTTGGCGGGGGGTGGGGGTTATAAACAAAATAACATATGTAAATTTTTACGAGCAACTTGCATATTATATTTTATATTTCTAAAAAAAATATTTATTTTTTATGAGTCCTTTATTTTTGTTCACAGATACACTGTTATTAATGCTATTCAAGAATTATGCTCCGTTTATTTTTATATAACAGCGTTATTTGAATAATGAAACTGTGATAGTAATCTAAAAAAGAATAAAGTAAAATTTACTGTGCAAGAATTATTATGACATTCTATAAATATATGTATATGTGATTGAAATTTGAAACATCGAAACTTTCATGTATCTAAAATTAAATGTACGACCAGTCTTAAATTTCTTTGTTATTTGCAGACAAGCGTTCTGTTCATCGTGATTACTGTTTGCCTCCTATTTATAAAGACGAAATTGGAATATCGTAAAAACAACAATCTCTGTAACGCTAAACACTCCGACTTGCATTCTCCAAAAATCGTTAAAATGGGATTTTTTTAACAAGAGTTTGTATTTTCAAAGTGATCTTCAAGGAGAGTCTCTGCCTGGTTCTTCATTCTAAAATAGAATTCGTCAAAAGTGCAAGTTACAGGCAACAAGTTGCCAGAACACCCCTGTGATTAGAAGAGATTGTTCTGCTATCTAAACATTTCTGTCTTTTGAAGGATTTTTGGATATTTTGAGCTTAAGTTCGGGAGATTTTCCTGTTTTGAAGGGAAAAAGACATGCATACAACTTCTGTATGCAGTACGAAGAAATACTAGGCAGTACAATGGTCGGAATAGCCCTGTGTTTCGTCGAAAATGAAGCTTTAGATTGGAGATAATCAGATACTTTTAAAGTTAAGTATTTTTATGTACTTTCACAGATAATGGGTATATCAAAGCAGGGTTTTTAGTGTTTTAACAAAATATAACCAAAAAACAGGAAATCAATCAATTTGAAAATCACATCAATGAGGCCCTATACGAACTACACTGTAAAAAAATACAAATGTTATTTTTTTTTTTTTTACGAAAATATAATACAACAACAACGAACCAAAATATACAATAACCTCTTACGAGTTACCTGTGATTCCAAAAACCGTTCTTTATCTATATGGATGCTATCAATTCTGAATTAAACATTTTTAGCTAAGTAGTGGAATTTACACATTTAAGAGCAACTAATTAATTTTAACTGTAATTTTAATGTCATTACTTTTTTATGTTTGCTTACCAAACGTGTCTGTTGAATATGAAAACGTTTATTTGAAAATTGTCGACCTCCAAAAATTATGTATCCCCTGCTCGAGTAAAATTATTAATGCTCTATAAAAAACTACACGGAAGCATTTCTGAATAACCGTGGCAGTAAAAGAAACTTTGTTTTATAAATTCTTCTTTTTATTCTTCTTTTATTCTTTTTTCATCTTTTTCTTCTATTTATTTACATAGTTCGAAGTTAAAGGAAGCTTTATACAACTTTTTACTCCAAAATTCACAGAGGCCTCGATGGCATAAGATATTTCTAAACCTAAAAAGAAAAATATATGCATTTTATACTACATTTTATGTATGCTCTTGTACATTTATTACAGAGCTAAAAAATATTACTACAGCCATATGCATCCTGCTCAAAATTCGAAATATATTACGATCTGACTAATATGAAATTCCGTATTTTTCGCTATAATTCCTGTATCATAGATTTTTAACATTATAGGACATAATCATAGTAAAAGGAAAGGAAATTCTGTTTGCTTTTATTAAGTAAAAATAACCTTTTAAATAGATGCTATACTTTAGCTTTGTTCATTTAAGCAAAAAGTTGTATCTCTCAATGTTCATGGACTTAAAAATTTCAATTTCGAGAAATATTCCACAGTGATCTTCACAACCTTCCGAAAATTTCCATGAATACTTTCATTAGTGCCGTACACTGAGTACTTCTTTTTACCTTAGGATACAAAAGTAGGATACTTCTTGAAAAACATTCGAGGAAAAAAATGTTTCATGTACTATAATTTACATGTTTATTTAAAATAATATTTTTACAGGTAAATAGTTTAAATTTGAATTATGATACTGAAGCGTTACTGGAATATTATATATATATATATATATATATATATATATTACAAGAAAAAAGAATATATTTTCTTATTCATCTACAGAGTTGTGTTTAATACTTTACTTCTCTGTTCTGTTTAAACACATTGAAATAAAAAGAAAAAAAAACCCTTTCTTATTTCGCCTATAAAAAAGATTTCCTACTGGTAGAACAGAATAACGATGTAACGAAAAAAGAAAGTAAGCACAGCGGAGAGAAAACAACCATTAGGAAGTTAGAAATAAAAGGAAAATCCACCAATCCAAACACATAAATAGACACATAAATAGAGGGTATAAAGACATCCACATACCCAGATACACTTGAAACACATAACCCTTCTTGGCAGCTGAGTAAAAAAGGCAAAAGAAATAACGGAAACTTCACCGATTTTCAAAATTAATAACTAGCACTGGAAAATAATGAAGCCTTTGTGCTTCTGATATTTCCAAAAAGCATTGCAGACTTCGCAGCAACACAGATTCGCACCGATTTTAGAAGAGGCTGTAAATTTTTCACATCCTTCCGAATGCGTATTTTATTTAATCATAGACGTGGAATACATCTCTCGTATTTTTATCTTACACATTCTTTTGTGAAATATGTGGGAAACGTCATAATTATTTTGTTTCTATGGTGTTTGTTAAATTAATACAATTAATATTTTTATTGTTTGGCTCTAAAGTCCTCGTTTTCACCTGACAAAACAGCAGATTAAAGTCGGCCAGAAAATTGAAATCGGTACCAATCACCATGATCTACCATGTTGAAATCTACTATGGCAACTCGCGAGTCTTCTTTTTCTCAACGAACGTTGATTTCCGTGGTGTATTGTAAACAAAAGGCTAAATTTATCCTGAGATGGAATACTATATAAGATCATTCGAAAGCTGCTGGTCTGGACAAGGTTTTGATGCATTTGGCCGATTATATCTAGAAGGGTATTTGCGGAATTGTCGGTTAAGTTCAGAAATCCTTATGAAAATGGTATCATATTACAGGATTTTTTATGTTCTTTCTAAATATGTTCTTATTGTGCATGTATGTTTTACAGAAGCATCACAAATTTGGGTTTTTTACATTTGACGCATTTTTTGCGTATTTCCTTCTATCCATCATAACTCGAAAACGATTACGTATAGGACAAGGATTCTGTGAATTTGCACGATCCACAGGTGCTCTTATATCTCCTTCTTTCGTTTGCCATATCACGCCAAATTCACCCTGTATATCTGTTTGCAACTAATCCCGGATCCTTTTAATTTTTTTTTATTTAATGGAACCATATATGCATTTTGTATATGTGGGCATATTTCACTTTCTATTCATTACTTATTAAATTGTTTTCTAACCTTTACACCCCGTATAAAGAAGATATCAGATCAGAAATTACACATTGGTTACCATATAGGGGAGACTAGGTAGGATTGAACCACTTTTTACAATTTTTTTTTTTTTATTTTTTAAATATTGAACGTAGAATAAAGTTTCATATATAATTTTATTCGTTATACAATCAGTTATCAAAAGAAAATTTCTACATAAGGGTAATATATTCCAAATTTGAAAAATGTTTGATTTTAATCATGAGAAAATAATGGGTCAAAGCTCCCCACATATGTGAGTGTTGACCCACTATATGGGAGGCTTGACCCACTATATGGGAGGCTTGACCCACTTTGTTTTATACTGAAATATTTGTGAAGAAAAATAAAATCAGTATGAAAAAAGCATAAAAACTTTATGTTGCATGCTTTAATTATTATAAAAAATATTTTTGAATATATGATGCTTAAACAAACCTGTTTAGAGGCATTCGAAAGTCAGAGGAGAAAAATTTTGTTTTAAACAGGATTTTGTCTGAGAAAGTATAATTGTACTGTAGGGAAAATGAAATGTTAACATTTAAGACAGTATTCCGTTAGAGACAGATTACGTTTTGATAAGGTTTCATGTATTATTATCTCCGAATTTAGGAGCCACTGTTCCGCTTTTTTTTGTCTTCTTGTTCCACGTTTTGTGACACTCGACCTGACAACTCTAGTTTTCACATACTTTGACTTCATCTCACTGTATTCATCCTGGTAAAATTTGTCTACAAACCTTCCTAAAGATTTTCGATCAATACTATGCTCTTTTGCAGCCGCATAAGCACTTAACTTACCATTAACTCTTTCATTATAGGTTTGGGACGTATGTCGTCTCAATAACTATTTATTTATTCGATTCACACAATTTTTTGAAAAACATGCTCTGCCATACTCCTACACTAGAGTACTTTCAAGAGATTTTTACTATAAGAAAATTCTTTTGTAAATTGTGGTGCGAGTGAATACATAAACAGCCCCCAGTGCTACCTGTAATGTAAAGGTTATCATCTGCTGCTTTCATACTTTCTAGTCCTTTCTAGTATTTTCCATTGTTCCTATTTACCTATTGTAAGTAATATTTACATGGAAAAATGTTCCTATCAACTTTCCCATTTATATTTCATTAAATGTTTTCTTGAGGTGGATATCATAGTAATTTTTCACATCTTTCTTTAATCAGTTTAAAACATTTTATTTTCCATAACCCCATTTTACTGTAGCTTTACAGAATAAAGTTACATTCTTTTTTTATATATTGTCCTTAATCTTTCATTTTGCACAGTGTATAACAAAAAGATTTCCAAAATCACTTAATTAAGGGAACCTTGAACATCTGGTCAACCCTCCCTCACATTGACTGGGTCAAGCTTCCCCGCATATCCCTTTTCTAAAAAATGTCACATTGTTATGTTAAGCCTAACTTACTGTACAATCTTTATGTCTGGGATGAAAGCGCGGCATTTCTGAATTACTCAAAACCTACTTACTTAAATTTCTATGATATATTTTATCTGAAAAAGCTTACAAAGTATTTTAATAAAACACAACGTTTAGGTTGAAAAAAGTTCGCAATTGATTTTTTCCACACCTATTTGGATTATCTGTATGAGAAAAAAGACTGTTGTTTGAGCATTTTAGTAGCTTTGGTTGACACCTACTGATAAAACTCTGAAATTCTTTTAAATATGAAAACCGAGGGGTGGGTCAACCCTACCTAGTCTCCCCCATGCTAAAAAGAAATTATATAATGTATAAGACCTGTATCAAAATAAAATATAATAATCAACGTAAATGCAAAAGAGCTTTAAATATTGCAAACAAAACTTTTCCCGTTAATATTTTGAAATTTTGAGAGCTAATGAACTCGTTCGCTGATACGTCATTAATAATTGGCAAACGACATCTACTGAACGATGGACTTTATCAACCATTAGATTTCACTTAATGGAAATAGCATACAGTACATTTTTAAAATTGTAACTTTAAAAATTTCATTCCAGTGAATCATCACATTCGTTTTTTTTCCCTCAACACGCAGGTGCCCTAACTGATTTAAAGTGTTCCTGGTGGAACATACTTTTCACTATTTATAATTATTTTTGTTTCTCACCAACGGATTCTACAACTAATCAGATCTATGAGTTAAATATCTCTTCAATGAGATTAAGTTGATTTTTCAAAAAGAGTCATGGATATATTTTTTTCAGTGGACTTTATCTGTAATGAATGTACAAAAAAAAATTATTGTGCTAAAATATGCTGAAATATTTTATTATATCTATTTTATATATACCACATTGGATATATATTTAAAGAATTTTGCTTTATACTTTGCAAAGTTCTATATGGCATCATTGGGTATTTCCGAACGGGCTACCAGTTAAAAAACTTAACGTATATATATATATATATATATATATATACATAGTACTTATCTAGACCATAAATTTGTACTTTTCTTAAAATTTGGCAATTTTAACACAGCTAGTTAATTTATGGGAATGAAAAGGGAATTTCCAGGTCAGTTTAAATAAAAATTCTTATTCTGATGAATTACGTTATCATGAAGTGAAAAAATATTTGGCAGGAACAATACTAAAACGATATAGTGCATAGATTGTGAAACTCCTTAAAATGCTAGAGTGGATTGTCTTGTAAATGCTACAAGGACTTTAAATGTCTTTTGTTTTTCTTTCTGTTAAATTTAGCTTTAATAATAATACAAAAATATTTTTAAAATAATTAATCACTATCATAAAAAGTACTATTACTACTATATATTCATATATTTTCTATTTAAAATACATTATTATAATTATTAATTATCTAAATTTTATATTCAGGGATTGATATTTAGTATTTTTGTAACCGATTTCGCAATTTGTTTTACAAATTACTATTTATTTAAATGTCTCATCTACCTGATTTATTCCTAAATCTGGAGTCCATTTTAAGGAAAAAAAATTCCATTTTAAAAAACCGAAAACATGGAGAGATTTCGCTGAAGACATCATAGTACGGTAATTAAAATACATCAACTTAAAATAAGAATTATACATATAAGTGTGCGTGTGTTTATATTAGTAATTATACATCAGACTTGTATAATAAATAATTGGGATGTTGTAGGTTTTTTTTGTTGTTTTTTTTGGCGGGGGGGGGGGGTTATAAACAAAATAACATATGTAAATTTTTACAAGCAACTTGCATATTATATTTTATATTTCTAAAAAAATATTTATTTTTTATGAGTCCTTTTTTTTTTGTTCACAGATACACTGTTATTAATGCTATTCAAGAATTATGCTCCGTTTATTTTTATATAACAGCGTTATTTGAATAATGAAACTGTGATAGTAATCTAAAAAAGAATAAAGTAAAATTTACTGTGCTAGAATTATTATGACATTCTATAAATATATGTATATGTGATTGAAATTTGAAACATCGAAACTTTCATGTATCTAAAATTAAATGTACGACCAGTCTTAAATTTCTTTGTTATTTGCAGACAAGCGTTCTGTTCATCGTGATTACTGTTTGCCTCCTATTTATAAAGACGAAATTGGAATATCGTAAAAACAACAATCTCTGTAACGGTAAACACTCCGACTTGCATTCCCCAAAAATCGTTAAAATGGGATTTTTTTAACAAGAGTTTGTATTTTCAAAGTGATCTTCAAGGAGAGTCTCTGCCTGGTTCTTCATTCTAAAATAGAATTCGTCAAAAGTGCAAGTTACAGGCAACAAGTTGCCAGAACACCCCTGTGATTAGAAGAGATTGTTCTGCTATCTAAACATTTCTGTCTTTTGAAGAATTTTTGGATATTTTGAGCTTAAGTTCGGGAGATTTTCCTGTTTTGAAGGGGAAAAGACATGCATACAACTTCTGTATGCAGTACGAAGAAATACTAGGCAGTACAATGGTCGGAATAGCCCTGTGTTTCGTCGAAAATGAAGCTTTAGATTGGAGATAATCAGATACTTTTAAAGTTAAGTATTTTTATGTACTTTCACAGATAATGGGTATATCAAAGCAGGGTTTTTAGTGTTTTAACAAAATATAACCAAAAAACAGGAAATCAATCAATTTGAAAATCACATCAATGAGGCCCTATACGAACTACACTGTAAAAAAATACAAATGTTATTATTTTTTTTAACGAAAATATAATACAACAACAACGAACCAAAATATACAATAACCTCTTACGAGTTACCTGTGATTCCAAAAACCGTTCTTTATCTATATGGATGCTATCAATTCTGAATTAAACATTTTTAGCTAAGTAGTGGAATTTACACATTTAAGAGCAACTAATTAATTTTAACTGTAATTTTAATGTCATTACTTTTTTATGTTTGCTTACCAAACGTGTCTGTTGAATATGAAAACGTTTATTTGAAAATTGTCGACCTCCAAAAATTATGTATCCCCTGCTCGAGTAAAATTATTAATGCTCTATAAAAAACTACACGGAAGCATTTCTGAATAACCGTGGCAGTAAAAGAAACTTTGTTTTATAAATTCTTCTTTTTATTCTTCTTTTATTCTTTTTTCATATTTTTCTTCTATTTATTTACATAGTTCGAAGTTAAAGGAAGCTTTATACAACTTTTTACTCCAAAATTCACAGAGGCCTCGATGGCATAAGATATTTCTAAACCTAAAAAGAAAAATATATGCATTTTATACTACATTTTATGTATGCTCTTGTACATTTATTATAGAGCTAAAAAATATTACTACAGCCATATGCATCCTGCTCAAAATTCGAAATATATTACGATCTGACTAATATGAAATTCCGTATTTTTCGCTATAATTCCTGTATCATAGATTTTTAACATTATAGGACATAATCATAGTAAAAGGAAAGGAAATTCTGTTTGCTTTTATTAAGTAAAAATAACCTTTTAAATAGATGCTATACTTTAGCTTTGTTCATTTAAGCAAAAAGTTGTATCTCTCAATGTTCATGGACTTAAAAATTTCAATTTCGAGAACTATTCCACAGTGATTTTCACAACCTTCCGAAAATTTCCATGAATACTTTCATTAGTGCCGTACACTGAGTACTTCTTTTTACCTTAGGATACAAAAGTAGGATACTTCTTGAAAAACATTCGAGGAAAAAAATGTTTCATGTACTATAATTTACATGTTTATTTAAAATAATATTTTTACAGGTAAATAGTTTAAATTTGAATTATGATACTGAAGCGTTACTGGAATATTATATATATATATATATATATATATATATATATATATTACAAGAAAAAAGAATATATTTTCTTATTCATCTACAGAGTTGTGTTTAATACTTTACTTCTCTGTTCTGTTTAAACACATTGAAATAAAAAGAAAAAAAAACCCTTTCTTATTTCGCCTATAAAAAAGATTTCCTACTGGTAGAACAGAATAACGATGTAACGAAAAAAGAAAGTAAGCACAGCGGAGAGAAAACAACCATTAGGAAGTTAGAAATAAAAGGAAAATCCACCAATCCAAACACAGCTAGAATTTACTTGAAAACTGCAGGAAAAGGATAGATGTGAAATGAAAGCTTGGATAGAAATATTAAAATTCGTTGCCTAAACACTTGGAGGCATGGTCTGAACACAATCAGCTATATCGATTTTACAAACAATGTTTTAAATGTTCAAATTAATTAACTATGAAAAAATGTGTATAATAGTTAAATGTTTATCAAGTAAAGTCTGTTTAATGTCTACTAGACTGGGAGCCGGCAGCACACACAATCACCTAATCGAGTTCACGGATGAATTCTAGGATTAGTTAAATCTTGGTTCGCATATTAAAACACAATCGGTCTGCCAAGTCATATTTTGGTGGAAAACACCTGAAAACTCGATTTTAGTGGCTGACTCGTAGGTATACCATTGTGTTTCCCTGCACCAAAAGTTATAAAGACATGGAGGACTGGGAGCAGGAAAACACAATGGTAAACCTACGAGTCAGCCGCTAAAATCCGGTTTTCCGGTGTTTTCCACCAAGATATGACTTGGCAGACCGATTGCGTTTTAATATGCGAATCAAGATTTAACTAATCCTAGAATTTCATCCGTGAACTCGATGCGGTGATTGTCTGTGCTGCCGGCTCCCTGTCTGTACGGTCTTCTAAATCTACTCACTTTAATAATGCTTAAAATTTCAGATATTTGAAATTGAATTAATTATAAAAGTAAAAGTTAGTCTAATAGTTAATGTTATTCCGTGTCTCATTGTAAATTATGGGTAAGTTCATTCTTTATACTTTGATATTTGGAATGAAATATCACAATTTTTATTATTTCCTCGGAGTACTTGCCTGATTTCTGTTTTTTTTTTTTTTTTTTTTTTTTTTTTTTTTTTTTTTTTTTTTTTTTTATCGATATTTCTACTTGAAAACTGCGCTATTCAGTTAAACCTGAATTACCACCCCTACGTCAATTCGACAACCTGTAAAACTCTTGAAGTTCCTTCGTTACCTTAATAAAATTTTGAAATTTTTGTACAAAAATATTAAATTTTTCTCTCAACTCTTTTGAATATTCCCCTATAAATAGCAATTTTTTAGGAATATACGTCTATTTGAAGTGCGAGGGGAGGGGGGGGGGGTGATAAGCGATGGGATTCCAATGTGCGAATCCAGGGTTAATCTGAAACGGAATATTTTGAAATTTCGCAGTTGAATTTTTGTAGAACATAATTGCTCCTGACATCCTGAATTACTTTCTGAAATTTTATTCTATTTACCAAAATAAAGTTAGACACTGTTTTGTTTGAGAACATAATACGAAAATTATAAGTAAATTCTTGTTTTGATGTTGAAATGAAAAATGTTATGAACGAAAAAGGAAAATCAGCAATTCGTTATTTTATTCATTCAAATCTCTCATTTTCAGAACAAAATTGTAATTTAAAAATTATTTTAAAAATTTTGGCTGCATCCCAAAACAGCCGAGACACTTGGCATCATTCAATTTGGCGAGGCGATAAATGAATTTTTGCTGTTACCAGTTCGTTTCGTAAATACATCGGCTTAATGGGATTGGTTGATTTGTTGTGTATTGGATGGTTACGCCTACCTGAAAACTTTTATTGACAATTAACTCAGCGGTGTTTTGACAACTCAACTCCGGATATGTTGAATGTTTGTGAAGACCAACGCATGTTTGGGAAGACATTTTGTAATTGTAAACTTTAAATGACGGCAATGTAAAAGTTTGTTATTGTTAATATTTGTTAATTTTCTTTTGCTGTTTTTAGTTGTAAAATTTGAAAGTTAAAGTACCTATGTAATTTAGTTTGAAATTGCGAGTATTTGTTCTTTTTTTTTTGCTGGAAAATTAAACGAAATTTACCGGACAACTGGAAATTTACGAAATTATGGCAATTCAACATTTTTAGAGTTGGGTTTCAAGAAAGGAGATGTGTGTTAAGGTATGTTAATAATGTTATGGATTTTTTGTTATAGTTGTTTATATTAGCCGTTTATTGTATATTTGTCATGTATGCTGTCCTTACGAGTTTTGTATATTTTGATATTGCTAGACAGCGAGAACTACTGAATTTTGAGATTGCTACGCAGGGAGAACTGCTGAATTTTGAGATTGCTACGCAGAAAGAACGGCTGAATTTTGAGATTGCTACACAGGGAGAACTGCTGAATCCAGTGATGTTTTTTTTCGGTTAATGAACGCGTAGCGTTTATACAATATTCATTGATTTCCGCTTTAACGAGTTTCCTGCGTTTTGCAGATTGCTGTAGAACTAGGTTGCTGTATTCAGTGATATATATATATATATATATATTTATGAACGCAAAGCGTTCATACTTCCGTAAATTAGAAATGAATTGTTCAATGTTTACTCTGATATAGGCACGTACTTAAATATTAAATAACGTAGTTAACGTAATATTAAATGACTCTGTGATTTTTTGTGAAAGTTGTTGAGAAATGAAAATTTTAATCATTAAATCGTTACTCTGATTTGAAAAGGTACTTTAAAAATTTTACATTTTTTAATAAATTTGTTGAAATCGTTTGTTTTATTTTGAATCTCATAAAAATCATCTTTCAAGTGTTTTCTAATGCGTCGTTATTTATAAATGATGTATTTCACATGATTCCAAGATGATGACGTAATAAAAAACAGTCTGGAAGCATTCAGGAAAGTGGACCAATTACGTTAGTTTTCAGGTTGCCGCATTTTAGGTTGGCGTATGCGGGGTGTTTGGCGCTTGTGAGAAAAGTCGCCAAATGGGGTGTCTCGGCTGTTCTGGGAATCTGAAAAATTTTTTAATTGGGAAGATATAAATTTTTTATACAAATATCCTCTAACAGCAAATATATATATATACATATTCGGTTAACGTTAATGATATTGGTTTAATCTTGCATAATTTAAAATTAACTTAATTTTTTTTTAATTGGGAAGATATTAAATTTTTGTAGAAATTGCCTCTAATAGCAAAAATATATATAGATATATTCGGTCAATGTTACGGATATTGGTTTAATCTTGCATATATATGTTAACCAATATTGACAATACTGCCATGAATTCTTTAAAAAACTTTAGAATGCTTACATTTTGACAGTAATGTGCAAATGACTTTGGGAATGATTTTGAAATGCCGTTACATATGTTTTCAATGTACACCGAGTATTTAACAATATTGGTATTTCTACCGCAGTATTTACGATAAATGTAATTACATCATTATTGGGTCCATAAGTAACCAATATGACCATGTCGGTATACAACTGGGGGTCGTTTCTTTATTTCAGATGACGTGATTTTCCAGGTGATCTGTATATAAAAATATTTTAAACTGAATCAAGCGCAAGTGTCAAGGGAACAATGGACGTTCAAATCCATTTTTTACATTTTTCACTAATTGTAAGGTAATTTTGCACACATAATAATTCATGCATTTTATAAATTAATTAATCAATTTCATTTTTAAAAAATGTGTAATTAATTAAGTTACTAATTAAAATATGTTAATTAATTACTCGAATTAAAATGCTACATAAGCAGTCAATTTGGCTTTAATAACCTGGTGTTTTGTTAAATTGTATGTTTATAATATTGCAATAAAAATTGGTAAGCTTTTTAAAATAAACTAATATATTTTGAAAATAAAATAAAATATGTCCAATATTTACATTTTTTTTTTTAATTTCTCGGAAAAAAGTTATATAAATACCAATTTTCCCTTTTATGTACACTAGCGGATGCATATTAGTACTAAGATTTGAAAGATAGCATATTGCAAACAATAATCCTTAATATTACGAAAAATCGATAAAAAATAAGACGCATGGAACATTTTGAAATTTTGAATATACTAACGGGACGAAAATTCTCATTTTGAGAAAACACGATTTAAAGTCTCATTCTTAATGTGACATAACTACGGTCACAATGTACAAAATTGATAATTTCTGCATCATAGATTTTTAACATTATAGGACATAATCATAGTATAAGAAAAATTGTTTGCTTTTATTAAGTAAAAATAAACTTTTAAAGAGATGATATACTTTTGTTTTGTTCATTTAAGCAAAAAGGTGTATCTCTCAATGTTCATGGACTTAAAAATTTCAATTTCGAGAAATATTCCAAAGTGAACTTCACATCCTTGAGGAAAACAGAAATTTTTAAAATGAATACTTGAATCAGTGGTGTTCACAGACTACTTCTTTCTACCTTAGGATACAAAAGTAGGATACTTCTTGAAAAGTATTTGAGAAAAAAATGTTTTTTATACTATGATTTAAATGTTTATTTAAAATAATATTTTTACAGGTAAATACTTTAAATTCGAATGATGATACAGAAACATTACTGGAATATTTTTCATATACATATTACCAAAAAAATAATATTTGTTATTCATCTACAGAATTGTGTTTAATACTTTACTTCTATGTTGTGTTTAAAGACATTGAAATTAAAAAAAAAAAAAAAAAAAAATACTAATGTACAAATTTGAAATGATTGTAACTTCGCTATGAATCGTCGGAATGGTATGAGGTTTTTTGGAAAGGATGCAGTTAATATTGAAGTTTATTATTAAACGGAAAAAGGAAAAGACGATTTTTTAGTCGATTTTTGTGAAACTGAAGGCCCACGGCTTAAGTAGTTGAAGTCTGCTGAGAGCAGTTTTAACCAAAGAGTACCGTGCACAAAATATTACATTTTCACATTAAAAATAGTTTTCCAACGATTTACGAAATATCCCGTTCTTGCACATTTCGCGATATCTGAAAGCAAACAAGATGTATCCTCGATATCAATGAAGAAATTTAGACAGAACGAAGTAAAAAACAATATCATTGGGTTCAGTGGTTTGTGGTAAATGTATGACATTTTCAACTAATGAAATAAATTCTGATGCTATGTATATCGATCAGCAAAAGGTACGGCAATCCATGCAAAATGATTTCAAAAACATTTATTTTAGCAGCTTGTGTTAAGCGTTGTTGGGAAATTCGTTTACAATTTCAAAACGTAAATTATTTTTTTGAAGACAATCGAAATTTGTAAAACACTGTCATTCGAATTTATGTATTCTCACTACACATACACACAAAATAATATATATATACCGGGTGTTCAAAAAATGACCGATGATTTTTAAAATTCAATAACTTGCGAACGGCGACAGATATTAAAAAATATCTTGCAGGATGGTTATGTATGATGTCAGGAATTTTTTTACTGTGGTTATTGATTTTAGTTCGAATTTAAAAAAATAGATGGCGCTGCGAGAAATAGGTGCTAATTCCAGATCCGATTTTGGGTACTTCGGGATCCATTCAAAACATTTTAATCTCCTGTTTTCGCGTGGGAGAAGATAAAGGCCGAAAAATCGAGACTGGATTTAGCGCATATTGCTTGCAGCGCCATCTATCTTCTGCTATTTGTAACTAACACTAGGAATTGCAGCATAAAAACTCCTGACATCTTATATAAACCTCCTGCTATTATTTTTTTAATATCTGTCACCGTTTGCAAGTTAATGAATTTTAAAATCATCGGTCATTTTTGGGACACCCGGTATATATATATATATATAATATGATTTCAACTATGTAGTTATCTGATACCTCTATAAGGAAATTCCATTATTTTTTTCATTCTTATCATCGCAAGGTTTCATTTAATGATTTTTACCAATCTAGTTATGTATGTTATATGTATTTATCCATCCAGTGTGTTTGGGGGAAACTGTATTATTGTCAATTCATTCATACTATCACAATTTTTGTGGGTGGTAGGCAATGTTTAATTAATTGTTATATATATAGCCATAATATAATTGCAAAACACCATCTAATCCTATTACAATAATTAATTTAATAAATTTAGCAGCAAATTATAACTGTAACATTATACTAAATACAGATGGAACCCTATACATGTAATATTAATTAAGCAAAATCAACAAATTAGCGAGCACATTGCATACGATTAATCCATATTTACATATGAAAAACCACCAAAATATTTTTGGAAAAAAAAATATTAAAGACTTATGAAACAAGAAACCAGCCAAAATTTGTTAAACACATAAAAGACATACCGTAAACAGAGAATAGATCATGGATTAATCGTATGCAACGTGCTCGCTAATTTGTGGTTTTTGCTTAATTAATGTTACATGTATACGGTTCCATCTGTATTTAGTATAATGTTACAGTTATAATTTGCTGCTAAATTTATTAAATTAATTATTGTAATACGTTTAGATGATGTTTTGTAATTATATTATGGCTATATTTTATCATTCAAATTTCTATGCTGCTTATGTGCAAGTCATTATGAATGATCGCTATTTGTTATTTTATTTTATTTTCATTTAGAATCGCAACAATTCTTTCTGAAACGCAATTTCTTTTTAATGGTATCTTTTATATATTTTATAAATATATAATTTCTTTTGCTAAATGTTTTGCGACGTTTGCAAACTATTTTTTAAATATATATGTGTGTGTGTGTGTTATATGTTATACATATATGTAAACATATATATAAACATAAAAGTGTTTTAAGCGTTGTTGGAAATTTCTCTTACAATTTCAAATCACAAATTAATTTTTTAAACACAAACGAAATTTTTAAAAAACTGTCATTCAAATTTATGTGTTTTTATTACATATACACACAAAAAATATGCATATATGTAAACATAAAACAAAATCTAAATTTATAAGATAACCTTCTTTATTTATAAATATATTTCAAAAGTAATAAATATTAAAACATTTAATGAATATGATAAGCTCTTTAGACGTTATAATGTTTAAAATATTTTTTCAAAAATGTTTATAACTAAACTTTCGTTAAAGATTTAAAAGGAAATCATATGTCATCTGTGGTGAATTCTATTTTAGTGAAAAATGCTAAATTTTATATAACCCTGCGCTACCTTTAATGTAGAAATAAATGTTACTTCAAAGAATATAAAAAAGCATATCCCCCAAACTATAAATAACCTAAGTTCCCTTTATTTCTTTCAACGCATTTTTTAATTTGAAAATTTCGAAAAAAGAGATATATTAAAAGCCATAAAGCTTGCGGAATATAATTACATATTCCTTTTTTCAAAATTCTTACACTCGCTTCGTCTCCATTTATTGAACGTCTTGCCTTTATTTGCAACATAAGATTTTAGTACATTATTTGAAATAAAAAAAGAGAAAAAGATTTTTACATTTTGGCCGCCTGCTTCATAAATTGTACGTGATATATGTGAGTAATCTTGAAATTTATTACACTTGTTTATGATTTTGTTCTGTGTGAAAACTTTGTGTGAAAGTCCTAAATCGTATCTTTTTTAATATAGATAATAAAATAATGAAACTTTTAATTAAAATAAATATTTGCCTAATATACGAAGATAAAAATTAATGAAAAATGTGACTGTGTTCCATATTACAGAAAACCATGATACAGGAAACTAAGCAATACATTATTATTTTCGTCTAAATTTCTCATCTTCAGAACGAAATAATAATTTTAAAATTACATTTAAAAAAACTTAACTAAATTTCTGTAGAAATAGCATTTAATAGAAGAACAATATTCGGCAATAAACAAAAGAGTTACCATCTACGAAGCACAGATTTTTTTTTTTTTTTTTTTTTTTTGCATGAAGCATTAATATATAAACTTTAACGTTATATATCGGCATATATAATTTAAATAAATAAATAAATATTTTTTTAATTAAAAATATGCATATGAATGAACATATAAATAAACATAATATGCTTTTATTTCATTCAGCTCATTTAGTTTAAGATTCAGTAAGAGAAGATACATTAAAACCCATAAATTTCGCGGAGAAGAATAACAATGTCATTTTTTAGACTCTAGGGAACTCCAGAAACATGTGAAAGGTATTTAAACAATATGTGTAATATAATTGAATCTGAAGAAAAGAATAACTGACATGAAATAAAAAAAAAAAGATTTGTAATATACAAGAAAGATGACATAAATATTTTTGAGTTTCCAATTGATTTTATATATTAAGGGGTCTCGGGACTCTGACAGCTTTAAAATTTTCGAAAATTTAATTTTTTTAGTTGTTAGACTCCTATCTTTTCTGAACATTTTGATATAATTGTTTCCTTGAAATTTACATTAGAACAGAAGTTATGGCTTTTAGAATTATACCCATTCAATAGCTGTAGCGTCCGCGTTTCCGAAACTTTCAAGTCATTTTTCTCCAAATGACATTTTTTGGACATAACGCGCACGATATCTCAATAACCTCTGAATACTTTTCTATGAAATTTTCAAAACATATGTTTCATGTTAGTCTGTATACACGGAACCTAAAATTTCTTTTTTATTGTTAAAAAAAATATATGTATTTTATGTCATTATACTGTTGAAATTTTCTAAATTTTGCATTAGCTGAATACAACTTTGTATTAAAAATATAAAAATGCTTTAAATACAAATTTAGTTAGATTCTGGGTAATTATTTTAATCTGAAGTATAAGTAGACATCAAAATTTTCATTCTATTGCAAAATTTATTTTGTAATCCTGCGCGTAATCTGTTATGCCGATTTTCTACTCCTCAAATGTCTGACAGTTTGGAGCCCCCTGTAAATGCTAATTCTATATCTTTAATTTTTTTAAATACATGAAATGAAAGAACATACTTATATCTTTTATCCCAATAAAAATTGTGTCTTAAAATCAATTACATGTTAAGATATTAAATGTTGAAAACGGTCCTTTTTTTTTCTTTTTCTTCCTATTTTAAGAGTTCGGAGACCACTTAAAACAGCATTACAAAAATAGCACATATATTTTAAAATTTATGTGCGTTTAAGAGTAAAATACCAAGTGTATCATTGCTTTAAAAAAAAACATATGTCTTTAAAATTAGTAGTTAAAACATGAAACAGTTTGAACATCACAAATACGTTGCTATACATACTGAAACTTAATGTAAAATACAAAGTAAAATAGAAAGTAAAATAAAAAGTAAAATAGAAAGTAAATAAAAACAAAGTAAAAACAAAGTAAAAACAAATAAAAAGTAAAATACAAAGTGTATCATTGCTTTTAAAGAAAAAAAAACATATGTCTTTAAAATTAGTAGTTAAAACTTGAAACAGTTTGAACATCACAAATACGTTACTATACGTAACACAACTTAATGTGTTTTACTATTTCCTCAAGTGAGGGTTTTTATATGAATCTTAATAATAAAAACCAATCTTAAAAAGCAGAAAAAACAATGTTTAAAAATGCATAAAAAATACATGAAAAGCAGCAGACAAATGTTTTGAATCTACTAGCGAGATTCTTCATCAGTGCAAGATAGGGAAAAAGGAACAGCGTGCTAGGAAAAGCAAGGCTGAGGAAGAGTCTGATGAAGAATCTCTCTAGTAGATTCGAAACAGTTGTTTGCTGCTTTTCATGTATTTTTTGTGCATTTTTAATCGTTGTTTTTTCTGCTCTTTAATATTGTTGCACAAAGACTTTATTTGCTAAAAATCAATCTGTTTTGTTTGGAAAATCCTATATCTGGAAAAACATACACTTGTTTTTCCTTCTTATTACTTGTTCAACATTTTTCTTTTAAATGTTTATTCATATGCATTAATTCACAGGTCGCAACATATAATAAATAATTTCTTCTTAGTATCTAAAAATAAACGTAAAATGAAGTAAAAACCTTTTTAAAAACGTCCCCTCAGGTATAAATTCTTGCTCTAGTTCGGAATCTATCTCGGTTTTCCCAATATTTTGTTCACTGCAAAAACTATTTTTTGTAAAGCTACAGAAGTCTGTAGCTTTACAAATGAATCTGCTAAAATTACAGTAATCTTACTAAAATTTTATCTGTAACGCTGGTTGCAGTTACATGAAAAATTCTAGGCATCCCAGTTTCCTAAAACATTCTTAGTAACCTTACAAATTTTTTTTATTTTCGGTGCAAAAGTGTGTCTGTTAAATGAATTTTTGTTGTTGCCGTTACATAACAAGTTCTAAGAATCCCAGTTTCCTAGGAAAACTTTAGTAACTTTACAGATTTTTATTTTTACTGTGTTTCTCGAAATGATGGGAAGAATACGAATTTCTTGAAAAGTATGTTCACGGCAAAGGACCTTCAACATTTGACAAACCCACTTTAAAAAATGACTTACTTTTCATACTGATTACACATACAGTTAAATTTCGATTGTAAAGTATACTTTAACAAACTAAGCGCAAGTGTGTGCAAGTTTGTATATGCGCGAATAGGAATATTTCTGCATTAGCTTACTCATAAAGATCAAACAGTAGCTTTTTTAATTTATATAGACGAATTTCATTAACGTAACACGAATTAATAAGAAACAAGACCGAAAAATCATTTATCAAGCATAAATCATGAAACACTTTCCAACACATCCTGTTCAAGAAAGGGTAATTAAATTTTTGATATTTTTCTCTATTGTTTATTGTGTAATAATAAGTACAATAATACCCTGATTTGTGATAATAATCCGTTCTTCTCAAAATCCTAAGAAAAATATAATAAAACTTCACAATAACGTGAAAGGTGTTGTCTAAGTTAACAATTTGTATATCGCTTAACATATTTGAAAACTTAATTTGAGCAACTGGCATCAAAACTTGGGTACAGTATCCAAATTCTTTTGTGTAACCCTGCATGTGATATGTAGATTTTGTATATATAATACATAGTATGCTAAAATTTTGTTTAGTTACGAAACGGGTAGCCTTTCTATTAACAAACGGAAATTTGATATACTAAAGATGTTTTGTACAGTGCTGTATATGATCTATAGAATTTATATACACCAAGTAATATGCAAGAAATATTGTTAAATATAAAATGCTTACAACAACTAAAAAATTAATTTCATAAAATATTATTCACACTGTAAAAAAAATGGTAACTTTCCATGTAAAATCCAGGAACGTTTCGCCTTTTCTCAGGTTTTCAGAATAATTTAGCTCTTTCCTGTGAAATTCTGGTTTTCTTATCTGAAACGTTCCTGAACAAAAGTTGGAAACAGCAAAACGCTGCGGCCGCCATTTATTATTTTTTTGCTATAATCCGTTGCTCGCGCGCGAGTGTCGAAAAAGAATTCCTTAAATGAATGTAAAAAAAATCAATATGGAATGCAAATAAATCAATAGACGACATAATCCTTTACGTCTCTATTGTCAAGACAATTCAGATGAAAATACAATACCTCCGTGACATCGCTAAGAGATTATCTCTCGTACTTGTCTGTGAAATGTTTAAGGAGCAGACCGTGTAAAAAAAATACACCTATTATTTGGATCTCCATTAACCAGGGGACCATCAAACATGATTCTCACCGATTTTGATTAATTTAAAGTATGTTTTAGAGTCCTTATCTCTAATTATTCTTGTGAAAGGATTTCTTCAAATGAGACAGAAATTTTCAGAAATTAGATGCCGAGGTTTAGCATACGTTTCAAATACCCATTAGTTTGCAGCTCTCAACGTGTCTTTCGTGGTGTGGACGCAGAAAGCTCGCACGCCACCCGTACGGCCCGAGTTCGATGCTACCTCTGGACTTTTTTTTTCTTTTTTAATTAATTTTATATTTTAACACTTTATTACAATTTGATTTAAATTTGATATATATTTGACACTTTGAATTGCTGCAAATTTGAATTTTTTTTATTTTCGGAAAAAATATACAATTACGTTTAGGTTTTTTTTTCATGAAAATTTATATGTATTTTATCTAACTTGTAAACTAACATAATTACTAACGAAAATCCAAAATATTTTATGTCTAGATTTTTTTTCTTATTATCATTCTAACAAATAATGATAATAAAGCGAAAATTGTCAACTGGAAATGTAAAAATCGTCTGCGGATCCCGCATGCTGTGAAATGTCAGTAATGTTTTGCTGTCAACAGAAATATTCCTATATTAATACATGGAAATTATAATATATAATAATGGAAATTATACATGGAAATTATAATAAATAAATATTACATCTTGTGCTGCGTTTGTAGCCTTGCCAACATACAATAGTGAGAAATTTTCCGAGCTGTGTATCGTTTCAAGTGGTTTAGTCGGTAGAACGTCAGTGCGCTATACTGATGGCCCGGGTTCGAGTCCCGGCTTGGAATCTTTTTCACTATGTTGGCCTTTGCGCCTTTTAAGCAATTACTTCGAAATTTGATTTTCATTTGAAAAGAAATATTCCTGGTATTTCGCAGGAAACTTACTGGCATTTCTGTAGAAAGTTTTTAACACATACAGTAAAGTTCCAGTCATTTTCAAGAAATGTTTCTTGGAAATAATGGGCAACTCAGCTGCCCATTTTTTTCCAGGAACGTTTCGGAATTTTTTTTACAGTGCATAGACAATACGGTAACCGAATTATTTTATGCGTCAGTGTAAGTAAATGAATGATGAATCCTATGCACACTCTATACTGCAGTATATAGGGGAGACCGGGGCTAGTAGGCGCAGCTTTTAGTTATTGATTTTTATTAATTTTTTATTTAAGTTTTTTATGAAACTTTAACTGTACTTTTAAAGAACAGACAGTGTGCTATAAATAACCGGAATTTTGAGTTTGTAGCATTTGTAGTTTATGCTTAGCGGGAGTCTAAATTAAAAGGAAAATTATGCGCCAACCAACCCCGTCACGGGTCAAGTTGCCTATACCTATGGGGTAAGTTGGCACACACTTTATAAAAATTTAAATGAAACTCAAATAAGACACGCAGTTAAGAGAAATCAATTTCATTATTACCAGTAAGTTTAAACAAAGGCGTTATCGCCGTGCAAATTCTAAGTCATACAGGCATAAAAATAATGACTAAAACATTAACATTGAGTAACTTCTATCCTACTCGATATCATCATCAGAGTTACAGTTGTCACAAATAAAAAATCGAGTGTCTCCGTTTGGGCAAGCCTCGTGCTCCCAAAATCTTGCATTGCAACTACTTTTCTCGGTGTTTGCTGTTTTTCAAGCTACCAGCACACACCAAACACCGAGCAAACTTGCCCCTTGTTGAATGCGCCTACTAACCCCGTAATAAATTTCTTCACAAAAGGACACGTAACCATCTAAGCATAAATAATCCAAGTAAATCACATATGGGGTAGGTACAGTTAATCATACACTAAGAAAAACTGCACAAGTTAAATCGCAGTTATAAGATAAGTATTAGAAATTAGAAAACAAATGAAGCAACAAAAAATTACTTATGAGTGCGAAAAACAGAAAAATCGTAATAAATGACCACTGCACGTAGGTAACGCTGCAAAACTACAATGAGGATTATAAAAAGCAAGAAGAAAGGTACTCTGTGACTAGCTGTGCAAACTATCCATAAACAGGCGATTTATGGGGACTACTCCTGTAGCCAACTAACCCGGTCACCCCCTATCTTGTAGAGCACCTCCTATATGTATATCAGTTTCAACATGTTTAAAAAAGTGTAACGTCATTAAAATACACTGCAAAAGGTTCTTCCCACTGACTGTTATGTAACTTAATTCTTTTGAGTGTCCCTGTAATCAGACTATAAACGTTACACACTCCATTTTCAATATGCCATAGAAAGTTCCAATAACATATATCAATTTCATGCAATTCGATTATAGTTACGCGAGTTAGAGCACGGACAGACATACAGAAAAAACGAATTCAATAAACACCTCTCAATTATATTGGAAAGTGCTAAAAATCATAAAAATTTAATGTACACTCTTGTAAAAGCTATGCTACCATATGCTATTTAATTTTCAAATTATCACAGAGAGAAACGAGACTTTACGACTAGGTACAGTGTCTACTTTCCGAATATGAATCCAAATTTCAGAAAAAAGTTGATTTACATAATAAAAAATGTACTAAATTTTAATTTTTAAATGATAACACCCAATTTTGACATTGTATTTCAGTTTCTTCTATCAAAGCAGGCAAGAAAAAGATAGCGTTTATGTATATTTTTTTAATCTGCATAATAAGATGTCAATGTCTGAGGTTGTGAATTTTAAATCCAATTTACAAACTTTAATTTATATCATATCAAAAAAATCAACCTATTTATTTCTAAAGGGAGTAGGATACCTTTGAACATGTCGAAAAAGAAAAAAATATCACTATGTTCCAAACTTCAAACTTGTGTAATAAGTCAAAAATAAAAATAAAACTCCATTTCAATATAAAGCTCACATTTAAATTTATATTCAAATATATATATGTATACTTATATATTTATATAAGTGTATATATATATATACATATATATATATATATATATATATATATATATATATATATATACTTGTAAATTCATAAATAAATATTGAAATGATAATTTTAAAAATATATGATAATAAGAGAAAAGAAATATTGCGCGCATGATAAAATCTGAAAATACGCATATAAAGAGGAAATTTTGCTAACTAATATTTAAATAATAGTGATACAAATAAATCCGTAAATAAATATTGAAATGATAAGTTTAAAAATATATGATAATAAGAGAAAATAAATATTGCGCGCATGATAAAATCTGAAAATATGCATATAAAGAGGAAATTTTGCCAACTAATATTGAAATAATAGTGACACAAATAAATCCATAATAGTAAGCTTTGTACTAAAAGCAGAATATTTGTAAAAAAATATTGACAAAATTAAAAAACTAACAAAAAATTAAATATTTTCACATTTTTTAAAAGTATTTTCAAAGTACAAAAACAAAAACAAAGTAAAACCATACCTCTTTCTGGTTTAAAGTTGTAGATAATACAGAAACGAATATGTGGCGAAAATTTCTTTTGATTGCCATGCATAGTTTTTTAGTAACAATGCGCTTAGTATCAAAATTCATTGTTTTGAATAAACGCAACGCAAATTTAATTATCTTATGTAGTCTTAAATAAAACTGCCATAATTAGTAAACTAATGGGAATCTTTTTATGCAGTTTTTTGCATATTGTTCAGAACAGATGACGGAATGAAAATATGTATTGAAAAATTTCGAAAATCTTGAAGGTTTAAAGGTATCCTACCCCCTTAATAAGTTGCGTCTATTAGAGCCAAACGTATTCCAGTCATTTTCAACACTTTCCAACATCGTGAAATGAATGTCTCAGGTGCCCTAAAACATGCTTTCTGTAGAGTATGGTGTGCAAAGCATTTATTATTCATTACAGGGTCACACAAAAGAGTTCGGTGATATAATGGTCTACAAGGAAAAAAACTGTTCGCAGTGTCTTTTAAATATGTTGTACAATTTCAAACATGATGAAATTAATATACATTACTGAAGTTTACTAGAAGATTCTGCCAGTAGAATATGATGTGCATCGCCTTTATCATTAATTTACAGTAACACATAAGAGATTTCTGATACAATACTGTATCTTAAGAATTGTATATTAGGAATGATTTTTGAAAGTGCGTTTTCTGTTACTTAAAATTTTGCAAACTAAGTGGAGTGTATAAATTCTATAGACCATATAAAGGCGTACACAAAATGATTTGTAAGCATTAATGATAATGAGCGTGAATTCCTTAAAGGAGTTTTTTGAGTTATGAATTTTCCAGCTCAACTATATTTTCTATACACAGATATGTTTGTAACATATAAATAAAATCATATACAGGGCTACACAAAAAACGGTATACATGGCCGCCTATGAATAGTAATTCCTGGAAATATGTTTCAGTAGTTTAAAGAGTGTTTTTGCCTGAATTAAAAATCAGCTTAATATGTGGCGTTTTTAAAGAGCTGCTGGTAACATACAGGGCTGTACAAAATAAATTAATTACCTTTCTGTCTATTGGTAGAAAATGTTAAATGCAAATTTTCAATTTTGTTATGTATTTTATAATTAAACTAGATAGTCTATTAAGTAGAATATATACAAGACTATAGAGTATATACACAGCTACACAAACGAATTGGAGTATCTTTTTGTGTATTGCTGAAATATGTTTTTCAAATGGGGTTACGCGTTCTCTAAAATGTTTACTTAGTTATTTTTTGACATTATTAAACGGAGTAGTTTTGTTAAATTTTTCTGAAAGTGTTTCCTAATTTATGCTTCACGCATGTTATTGCTTTCTTGCTTCCAATTCAAAACTATATCATAATTATGAAAAATATTAATAATTTCATTTAAAAAAACAGGAATTATGGCATACATTAATTTTAACATAAAACAAACCATAATCTAAAGCAACTTGGAGTGTAAGTTTACAGTTTATTCCAATTATTGTTTATCGCGATATAGATATGCTTACTTGTTTTTCGTTTTGAGACTTCTAAATCTAATACACATTGCAATAATCCCGTTTCAACGCATCTATGGAAAAAAGACATTATGAAACGAATTCAAGTATGAGTTTATTTTATATTTAAAAATATAGTGTAATTATTTCTGATAATAAACTGTGTATAAGAATTTTATTCAGTTTTCGAAATTTGTTTATAAAACCTTAACAAATTTCCTTTCATATTACTGTGAAAATTTATGAAGAAGAATAAGTACATAAAAGTAATGAAATAAACTCCTTTCCAGCTGCCTTAATTCAATAAACTCACGGTGTCATACTATAGTGTCAAGTCTATGTGTAAAATCTGAAGCAACTTATTAGTGTAAAGTTACAGCTTACTGCAATCGTGGTCATCAAAATATAGGTATATTTGGTTTTCGTTTTGAGTATTCTAAATTTAAATGGACGTTTCAAATTAATTTAAGTTGTTTGAAAAATAAAAGTTAGTACAATTTCAAAGATTTCATTCATATTTAAAAATTAGGCACAATTCCCATTCCGTACATAAAAATACATGTTGCAGGACTGCACATAAAATTTTTAACAAAAACAAACAAAAAAATGGAGTATTTAATTACAATTTATAATTTTTCTTTTTATAAGAAATGTTTTCCATACCTTTTTTTTTTGACTACGATGTGCTTATGAACTATCGAAATATTTGTTCTTATTCCACATAATATCAAAGCCTATAATGACTTCTTTCTTTCAGATAGGAAACTTTCTAGAAAGTTTTAGAAAGCATTTATTTCTTTGCAATTTATATTACTTCCAATAAAGCTGTATTAATTTCTATTTCCTAAACTTTTCAAACTTTCCACCAAAGTACCAACATTTTTTTAGATGCATTGCAGACTATTCATCAATAACTAAAATGTTCTTATTTTTGTTATTTTAAGTACTTCTATCTAACTATTTTCTATTCCACACTTCTTCATTAACTTATAATGAGAATGAGAATTTCGCTTTTTTATTCTTTTTAATAAAAGGAAAGGAAAGTTTTGAAAGGTTTTTGCTTTTATTTTGTGAAAAAAAAGAACGTATCTGCTTTATATTGTGTAAATAAGCAAGGATATTATAAGTTTTTTTTAATATATGTATGAAATGCCGAACGAAAGAAAGAAAAAAAATCTTTATTATTTTTGAGTTAATTAGGGAATATAAAGTACAAATTTACTAAACTATATACAGCGATAAACTAATTATTTTAATGCTGATAAGAAAACTACTTATGTAGCATTGCATTTCTAAGAGAGTCTTATTAAATAAGTATATTTGTATTTGTTTTTAAATTGGAAAAAAAGTTTTACATTATATTACATTCTGTTAACACGTTGAACGCCAAGTCTATTTTGTCTGTCTTTCCCTATGGGCCACGAAATAAGATTCCCGTGACACAATCTATAAGTGTCAATCACCGATGACTTACGCAGCCTAAACGGAAAATTTAGTGTCGGTCATCGGTGAATGCCGTGGCACTCAACGTGTTAAATCCGTAAGGTGTTCTACTTATCAAAATAAAATGGAAAGTGTTCAGAAAATTGCATAGAAATATTCTATCAAATAATTTCCTTTTCACGTTATAGTATAAAGCAAGAAATACTCGATTTTAACACAAAATTTTGAATAAATATAAATACTTTATAAAACAATATTATGAACGAAAATTACAAAATACGTTTTTGTACAAATACCTACCCAAAATATTTCTCTTTGTAAAACAATTCTTTTGTTCTTTTATTCTTTTCTTTCTTAACTACTGCCACATTTGGAAAATGGTTCAAGTTTTGTTTTTAAATTATTTTCTAGGAACTATACATTACACTTACACTTTCAATACATTACACATATCCATTTAATACTTACATCAAAGCAAAATAAGTAAATGTTTAAGAAAAGTAAAATCTTTCTGAAAAATAACAATATTTAGATTCCATTCTGATGCAAGCTGGTCAGAATAATTTCCAAAAATGTAGAATTTATTCAAGAAGTTATTTTTAAAGTGTTGGAAATATGTCTAGAGAAGATATTTAAAGATACATTAAGCTAGGGATGCACAACCTGTGGCCCGCGATGGGGTAACGTGTGGCCCACGAAAGGTAATCGTAATCCACGTAAGGATAAAATCGTGAATTTCGTCAATTTGCCGCAGGAAAATTTTAAAATTTCATCAATCAGTTAAGAATCGCGAATTTCGTTGATCAGGCGAAGAAAAATCGCGAATTTCGTTGATCGGGCACGGAGAAATTGCAAATTTCGTCAATCAGGCGCGGAAAAATCGCAAATTTTGTTGATTGGGGACGGGAAAATCATCAATTATGTTGATGATGCGCGGAAAATTTGCAAATTTTGTTGATCGGCTGCGGAAAAAAATAGTGAATTCCGTCGTTGTGAGAAAAAAATTGCGAATATTGTCAATTTGCCTCGGGAAAATATTGTAAATTTCGTCAGTCAGTTAAGAATGGCAAATTTCGTTGATCGAGTGCGGGAAAATTGCGTGTTTTGTCTGTTTATCGTGAGAGAATATAGTGAATTTCGTCAATTTGCCGCGGAAAATTAGCAAATTTCGTTGATCAGACGCAGAAAAATCGCAAATTTCGTCGATCAGGCATGGGAAAATCGCGAATTTTGTTGATCAGAGGCAGAAAAATCGTAAATTTCGCCCATCAGGCTCTGAAAAATCGCGAGTTTTGTCGATCGGGCTCCGAAAAATCGCAAATTTTGTTGGTCGGGCTCGAAAAACTCGCAAATTTTGTCGATCGGGCGCGGAAAAATGGAAAATTTCGTCGTTCGGGCACGGAAAAATATCGAATTTAATCAATCAGGCGCGGAAAAATTGCGAATTTTGTTGATCAGGCACGGAAAAATTGTGAATTTTCTCGATCAGGCGTGGAAAAATCGGAAATTTTGTTTATCGGGCGAGGAAAAATCTCTAAATTTTTTGATCGGCTCCTCCTCCCCCCTTCGTTCACAAAGTATTTTTTTTTTTTCGGCACTTGCCACTTTCGTGCCTATGTTTGTTTTTTAGAACTTTTTATAAAACAAAATCTCCCCCTCCCCCCCGAATAAAGTCAAGGAATATTGTAGACACTTGAAAATAATCCTTGCTATATCTCGGTTATATATACAAACGTAAACTTTTGATATATCCTTTCCAACTAAATTGGATATGTTGACTGGTTAGTGGAACCTAGAGGGGTAACCCCCCCCCCTCTGAAACCACAGATTTTATCTGATTATAGGTCACAGATCACCTCCCCGAAATAGATTTCTCTTTGTGTTACTGATGTGGCCCTCGACAACCCAGACATTTTTGTAAGTGGCCTTTCTATTAAAAAGATTGCACACCCCTACTTTAAGCTTTTGAACCAACGTTTAACAAGTCGATAATCTAACCGAGAATTTAAGAAAATATATGAAAAGTATAATTTCAATATTTGATTCCTTGTAGATTGTAATTCATGAAAATGCACGTGTACAGGATAAGATTAAATCGAACACATCGCTTTACGCGCAGATATATCGTGAAATTAAAAACATTCCAAAAATTAAAAGAAAATGTGACGAACAGTTCAATACATTTCCAACTTTATATATTTTTACGTATACCTGCATCTGGCTATATTTTATGTGAATATTACAATAGTACATCAAATATAGATTTATTTATTAATAATGTAGCCCTAGCACACGAAGTTATATTGAATAACTAATTTGACCCTCAATGATAAATGAGTTTGACATGCCTGCTCTAAAAAACACTTAATGTCGCAAATAGATCAATATATATATATATATATATAATATATATATATATATATATATATATATATATATATATATATATATATATATATATATATATATATATATATATATATATATATATATATATATATATATATATATATATAATATCAACTAAAAGCTCTTAGAAAGCGTTGAAGTGTAAGTATAACAGATAATGAATATTTACATTCATTATACTATTAATAAAAACTAGTCGTATGTGCCAATCCCAAAACTTTCTTCTATCTCATACATATTAAAACTTCAACATTTGCTCTCACAGGGCAAACAATAAATGGCAATCTATGCCAATCGTGATAATTCTAGAGATATGAAATTCCGTGCATTAGTTCTTGAGATATGACTATCAATAAAATAGTGTAAATCCTGCAAAATGCAGCACAGGAGCACCAACTGTTGGTTGATTTACATTAAAATCTAAAGAGCAACAACTTATGTCAACGTCTAACTTAATCTGATGTTTGATGGAAATCCGTGATTTAGTTCTTGATATAGAGTTATTGCGGAAATCGTGAAAAATGCAGCATAGCATTGCAACCATTGCATTGTTGGGCTAATTTACAACAAAAAATAATCAGCACCAACTCATATCAAGGAATAACTCAATCTGAAGTTTGATGAAAATCCGTGCATTAGTTCTTGATATTATTGCAGAAATCGTGAAAAATGCAGCATAACAGCACTACTTGTTGTCGATTTACACAAAAGACTAATCAGCACCAATTTATATCAGGGACTACCTGAATATATTTTTTTATTAAATTCCGTGCTTTAGTTCTTGAGATAGAGCGCCTACAAAATTTCTGTCACATACAGACAGAGCCACAGACTCACAGACACACATTTTGTAAAAACGTGTTTTTAGGGATCTCTTACCCTAAAACGTGTAAATATATCAAAAACCAGAATTTGAAAATTTTCACGAATCCAATACTTTCTTCTTATAAAGATAGAAGAAAGTAATAAACAATGAATATAGAATATGGAATGATACTATAAAAATGTATCAAATTATACTATATTCATTTTACAGTAACACATGAAAACATTTAGTAGTTTCTTATTGAATTTATCTCCTCCTGCAGGAAAAAAATAAACAAGGTTTATTTGTAATTTTCCTATAAATGCCTGTTTTGAATAAACCGTAAAAATGAATAAAATAATTAAATACTTATCTTTAATTAAAAATTTAAAGTTTTTAAAAATAATAAATCTTTAAGAAAACCTACTAATATGTCTAGGCCATTAAAAGAATTCTAAGGTGAATATATGATTGAAATTGCTTCAAAAAATTATGTATCTTCGTACCACAAATGACCATAAATTATGAATCCCACAGCCCATAAATAAATAACCAATTCCAATTTTAAAGACACATTTTATGAATTATTTCTTTATCAGGTTGTAACGAAAGTTTTCCGCCGAAAAAAGATCTTAATAAAGTTAGTGGAAAAAAACATGAAAGCAGTACCTTTAGTGCAGGTAGTAATCACTATCCGAATCTATGATTTTCTGCCAACGTTTTGGTAGTTTTTCAAAGCCTTCGGCCCAGACACTTGAGAGCCGCGAGTCCAAAATTGATCAACTTCATTTCGGACGTCCTGCGCAGAATTAGCACCAGCAAGATGTAGTTGCAGGTGTTAATAAAGTAGAAGTCAAAGAAGCGATGTCGGGGCTATACAGGGTGCCCGGTCTCAACGGTGTCCAAAGGCTAATTCCTAAACCGTTAGTCATAAACATATAGTTCCAATTACAAAAATGTTTTAAATCAGGTAAAGAAATATTTTAAAAGCGATTTGGGTCAATAAAAACATTTCTTAAAAAATTAAAAAATTTAAATTTTTATACGGTCCCCCGGTTCTATAAGTTATATTTAGTAAAATTTTCCTTTTACACTGACAAGTAATACAAAAAAAGTCACGTTATTCTACGATTAAAATTGGCCGAGTAATAGCTGTTTAAAGTTGGAGCATAATTTTTTCTGGAAATTGGGGGTCATTCACAAATTTAGTCGAAATATAGTTTCGTCAGATATATTAAAAAATGATTGTGAGTAAAATTAACATTGCAATATAAATTTGAAATCTTTAATCATTCTGACATATTAATGCAAAATATACAATTTGTAATAAACATTTAAGAAGAAAGAAAAAAAAAAACAGAATTTTTGTTAAATAAAATGATCCTAAATTAACAGACTCAATTCTTTTCAAAATGATACGTATTTTAAAATATTATTAGATTGCACTAGCCTGAAAAAGTTTGGTTATGTCATGTTTTTCAGCTTTTGATAATTGATTCTCATATATTCTGTACCGCTGAATCCGAAATTGACCTTCATTTTTAACTATCACATCAGGATTTTTCGCAAATTGCAAATTTCAAAGTTAAAAAGTTTAAAGTTAAAATTGAATCTCCTCCCCCACTCATCGGACCACTTAGCTGTTTGGCTGTAAGCCCAGGATAAGCAAAAATATCGAATAAATTATTGAATAAAATAAAATAAAGTAAAATAAAAATTGTTTTATATATGTTTTATAGTATGAGATTTTCGCTATATTTTAACATACACATTTACGATTTGCAAAAAAATTCTAACGTGATGGTTAAATATGAAGGTCATTTTCAGATTCAGAGCTAAAAGTACGTAAAATCAATTAACAAAAGTTAAAAAACACAACCATCTCCTCTACTTTATAGTATATGATTTTTGTTATTCTTTAAATTTGACAATTTATGACTTGCGAGATATCCTGACATGATGGTTAAAAATTAAGGTAATTTTCGGATTCAGTGCTAAAAAATACATAAAAATTTAAAAACCCAACAATCGCAGTCTTGTATTATCTAATCTAAAACTTTTTCTTAAACTTTTTTGCGGTAATCTATCCGAAATGTTTTGTGTTATTCTGTAAAATAAGTATAAATAGTCACCACCGAAAATCATAATAATATTAGACTGTTATCAGATTAGCGCCAGTATGTAAAATGTAATCTCGATCGCAAATTTTAAAGTAGGTTAAAGTTCGAGTACAAATTTTGAAATGGAAAAACATACATACAATCTTTGAAGTAACATAAAAACTTATAAAAATAGCATAATTTGTGTTAAAAGAAATCATAAAAGAAACAGTCGCAAATCCTGACAAAATAAAACATATGATATTTTAGCCAATTTGAAACTTAATCGTAATACTTGTACGATTTTTTTTTCAAAGCGCAGATACACATGAAATAAGATCTTCGAATACTTTAAGCACTTGGTATATGACCCCTCAAAGCCAAGTCGAACTCATTTGTTTTCAGAGCAGAAAAGCGGCATAAGTCATTCATTTTTAAAGTTTCATAATTCACTCAATTTTAGTGTTATATGAATGGGCCTTTTTTTTTGTCTTACTTGTCAGTGTAATAGGAAAAATTTACTAAATATAACTTATAGGACCGGGGGACCGTATAAAAATTAAATTTCGTAATTTTTTAAGAAATGTTTTTATTAACCCAAATCGCTTGAAAAATATTTCTTTACCTCATTTAAAACATATTTGTATTTGGAACTATATGTCTATGACTAACAGTTTAGGAATTAGCCATTGGACACCGTTGAGACCGGACACCCTGTATAGTGGGTGTGGCAAAATATTCCATTCGAGTTCACTCTGAGTCCAGCCGGTGAATGCAGTCACATGTGATCTAGCATTATCTTGATTAAACATTACCTTCTTGCGTTGGAACTCATTTTGACGTTTTGCCTTGATAGCAGCGTCAACACGGACTAGCATCTTGCTTTATACCTTACTGTCTATGGTTATACCCTTTTCCAGATATTCATTGTGGATAATACCACGGTAATCCCACCAGATACAAAGCATTATGTATTTGTTAGTCAAATTAAGCTTTGCGATGCTGCCGACGGGCTCACCGGGCACAGACCAACCCTCTGTTCGGTTTGTGTTGCTCAAGTAAATCACTTTTCGTCAGAAGTGACGATCCGGTCCTGAATTTTGTCCTTGCTTTGATATTCGAGCAGATCAGTGTAGGTCTGAACACGTTTGCCCTTATGCGCTTGAGTCAGCTCATGCGGCACCCAGCGATTGAACTTGTACGTCAAGTTTATGAGATGCATGGCGCGACTAATGGACATGGCACTAACGTCTAACTCCTTAGCTAGCTCTTGAGTGGTTTGAATACTGATATTCCTCCACAAGTTCTCGCAGGCGGACCTCATCAACATCAGTAGGCCGGCCAAAGCGCTCTGCTTCTTAAATGGCATAGTCCTTGTTTTTGAACTTTCGGTACCAAACATTCACAGTGTCATATGATACAACAGTAGTCGGTGACATTCTTGTGGGTGATTCGGTGATATACTGGCGCTGACATTTTGCAACAGAACTGGAAGTATATGCTGATTCTAATCTGGTAGCCTGATAGTTCCATTTCACACACCCTGTACTTAATGATAACGGTATTTGTTTAAACAAATTTCATAACACAGTGTCATAAAGCAAGTCGCTTTCTTTCAAATGCCAAAAATCGCTTGACAAAATATGAGCAAACACGTCAACGCGGAACTGCTTGAAAACACGATATTAACTGTAGCGGGAAACTTTCGTTACAACCTGATATACTATATCTTTATTTCTTAAGAATTCCTGAGTTATAGTAGTGTAATTATTTAAAAATTTATCAGGATAAAGTAATTTTATAATAATAAAAAATATTCTACATAAATTCTAGAACACGATGTAGAAATAACATTTAATCTTGGAAAAGTTAAAATAGACTGTTAAGGTGAAGTGGAAAAGAAATTGTTTTAAATTATAATCTTCCCGCTTCCAATCTTTTACAAATGTGTCGAAAAAGGCGTAAATTATAGTAATATAGAATAATAATTAAAATACTTAACTGTAGCAGAAAACTTATGAATTTGGTGGATTTGTTTTTTAAATAATAAATTAAGTTTTTTTTCCTGTTAAAATAAGCATGTGAATGTAACTCTGCAGAATTTCATTAAAAAAATATCTGCGTATTCATGAAAATTGTTTCGCATAAAATCGTATAGAAGAAAACGTAAAAATGCATTTTAATCTTAAAAGTACAAGAATACTATTGAGGCTACAACGAAAAAAAAAACGTTTTTTAGAATTGCAAATCGAAAACGTTTTTCTTTCCCAACAATTTATTACAAATTCAAAATAGCATAAATGCATGTTTCTTTCTTTCTTTTTTGTTCTTTTTTCTTTGTTTCTTACCTTTTATGGAAATTTCGAAATATCATAAATGCATCTTTCTTTTTTTCCCATTTTCTTTATTTTTCTTTCGTTTTCCTATTTATTTTTTTTTTCGTCTAAAGTGTTTCGGATCTAGAAAATGCATCAAAGAGATTCATCAAAATCTTTGAGAAGCTGAAGTCAAGGTTATTAGAGCTGAAGTATCATTTTAATCAGTTTCATTAAAAAGTAGTTTGATTTACATTTTAAGTTCAATTATTTTATATTTTTGTTCTCTTTATCTAGTTTTTAATCAAATCTGAACGTGATTATGTAACAATATGTACTCAACAATACAACACAATTATGTAACAATATAAGCTACGCTCGCCAACCCCCGTTCAGACACCGCAGAATCTAAAAGCACGCTAATTTATTCGGTTTTAAAAAGATTAGAGAAGACTGAATTATAATGAAAAAAACCTATTGCAATCTCCCTGTATACGGGTTTCCATTCAATTCCCTTTGATTGCGAAAATTTAAGGCCGAACCAGTTGTTGTTAAGACATCCAATGGTTGTTTTCGTGTTTGATTAAAGAAGATTTGTTAAACATTTGAAGGGAAGCTAAAATTAAATGAATTAAGTAAACAGAATCTTTGCCTCCCGGTAATTTTTAACAGCGTTGTAAAACGATTGACATAATACAATTTACTACAATTACTGCATTTTACTGCTTTAACCCGTTCAAGGGCGATGGCTCATTTTTGGACAACCTAATTTTAATTCTTAAATGCACCAGAATATTGGAATGAAAATTTCCCTTTTATTAAGTAAGTGGACAAAAGCATTTTCGTATTTCGAAATCTGTTTGTAAATTCTGGTTCCATTCACTGTTTTCAACATATTACGAATAGAAGTACCTTGTCCTTGATAGGGTTAAACGCATATTAATGTATTTATTATTTTAAAGTTTCCTTTCTCTTTTAATATTCATGTGTAAATAAAATTTTCAAGACATAATTTTTAATATTTTCCTGCTTTTAACACTTACTCATTTAATAGTAATTTTAAAGTTTTTTTTTCTGTTTTTAATAGTCACGTGTAAATAAATTTTTAATCGTTGGGAAATATTATCCTTTGAGCTGTTTTTAGAATTGAAAACAATCTCTATAATAGTAGCCTAAGTCATGTGACTATTATCAACAGTTCCGGGCGCATACCTTCACTTTTTATATTCCAGGCGGCCATTCTGGTACTTTAACGCTAGCCAGTCATAGGCGATATGTCGCCAAATATTATTCCATCGCCATCATTTCACTTATATTATAATAGTCGATATAATAGCGATAAACAATTACAAGCTTTTAATTAATTGTTTATTAATTATAAATATTGCTAATTAATTGTTTTTAATAAAAATTTTAATATGTGTATGTCTGTAGTTATGAAAATTGTGTTTAATTATTAAGTAATCCAGACGTAATGTATGTATTTTTAAAAAAATTACAAGCCTTCGCTTTTCATAAGAAAGGTTTCAATTTTGATTAAAGAATCAAATTATTTTTTCGAATAAAACTACATTAAAGATGCCATGATCGCAAAGAATTCTTGGTAGTACTTTTATGTTAGCCGGGTGCAAATCTCGCCAATAGCTTTTTTTAACTCGCCAGTTAGCATTTTTTATTTTTCGAGTGGTAAATTAAAACGGTACTACTTGGTTTTCCCATCGACCAAAAATCTATCACCAGACTGTAAGATTACATGCCAATAGTGGTTTATCGTTAATGTCACATTCACTTGACTGTAAGGAAGTTAGATGTGTTTACGCAATCAAGTGATTTTTATTTCTACGTTTTGTTTTTATTTTTATTAATGCTATACTAATTTATTTGGGCACAGATGTCATATTGGCGCGAATTTTTTCCGACGTCATTTTGGCGAAAACATCAACAGCATAAACAACAACATCCGGATCACCATATCAAGCAAAATAACGATACTTTGGAGCCAGTTAAGTACCTGTTGGGTATACGACATTGGCTTCAGAGAAAAAATCGCACCAATATGGGGTGTATATGACATCTGTGCCTTTATTTGTTCTTTCGTTATTTAAATATATATATATATATACTATATGTCAATTTGTATAATTTGGTGAGTGCTTTGGCGATTTATATAATTTGGCGAAATTGGTCGACAGGATAACAAAGTAGTACCATTAAAACATTGCTTTGAATTTGAAATTAAATGTCAGGATTTGTTGATATATTTAATCGGGTTTGGCGTATTTTTTTTTTTTCGACAATTTGGCGAAAACCTCGTTTTCGAATACCAGTTACATATGTATTTTTAAATTATTTTCTATTATTTTTAAAATGAAATAACAATAAATAAAAAAAAATTAATAACTATAGATCAAAACAATTTATAACATTTTATTTAAAAGAAAAAGAAAATAAAGGTAAATAAACATTTATTAATAAATAAGCAACAATAGCCGGGTTACCATGTCAGGCAAAATAACTCCATTTTGGCGCTTCTTAGGTACCCCGGTGCGTATATGACATCTGCAATTAAAATATTTCGTTTGGTATAAAAAAAGAAAGAAGTGGAAGCCATTGATTTAAAATTTTTCAGTTTTAAATGAAAGGGTACTTTTCGGTTAGCCTGGCGCCAGTGTTATACATACATATTTAAATACATACATATATGTAAATGTACATATATTGTATATATACACACATATATATATGCATGTATTTATGTATATGTACATACATGTATATATATATATATATATATATATATATACATATGTATATATAACACTGGCGCCCGGCTAACCGAAAAGTACCAATGAAAGTATTGTATTAAATAAAATGATAATGAAATTAAAAAAAGCATTGTTCTTAGCATACATTTAAGGGAGGCCAAACTGTTCGCCAAATTATTTTAAAATAATAACTTTTTCTAAAATATGAAAAAAAAAAATATCTGTTATGATTAAAATTTGAGTTGCCATCATTAGAAAAAAGTATTTAAAATTAGAAAAAAAATTAATATTTCGAAAACTAATTCGAATTTAAAAATTCTAATACCAGTTTTGAGATCTGCGGATCAATACGGATTTTTGATGTTAATTTCATCGCAAAGTATTCCATATTTTAGGAGAAATCGCCGCGAAACGTAATCAGTTGTTTAATCAGTCGTTTCATAGAATCGTTTCATAAATTCGTTTCATTAGGATTTTATATATATAGGGTATATATGTATATATAGTCACATACATGGTCTATTGACTACTTAAATCACTTGCAGCAGTAATGGAAATTTTGTAAATGGCAATTTACAAAAGAAAACATTAAGCTAGGATCTCTAGTGTTATTAAAAGAAGAAAACCTCCACCATGCAAGCGGGCGCTTGCACCGATTATTTACAGGCAATGACAACAGTGTTCGTGCAGTCAAAGTGAAAACTGCATCTGGCATATTTTTAAGTGGCATTTCTAAAGTAAGCCTGTTGCCCATTCAGGAAGTTAAAACTAATGATTATGCATCATTGTATTTCTTTTATATTATTTTAAATTAATTATCCTGATTGTTTTGTATATTAAGTATTTTGTATTTTAGTATCATTTGTAATGTTAATTAGTTATATGTTGTATTATATTTAAAGTAATTGCTGAAATATTTCATATTTCATCCCCGGGCGGCATATTCCGTTCTGGAAGTATAACCAGCTCCCCATAGTGTTCTGTAAAAAAAGTATTATTTAAGCTTTTGTTCGTCAAAGCATCAACAGGTCTGTAAACATTCCCTCCAAAACTACGCGATGGATATTAATTATACTTTATAATCAATTCAAATTAGTCAAGATTTATGTTTTGTGTGAGTATTTTGTGCAGTGTTTACATGTCAATAAAACCAATTAAAAATAAATCAACCGTCTACAGGCCACCATACGACACCTATAATTTAAAAATATTCGCCAGTGTTAATAAAATAAACCGCTGTTTATAGAAGCTTTGTAGAATACTTTGAACTCTAATCAAATCATTCCTTTAAAATAGTATTTTAGTAGAAAATATTTAGAATTATTTAGTAGAAAATATAATAGAATTAGAAAATATGCAAATACACATACTGCATTTAATTATAGAAATGTCTACGTACATCGTGGAAAAAAAAAAGTAAACACCCCCTACTAACTCCTCAACAAATTATCGTAAAAGAAAGTTACTAGTACCGAACGATTGGAAATAAAGTCTATTTTTAAATGATGTGCATAAAATTGGCTCAGGGGTCCCTCTACATATCAAAATTAACCATAACTTTGTTTTGTTCAATAGCAGTACAAACTTTTGACAGCATAAATGAACTCTACACCCTTCAATTAGCCTAAAAACTAATTTTTATGCAATTCGTACGGTAAGTTTCCCAGAAATAATTTATATTAAAACGAACGTATATTAGGGGCTGTATCCAAATTGAAGTTCTGTAATCGATGGTTGACCGAGAGAGCCCAATTGTTTAACAAGGCATCTTAAGCGCTATACAAGCAGACATTGAAGGGTGCTAGATTACAGGATAGCAGAAGAAACTTCAAAATATCTAGTCACTTCTATCATAGTTATGTTATTCCTTAAACCATCATTTTGCCGTTTTCTAAGCATAATTTGAAAACTACTTGGAATGAAAATATGAAATTTTTAATTTTCATATAGCAGGACTTAATAAATCTAAATCCATCAAAAAAATTGTAGGTTGCAATTCATAATTTTTTCCAATATTAATTTCAAATTCCATATCATAAAATTATATAAATTGCAAATTCAACGTATTTATGTTTGGGTATATTAGTATTACTGCTACACAAAAAAATAGCACAGTAGGAGTATAATTTCAAGAGATATAAATAAAAATGTGAAAATGTAAGTTAACATTAGAAGCACTAAATTTTGAATGTTTATAATTCAAAAACTTATCATTCAAATGATTTGAAATTTGGTGTCTAGGCATAGTTTGAACCGAAGATTTAAAATATCTTGTTAAAATTGGGTATTGCCATTGAAAAAATTAAGTTTGGATTCCTTTTAATATGTAGATGGCCCCTAAGAAAATTTTATGTACATCATTTAAAAGTAGACTTTATTTCCAATCGTTCGGTACCCGTAACTTTCTTCTACCATAATTTGTTGAGGAGTTAGTAGGGGGGTGTTTACCTTTTTTTTCCACGACTGTACAATTATAAAACGGTAAGCTTTAAATATAACTATAGCAGTTACTGAATGGAAAGTTTTCTCTTCCTTTTTTTCAACATCAAGATAACGAAACAGTTATAATTGAAAAAAAAAATGAAAATCCATTAGAACAGATTTTTTCCAATGTATTGATATTACTTATGGAACATAATAAAGTAAAATATGTAGCATACATCACAAACTGTATTATTATCAACGTTGTGTTAAATGAATTCTATAAAATGCTTTTTTTTCAACCTAAAAGTATAGTTGTAACATAAAGGTTTAACCCTTAAATACCGGGTATTGCTTTTTGGCAACATACCAATTTAGGCTCTAAAATACTATTAGTATAATATTGAAGCTATAATGCATAATGTGGCCAATAAAATACATTCTGAAAATGTTATCAAATCGATTTTCAACATTTAGATGGCAACACTTGCGCTGTTTAAGAATAAAGATAAATTTATTTTTTCAAATGTTGCTACTTGTTCTTTTTGTTTTGTTTGGAAGCTTGCGAAATACCCTATTTTGACGTGCAGTGAGCAAGTAAAATTTATTTCTTATTATAGTTCCTAAAATTCTTGTCTGTTTAATATTATAGAATTTTATCAAGGAAAGTTATTTTTTTAATTAAACACCAGTATTGCCGATTAGTAACAAACTGTTTTTTAGCCGTAAACTATACTTAAAACAAAATATGATTTTTTAAAGTATTTTTGCCATGATTTATTTAAAAAATGAAAGCCGAAAAACATTATTACAATGATTTTTGAAAAATCAGGCATTTAAGGGTTTTTATGAAAAGTCTATATGAAACCTTTTGAGTGACTGGAAATAACACAATAGTATAACAGTAACAGTACTAGTAGTTTTTCAACTAATAATATTTGCGTTTTCCAGAGCTCCTCTGGCCTAACCTGCTAATCATAAAATTAAGTTACGGTTCCTCATTTTTTTTTTTTTTTTTTTTTTTTTTTTTTTTTTTTTTTTTTTTTAACAAAACGGTGAATAACATATTCGTACAACGCGTTGTTAATTTCTATGTTTTGCTAAAAGTTAATTATCCCTTGATATCCCTTGAAAATTATCCCTATATTAATGACCCTTTTGTTAATGATCAATGATATATTATATGAAAATAAAATAACTGAAGCTTCATAAGATTAAAAGCATTGACCTTCTTTCTATATTATTGGAAATAATTTTAAATCTGTAAATAGCTTAACTGAGTCTTGTAGATTCGTCTTTTATTACTTTATTCAAAACAGTTGCATACTACTCGATTTGTGTGATTGACATCGATAAAATTTATATAAAGGTAGATAATTCTCCTGCAGATAATGATTAATAACACGCAACTATAGTTTCGAGAGAAATGAATTTCCAGCTCCAACCATTTAGTAAGCAATTCTTTCCAACAGGGCTAAAATATTTCCTGTTTTTCAAAATGTATTCAGTTTCATTGCGGCCTGCTTATAGTTTTGTTTTTATTAAATTACATTATCGCAGTTTCTATATGATTATAAATCTCTCTATTCTACAAGAAAAATAACTAACGCTGTCACCGCCGCCGGTTTTGAATTTTTTGTGACCGGAGGTCTTTCTTCGTTAATATTAAGAAAACTACTTCATACAAAAATATGAAAATCGGTGGTATTATAGAGAAATGTTTGATAAACACTCTGAAGCAGACTGTTTTTTAATCGAACAATCATTTCAAGACATATTTAATGTTAAAATTTGTCAAAATCGTTCTATTAAAAAAGTTTTATAGGAACAAAAACTATACATAGGAATTTTATCATTTTTAGATCATTTTATATATTGGAAGTTCCCGGTGAGTAGACTGTATTTATTTTTTTTAATTTGACTAATTTTTTGAGGGTCTATTTCTATTTTTAATTCAAATTTTTAGCATTTCCAGAGATATTTTTTACATATTTTAGAAAAGCTTATTATTTTAAATGGTTGCCAAAATTGTAAAAACTTCTCAAATAATAATATATCCTTTAAATTAAAAATTTATGTACACGTGAATATTATAAGCAGAAAAAATGTTATTTTGCTGGATCCAGCCGTATCTACAAAAACTATTTTACCCCTGATTTTCCTGAGTGTCCAGAAACGGATTCACATAAATGATGTGTAATTTTGTGTTACTCGGCGTGAACTGTGTAACGTTGTCCGAGGAAAACCTAGGACGACACACTCGACTGATTACAATACTCGAAATTTCCAACTTGTGTCTTGGTGATAAATTTGTTAATACTACACTGCTCAAAAAAATTAGGGGAGCAAGCGAAAAAGTGAAGAAAACAGTGCAGGACAGTCATGTATGGGCATAAAATGGATAGTACACGTGTATCATTGCGCAATACAGAAAAAAAACGAAAAAAAATTGTAAGGGAGCTTTTATTATTTGAAAAGATGGAAAGAACATGAAAAGATGGTTTAAGGCAACAATTTGGTTTCATGTAAATGATAAAAAAAAGTATTGTTTAGAAATGATGCTAGATTTTTAATATGACGTGTGGTCTCGTCGAACAGCTAAGACTACTGCACACCTAGTTTCCATGCGATGAGGTTATCGATAAGACTTTAGGGAATATTTTTCCACTACTCAAGAATTGCAATCTCCAAGTCCCGGACAGTAATAGGGGGCCTTGGTCTGAGCGATGCGTCGTCTGTGTATGTCCAAAACATGATCTATCGGATTTAGAACAAAAGAGCATGCTAGTCATTCCATACGTTGTATTGCTTAAGCTTCAAACATGTTTCCCACAAGTCGAACAGTATGAAGTCTGGCCTTATCATGCATGGAATAAAAGAAATCACTAATTGCTGCAACATAAAATAGGACACGAAGTCTCAGTATCTCGTCTGTATAACTTCTAACCGCCAAAATGCCATTCCGAATGATATGCAGACCCGTACGTCCACCTATGCTGATTCCAGCCCATAGCATCAACCCACCTCGTTTGTAATGTGATCTTTCACGAACGAATGTGGGATTATTTTGAGTGCCTCTTTCTCTCCATGCCAAAATACATCAGATGTCACATCCACACTTAATCGGGACTCGTCTGTAAACAGAATTTGACTCCAACAACGCTGCCTCCAAACTCGATGTTCAGTTGCCCACCTCCTTTGGGCTGCCCAGTTGCTTGAGATCAACGGAATATAGACCATTGGCTTACGTGCCTAGAGACCAGCCTGATGAAGCCTATTTCGGACTGTTTTTCTGAATACAGGGCTCGCACCGTTCCTAAAATTTTCGCACTTTGCTACCAGAATTTTAAATAAGAATTCTTCGTGGTAGATTCCTTTAACATCTATTATTGAACTATACAACAAAGATTATCGTTTTAATTTAGTGGTCGCAAAGTGCGAGAATTTTAGGAACGCTGCGAGCCCTGTGAATACCCTTCGTCCTTTGGCCAAGGACAACTGTGTTTACAGCAGAGTAGCATTGCCCGTTCCGCCTCGACGAGCTGTTAACAGGATATATCGGTATCAGTTTTTTTTTTTGTTAGCTAATGGCCGACCTTGCCCTTGTCGATGTCTACCATTCCATGTGTCTTGGAATAAATTCTACAGCCTTGCATTGACACTTCTTGTGAGCCCAACAGTGTCCGCTACACTTTGTTGTGTTTTCCAAGATTCAACAGTCCCGATTACACGCCAAGCCATGGATTTCGTTAAATCACATTGTTGTGACATTTTCTAGTCACATTTTCTCATAACAGAAGCAGAGCAATTGAAGTTTTACAAGTGAGACATTGAAACAGACGTTTCTGCGAAATCCCGATTTCTACACTTATCTCTTTTTTCTATTTTTTGACGCATGTGAAGTTTTATTTTATCTGTTTTCTACTACGCTTTAAATTATGGATGTTTTTTTTTACGTTACTTATCGGTGTATGCGTAATTTTGTTAAAGCCATGTGCTCCCCTAATTGTTTTGAGCTGTGTATAATGCACCTTCACTAATGTTGATGCGCACGTGTTTTTCACAATTTGAATGCAAATACTGATCCACAGTTAGAATTTACCGGTAGACATGAAAGATGCATTTTTTTAGCTGGGGTTTTCAGAAGACCCCCATCTTGGTAAAGTACGTTGACAAGGCAGCCTTTGTAAATTAAAGGTCAAATAGGATGTGAGTTGTGTGAAGTAGGTTTCGAAACAAAATTTTAAATAAATCGCAGCTAGAGCATTTGAAGGTGAGGACATTACAATAACTATAATAATAAACGTTAGTTGGGTTTTAACATGAAGAATATATTGACTACTTAACACCATTTATATATATAGAAGTATATCAGATCTAACCCGGATATTTGCTCAATCTTAGTCGTTTAAACACTGCACTGTTACAAATTTACAGCAATCTGTCTAGTTATTCGATCATTTTTATAGAACATTGTTACATAATCTTAATTTAACTGTATTCTGACAATATTATTGCCCTTATAATGGCCAGAATAGAGTTAAATTACGGTTATGTACGGTTATGTAAAAAAAGGTCGAACGATTGGAAAACGTTTGATAGCGTATAAGATTGTAGATAGGGGCTGTGCATACATAACGTTATCATATTAAGGGGGAGGGGGCTGGCATATGATATCGTAAGATATCTCGAAGGGGAGGGGGGTTGTCTTTTGATATTGATATTATTATATCGCCGTACTCTTGTTATTAATATTTACTGAAAAAGGAGGCATAACTGTAAGGTTTCTTATAGTTTATTTACAATATATACAAGAGCCGCTTAAATGCAGCTATTCAGAACAAGTCATTTCTTACAACTGTATCGATTCCACTGGCTGCATGCAAAACCTTACAATCTCAGACTCTGTGTATGGTGCTGCCATCTTTTAACACAGATCACTACTATTATTGGGATTCTTGTTGGGTTGGGATATGACAGATATCATTTTTTGATACAACCAAAATTTCCTCTTTTTATTTGTAACATGGTCTTTACATGAAAAGAGCATGTTATTGTTAACTATCTACTTTTATGAAAATTCAAAGCTATTATAAAAATCACTAAATTATTATAAAATTATTTAATTCCAAAACGTAGAAATATCTTCAACGTTTCACATTCTTATTCGTTTTCATTTGTGTCTGCATATATAATTGCTGTTCGTGAAACCATATGCGAAGTATATTTGAAATGAAACTTGTGTTTACCAATAAATAAAAGACAAAGAATTTTGTCCACCTGTTTTGTTGATAAGAATTTCTATCTGTCCCATCTACCCATCCCCCTCCCCATTTGCACCATCCGTGAGGGGAAAGTGCAAGAAGTCATTATTACTGTTGAATGCATTATGTAACAAAAAGCTATTATAAAATACTTTTAAATAGTAACTATTTCTTTTTAGTGTCATTTGACATATATAGTGATATTTTATTGACTTCTCTTCATTTAAATCAATAAAGTATGCGAAAAATAAATGTAACTATTTTGTATAGCACTCTAAACAAAAGAAATAAATTCCAAAAATCAAAAAAAAATTTAGACATTGATAACGATATCATTAATGGGGATGGGGTGGGGTGGGGTGAGGGGTTCGAGGGGTCCAAAATTACCAAAAAGTTGATAACGCTATATATGCACAGCTGCAAGCTGCATATTCCTTATATACAAAATATACAATTTTTTTTAATGAGAATTATATATCATAGTAGGTTTATAGGTAAAAGCATTCTCTGCTTTCCATTTAAAAAATAAATAAATCTTCAAAATAATACATTTTCGAAGATATCTAATGTAGGTTTTAAAAAAAAATAAAAAAATAAGTTCTAAATTAAGTTACAGAAAAAATATGAATTCTAAAATATATTTCGTGAAATTTTATTTATCTAATATTTCAGTAAATAAACTAAGCAAAAAATTCTATCATGGTAATAACATTTCTTCAAACATTCCTCATCTGAGAAATATAAAGCATTTTTATGAAAAATTTCTTCTCTACTACATGTAAATATTGAATTACACTCGATATTTTAAGATGAAATATGTGAAGAGAAGATAATAAGAAAGAAGAGTTTTATACAGACGCATTTAGAAATAAGTCTGTTCTCCAAAATGTATTTTTTTCTGAACTTACTGGATTAATCAAGGGAAGAAATATAAAATATATGAATGCATTTTATAATATATGATATATTCCTCCCGTTACATTATATAACATGATACAGATAGGGTAGAAAATTTGGGATGAGGACTATTTTCATGCATAAGTGAAAAAACTTTAAATTAAATTGGTATGTAACATTTAAATTGGTACGTGAAAGGCAATAGCAAAAAAAGAATTTCTTCATTATTTTTTTTACAATACGGAACGTGTAATACTTACAGTGAAAGTAAAATTCAAATTTTGAACGTCATAAGGAATATAAATATGATTTTTGCATTGGCTTTTAAGCAAAAATACCGTTATAAAAATTTATAAAAGCATTTTATAAATTAAGAAGAATTCCCGGAGAGCCTAAATTTATGCTTAATTTATGCAACCTTCTGAACCAATCAGGAAAATTCATAAGTATTCTAATTTTTTGAGCCACCTATTTTAGTATTCGAATATTTTGAATAATGAAAATTATTTGTTTAAAAATAAAATATTTACTCAAAATTTAATTTTTATAGTTTTAATTTTCTTTAATAACATGCAAATTTAGTGAAACATCAACCGTTATATTTTTACTTTCTTCTATCTTTACAAGAAGAATGTATTGGATTCGTGAAAATTTTCGGCGTTCGGTTTTCGACGGATTTACACTTTTTAGGAGTCAGAAATCTCGAAAAACATGTTTTTACAAAATGTCTGTCTGTGAGTCTGTGCATCTGTGAGTCTTGTCTGTCTGTCTGTATGTGAAACAAATTTTGTGGGCGCTCTATCTCAAGAACTAAGGCGCGGAATTTAATAAAAATTTATATTCAGTTAGTCCCTGATATAAATTGGTGCCGATTAGTTTTTGGTGTAAATCGCTCAACAGGTGGTGCTGCTATGCAGCCCTTTTCACGATTTCCGCAATAGCTCAATCTCCAGAACTAATGCACGGACTTTCATCAAAGTTCAGATTCAGTTAGTCCTTGACATAAATTGAAGTTTTGTACACTTTGGTGAAAATCGCTCAACAAGTGGCGCTGCTATACTGTATTTTTTACGATTTCCGCAATAGCTCTATCTCAACAGATAATGCGTGGATTTTCATCAAACTTCAGATTCAAGTATACTTTGATATGAATTAGTGCTGTTTGTGTTTTGGTGCAATTGCTCTACAGATGGAGCTGCTATGCTGCAATTTTCAGAATTTCCATTATAGCTGTATCTCAAGAACTAATGCAATAATTTTCACCAAACTTCAGAATCAGTTAGTCCTTGACATGAGTTGACGTTTTATACAGTTTTGGTGTAAATCGCTCAATAGGTGGCGCTGCTATGCTGTTTTTGCGATTTCCGCAAGAACTAATGCTTGTATTTTCATCAAACTTCAGATTCAAGTATACTTTGATATGAATTAGTGCTGTTTGTGTTTTGGTGCAAATCGCTCTACAGGTGGCGCTGCTATGCTGCACTTTTCAGAATTTTCATTACAGATGTATCTCAAGAACTAATGCAATAACTTTCACCAAATTTTAGAATCAGTTAGTCCTTGACATGAATTGACATTTTATACAGTTTTGTGTAAATCGCTCGATACGTGGCGCTGCTATGCTGTTTTTGTGATTTCCGCAATAGCTCTATCTCAAGAACTAATGCTTGGACTTTCAACGAACTTCAGATCCATGTATACCTGGATATCAATTATTGCTGTTTATGTATTGGTGTAAATCACTCAACAGGTGGCGCTGCTATGCTACATTTTTCGGAATTCTCGGTATAGCTCTATATCAAGAACTAAGGCACGATTTTTTATCAAACTTCAAATTTAAATATACACTTTGATATGAATTGGTGCTAAATTGATATATTTTCTTGTACTATTTAAATCATATAATTGACGTGATTTATAAAAAATGAATTATTGAATTTTTTTTTCTTTGAGCTGTATATACTTATTTATTTATTTATAATTATACAGCAGATTTGTATAATAAATTATTGGAATGAGTATATTTATTATATTTAAAAATATTAGCAGATGTTTACTTTCAACTTCAAATTCTTATAAGCAACTTATAATTGATATTTTATACTCCTACAAAATTATTTATATTTTATTATTACTGTTTTTTCTCAGTTATTCTGTTATTAATGGAATTGAGCGATTGTTCGATAATATAGTTTCAAAGTAAAATGTAACGTGTAGCAATTATGTATTATGAAATTTTCTAAACGTATGTCTACATTATTGAAATTTGAAAAATAGAAAACTTACAAGCAAACGCGACTGTAAGTCGGCATTGTGCACTTTGTGATCCATAAATTATTGACACTAAAATCACTACAATGAGACCCTATACGGAATATAACGAAATATGACTATAACGGAGATTTTTTTTTTCTTTTAGTCTAAAAATTTTGCTATTATTAGACTGTTTGGAGTTGAAACAAATTTTCTACAATATTTTATTCTGGAATCCAAAGAATTCTCGATAACTAAATACATTATCCTTCTCTCTCCCTCCATCTCTCTCCCTCCATCTCTCTCTCTCTCTCTCTATATATATATATATATATATAAGCAACGACTTGGAAATGAGCCAAAAGTTTTGGAAATGGACCAATGAAAATATGAGTAGATACCGCGAAATGCATCTGATTGGTCAGAGCTTTCTGACTTTTCTTATCAGGAATTGTGCTTGTCGAAAACCATGAAAGTAGATAATTTAGATAGGATGGGCGGGGAAAGAGAAGAATCTCTCTACATTTTGATAAGCTTCTGTTTTTTATTTATTTATTTATTATTATTATTATAATTATTATTATTATTATTACTATTATTATTTTTTTTTAGGTGTCAATGGCAAAAGTGTATTTTACAGAAAAAATATAATTTTCATAAACTGATGAGAAAGAGGGGTGGGAGGGGGTCATCTGCGTTTGGAATTTAAAAATTTAATTCATAGAAAATAAGGAATCGCGAACTTATCCAGAATGGAAATGCGAAACAAATGCGTCTGGGGTTAGCTGGAAAATAGGGAATACACGGAGGTTTGGTCTGCGTAACGAGCAGGGGGTCGCCCCCCCCCCTAGTTATAAGAAAAAAGATATATACATTTTATATTATTTTTTATATCCTGTTATATATATATATATATATTGAGGTAAAAAATATTAATATAGTTATAAGTCAAAATGATACCGCTCCAAATGTAAAATATATTACGATCTAGGTAATATAATATTGCATGTTTTTCGCTATAATTTCTGAGTCGTAGTCTTTTAACATTTTACAAATGGGACATGATCATCATAAATGAATATTCTATTTTCATTTATTAAATAAAAATAAACTTTTATGATGATGTGCTTTAGTTTTGTTCTTTGAGGCAAGAAGTTGTATCTCTAGATGTTCACGGAATAAAAACTACCGTTTCAAGAAATATTACAAAATGCAACTTCACTTCCTTGAGGGAAACAGAAAATTTTAAAACGAATACTTGCATCAGTGTACGTTCACTGTGTTTTGCCTTTCACTTTAGGATACAAAAGTAGAATACGTTTTGAAAAACATTTTTTTTTAAACTATGCTTCTTATACTATAATTCAAATGTGTTTTAATACAATATTTTCACGGATAAAGACTTAAAATTTGAATGAATGCACTGAAAGATTATCTGATTATTTTATATAGGGGAGACTAGGAAGGGTTGACCATACGTAAATTTATGCCATTTGTACCTTATAATGTACATTATGATGTTAACAACGTTTGTTTTAAGTGTTTTTGAAATAATTAACTAACAGTTTCAAATCACCAGCTTCCTAAAAAATTCTTAGTAACCTTACAGATTTTATGATTTTCAATGCAAAAGGGTATCTCTTATATGAATTTTTGTTGTCGCCGTTACATAAATATTTCTACGAATCCCTGTTTTCTAGAAACATTTTAGTAACTTCACAGTTTCTTTTTCAGTACAGACTGCTTGGAGTTAAAGGAAATTTTATACGAAATTTTATTCTGGAATCCAAAGACATCTCAATATTTAAATATATTATTATAACACAAAAAATTATATACATTTTACATTATTTTTTATATTCTCTTATATATATATATATTGTGATAAAAAAATATTAATATAGTCATAAGTCAAAATGATACCGCTCCAAACGTGAAATGTATTACGATCTAGGTAACATAAAATTGCATATTTTTCGCTATAATTTCTTGTCGTAGTTTTGTAATATTTTACAAATGGGACATGATCATCGTAAATGGAAATTCTATTTTTGTTTATTAAATAAAATCAATTTTTATGATGATGTACTTTAGTTTTGTTCTTTGAGGCAAGAAGTTGTATCTCTAGATATTCACGGAATAAAAACTTCCGTTTCGAAAAATATTACCAAGTGCAACTTCACTTCCTTGAGGGAAACAGAAATTTTAAAATGAATACTCACATCAATGTGCATTCACTGAGTTCTTCTTTTTACCTTAGGATACAAAAGTATAATACGTTTTGAAAACATAAAAAAAACTATGCTTATTATACTATAATTTAAATGTGTTTTTAATACGATATTTTTACTGATAAAGACTTTAAATTGGAATGAATGAAATGAAAGATTACATGATTATATATATATATATATATATATGTGTGTGTGTATGTATATATATTACAAAATTTAATTTTTTTCGCCAAGTTTTAACGTATTTTATATAAATTTTCCCTTTTCAGTAATATTCCGCATATTATACCCACTTATTAAATTAACATCCTAGTCTATTAATCTCCATAAGATCCCAATCCATATAATAATATTTATTCCAAATTGCGTAAATCTAAAAATGGCCCTAAGTATTTATATTTCTTTAATAAAACCTTTTATTATTTAAATTCCTATTAAAATCCGCTATTAAATCCTGGTATAACATATTCCCCTCAATTCTTTATTTAACTGCTAAAATATTATTATCCCGTCTAAAAAACCTACTTATTTCATTTCATTCTTTTATTTAAAATATCCATGCATCAACTAAGATTTCAATGCTATAAACTTATCAGAAATAAATTCATTTTTTTCTTTTTATTAAAAGTCGTCTGTCGGGTGAGAGAAAAGCTATTTTAGCGGAGTCTCGACAACAGAGACTAAAGTTTGTTTACACCTGTCGCGTCCGGGTGCTAGAGTATGGAATATTCTAGAACAATTTTTGAGCGAGGTAGTATAAATACGATTAGCTATCCGGATACAAAAAGATTCTTCGGAGAGATTTGCTGCGATTTTGTTTAGGTGTTGTTGTTTTCTTGGAACTTTTAAGAACTTTGTGAGAGATTGTGAGTTGCTCAGTATGGAAAATTTTCGCACGTCTAAGACAGATATTTAATGAGTTTAGGAATGTAATAAGAGTCTGGTAGCATAATGAAGCGAAAGGGATTTCGAACCGAGAGATGAAACAGATTTTAAACTAATTTTGATGTGAGCGAACTTTATTTTTTTTATCATCGGTGGAGTGAGTATTTTCCTCCTAAAGTCAAATTATGAGAACGTCAATAAAGTTGGATTACTTTCAATCGACTACATTTTTATGTTCCTCGAGTCTTTTGTTCTCAACAACAATATCGGCCTGAACGCCTGTGCTGTTTATTACAGGACCCCCCCCCCATAATTTCGATAATGCCTACTGCTTGCCGTGAAATCGTCACACACACACACACATATATATATATATATATAACAATAAAACATATCTATTGATCATTTTCAGGTCTGTATGGCTTCGATGTCAGTAATTTAAACAGAACGAAATAAAGAGAAATATCATTTGGTTAAAAGGTTTCGTAAATTTATGCAATTTGAACCCGATAATGTACATTACGATGTTACCAGCGTGTGTTTTATGATATACTCGTACAATGTAGAATGAAATAAAACTTATTTATTGATCATCTTCAGAGCTGTATGATCTTGATGTCAGTAATTTAGTCAGAACTAAATAAAGAGAATTATAATTTGGTTAAGAGGTTTCGTAAATTTATGCCATTTGTCCTGATAATGTACATTATGATGTGAACAGCGTTTGTTTTAAGCGTTTTTGAAATACTCAACTTACAATTTCAAATCACATAATTAAACTTTCAAAACTTCATAATATATTTATAACTACTTAAAAGGTGACAAAAACATATTAAAACATATAAAAATATTATTTAATGTAACCCGAGATCTTTCGAACACACACGCATTCATTTTCAAAGGGATAAAAGATGATTGACTGAATAGAAATACTTTTAAAAACAAAAACAAAAATAGTACGCATGCGCAAGCGGAGTCCATTTCACTGCAGAGGGATGAAAAGATCAGTTCATACTATCAGGAGGTCGTGATATATTTAGGATATTGTACCAAATTGCGGGAATATTATAGGGAAGGACATCATAACAAACATTATCACTTCTAAGTAAAATTTCAATGAATTCACGGATTATTGATGAGTAGTGGTTAGACGTTGAAATGATAATTTTAGCTTTTTCGAAGTTTATATTAATATTTTCTGTTTGATGTAATCTGGTTAAAACTGTATTTGGTTTGTTAAACTTGATATCAGAAATGTGCTCTTTTAATCTTTCCTTAAATTTTCGACATGTCATACCAATATAAAATAAACTCTTATGCTCCGCGGCGAACGGCCCCTCTTCGTCCTCAGTCCTTTTTTCTTCCACTTATTCCGACTCTTTTGCGGAAGCAAGATTCATAGGTCCCCAGCCACGTACGCAATTTGGTACAATATCCTAAATATATCACGACCTCCTGATAGTATGAACTGATCTTTTCACCCGTCTGCAGAGAAATGGACTGAACTCCGCTTGCGCATGCGTACTATTTTTGTTTTTGTTTTTAAATGTATTTCTATTCAGTCAATCATCAATTATCCCTTTGAAAATGAACGCGTGTGTGTTCGAAAGATCTCGGGTTACATTAAATAATATTTTTATATGTTTTAATATGTTTTTGTCACCTTTTAAGTAGTTATAAATATATTGTAAAGTTTATTAATAACAAGGTGAACATTTCCTTCACGACACTAGTGTTTAAAACAGAGTTTTGTGTCTATTAAACTTTCAAAGACAATCGTAGTTTGTGAATAAATATCATTCGTATTTATGTATTCTCATCACACGTACACACAAAAATAAAATAAAAAAATTAGAAGCATAAAACTAAAACTAAGTTTATAAAATAACATTCTCTCTTTATAAATATATTTCACTAATAAAAATATTAAAACATATAGGGAACATGGTTATGCTCTTTAGACCTTATAATATGTAAATTATATTTTCTAAAATTCTTATAAAACTTTATTAAAATTTGAAAATGAAATCATGTGTCAACTGTGATGAATTCTATTTCAGTTTTAAACTAGATGGATGTGCCAATCCCAAAACTTTCTTCTATCTTATACATCTTAATATTTCAAAAACTAGTTACACATGTTAATACTTCAATATTATTAGTTCATTACTATACCAACTTTGATTTTCATCTTAAATTTCTGCTTCAGTCAATTAAAAGAACTAAAAACGAGTTAATCTATATCACGATATTTGTTAAAATTAGTAGTTTTTCCTTATTCTGTTGTTATCAGATGTTTGCGAATAGCCGGCTCAGCAGGAAGCGAGTTTCCGCCGCTGCACGAGCCGCCGATGGACAATAGAACTACAAAAAATCAAGAAAAGTATAGAAAAATCGCAATCACAGAGACCCTTTACCGCGCGATATTTCCAAATTCAAGGAGGACCTGTTGGCCAAAGCCAAAAACATGCACAAAAAATTTGGTTCAATTGTATGCATAATTTTATACACTTTTCGATTGTACAATAAAGAAAATGGTACAAACATCGTAATTAGAGCGCCCCCTTCCAGCGGAATTTTTCCAAATTCAGGGAGGACCTTCATGCCATGACCCAAAAGAAACACAAAAAATTTGACTCAATTCAATGCATAACTTCATACACTTTTCGATGGTACAATATTCAAAATGGCACAAAAATCGCTATTACAGCGCCCTCTAACCGGCGATTTTTTTCCACGTTAAGGAAGGACCTGCTAATTGCCATAGCCAAGAACTTAAAATAAAAATTTGGTTCAATTCTATGCATAACTTCATACACTTTTCGATGGTACAATATGCAAAATCGCTATTACAGCGCCCCCTAGCGGCGAATTTTTTCCAAATTCAGGGAGGACTTGGTTGTCATAGCCATAAACTTAAAATAAAAATTTGGTCCAATTCTATGCAAAACTTCATACACTTTTGGATAGTACAATATTCAAAATCGCACAAAAATCGCTGTTACAGCGCCCCCTACCGGTGAATGTTTTCCAAATTCAGGGAGGATCTGCTTTCTAAAGACAAAAACTTAAAATAAAAATTTGGTTCAATTCTATGCATAACTTTGAACACTTTTGGATGGTACAATATTCAAAATCGCACAAAAATTGCTGTCACAGCGCCCCCTACAAACGCTATTTCAGCGCCCTCTACCGGCGAATTTTTTCCAAATTCAGGAAAGACTAACCTGCCCTATCCAAAAACTTAAAATAAAAATTTTGTTCAATTCTACGCATAACTTCATATACTTTTGGATGGTACAATATTCAAAATCGCACAAAAATCGCTATTACAGCGCCCCCTACCGGCGATTTTTTTTCCAAATTCATGGAGGATCTGCTTGCTATAGCCAAAAACTTAAAATAAAAATTTGGTTCAATTCTATGCATAACTTCATACAGTTTTTTATGGTACAATGACGACAGACAGACGGACACACGGACACACAGACAGACAGACATTTTCTATAAACATTTTTTGTGATCTCTGAGCCCTAAAACATGTAAATCCGTCGAAAACCGGAAGTCGAAAAAAAATTTCGATTACAATACTTTCTTCTATTTAAGATAGAAGAAAGTAAAAATGCTTAACTTAAAAAAATCCTGCATCTACCTTAAATGTAGAAATAAATGTTTCTTGAAGGTATATAAAAAACGCATATCCTCAAAACTATAAATAACCCAAGATTTGTTTTGTTTATTTCAATGCATTTTTTAATTCAAAAATTTAAAAAAGAGAATTATATTAAAAGTCATGAAGTTTGCTGAATAGATCACACATTCTTGTTTTCAAGATCCTTGTGTGCGCTCCGGCTCTATTTATTGAGAGTTTTGCCTTTATGTGCAACATAAGTTGTTGTTTTCTTCAATTCTTATAAATAAAACTTTATTAAAATTTGAAAATGAAATCATATGTCAACTGTGATGAATTTCTATTTTAGTAAAAGACTCACCAGTGGTCGAGAGATTCTGCTCTGGAAGCTGGTAGACGGGAGGTGCAGGATTCGGTCCCAATCGCGCCCGTCGGCTTAATCGTTCGAAGATTTCATGGTTTTCGAACCTTGATTTTCCAAGCGTAAATACGGGTTAGGTTCCCTTAAAAAGACCCCTACGGAAGGTACCTCATTTAGGGCCTATATCCCTCGTGCTGATAATTGGCCGTCATAAACACAACCATCTATTTTAGTAAAAAAAAAAAAAAAAAAAAAAAAAAAAAAAAAAAATGCTTAACATTATATATATACCCGCATCTACTTTAAATGCAGAAATAAATGTTTCTTGAAGGAATATGTAAAACGCTTATTTTCAAAACTATATATAACTATTTAAGATTTATTTATTTCAAAGCATTTTTTAATTAAAAAATTTAAAAAAGAACGATAGCCATAAAGTTTGCTGAAAAGAATTACACATTTTTGTTTTCAAGATCCTTACGTCCTCCCCGGCTCTATTTATTGAGTATTTTGCCTTTATGTGCAACGTAAGTTTTTAGTAAGAAACTTGCGGAAAAAGGGAGAGAACAATTTTTATATTTAGGCCACCTGCACCATAAAATGCATATGATATATATAAATAATTTTCAACATTTATTACAGTGGTTTATGATTTTTCTTTGTGTGAAAACTTTAAAAGAAAGTCATAAATCTTACTTTTTCCTTAAATAGATATCAAAATAATACACTTTTTATTAAAATAAATATATGCCTAGTATACGAAGATTTAAATTAATGGAAAATGTGACTATATTCCATACTTGATGAACGAAACAGAAAAATAAGCTGGACATACTTAGATTTCTTATCTTCAGAAAATAATAGTAATTTTAAAATTACATAAAATCTTAATTAATAAGACATTAAATCGTTGCATAAAGACGTTTTCTCATTTGCTTAAGTACAGTTTTTTTATGTGAATCTTAATTTTAAAAACCAGTCTTAAAAAGAATTCTATATATAAAACGAAAACATATTCTAATTTATCCGATTTTTTTCTATTTAACATTTTACTTCAAATGTTTCTTCTAAAATATTATTCAAGTCTTGCAATATAGGAATAATTTCCACTTAGTATCTAAAAATAGACGTAAAGATACAACGTTTTCTTCGGTATGAACACTTGCTCAAGTATGGCATCTATCTTAATTTTCAAAATATTTTATTTCACGAAATTATGGGACGAGTGCGAATTTCTTGAAATATACAGCACACGACATTTTCTAATACCACTTTAAGAACATGCTATGTATACTGCGCTCAACCCAATTAACGGTATTTTTGTTACATTAATTTCATAAAGTTACGCCTTTAATACATATAAATCAATAACTATAGCATGCTTTATTAAGGACTATTTTAAGAGAAATATCGATTGTAAAAAATATATAGCAAATTGTGTAAGTTTGCAGGTGTGCGTAAGTTTGTATATGCACAAATATATTTTATTATGTTAGCTTACTCAACAGTCCAAACAATAACGTTTTAATTTATATAGGCAAATTTCATCAATTAATACGTATTAATAAGAAAAAAAATATGTATATTTAATGCCCAGTCTTGGAAATAAAACGCTGTACCCCTTGATATTTCAACCCCAAATCGTCAGAGAGAGAAGTGAAAAGTATCTTTCAAATAGGTATACTGTCTACTTTCCGAATTTAAATGCAAATTTCGAAAAAAGAATTATTTATATAATAAAAAAGTATTAAATTTGAATTTTAAAGGGCAACATCCGATTTTGACATGACACCACATTTATATATACTTTATATATATATCTATATATATATTGTTAAATCTGCATAATAAGAGGTCAATGTTTGAGGATATGAATGTTAAATCAGATTGACAAACTTTAATTTATATGATAGCAAAGATAAACGTTCTGATATTTTTAAGGAGATGTATATAATATTATCCAATATATTGCAGCCATAGTTCCGATTAAAAAATATTTTTTAATTATGAAATTAAAAAAAAATTAAATAAAAAAATAGGTATTAATATATACATTAATTTAACATAAACCACCTCACAATCTAAAATAATTTGGTATTGTAAGTTTACCCCAGTCATTATTTATCGATATATATATATATATATATATATATATATATATATATATATATATAATAAAAGGCAGTTTAACGCATCCGGGGCGAACCCATCGATCTTACCAGTCTCTGATAAGATGGAGTCACGTTAGGCTTAATTACGATTTGAGATGTGTAAGAGGAAAATTATCTGCCTAAATACAAATCCTTTCTACCTGAAATCCCTTCTGTTCAACTTAATTTATTCAAAACTAACAAAATTTGAATGATTTGCGCAGTTGAAAAACAATTTCAGAACTCGAGTTAAAAGCATACATTAGCGTAAAACGTAAACAAGGGGTAGCGAGTCATTCACTTGATTCATTGAAAAAAAAATAAACCATGGAGGTATACTTCTCTCGGCGCAAATCAAATTCTGTAAACAAATTAACTATGGTCTCCCTATCCGGCGACAAGAACAGAACCACGCTCCCTACCGCACTAGAGAAACATGTTCTCTAGAATGGACAAGGTCGAAACGGTTGCAAAAGTTCTTTGGCGGTCGTTTTGAAAGTGAAAATGGCAAAAAGCTTCGTTGAAAGGAATGAAAAAGGATATCTATTGCTATTTTTATTCACAGGTAAGATTTATGAATGCTTTTCACCGTTTCCCAAAAATCTTAATTTTTCAGATATGTATATAGTTTTTTAGAGCCGTAAAACAAAGAAGAAAAAATGTTAATTTCTGTTTTTAATTGTAGTGACTTTGATGTGTTGTAATGCTTTAAATTGTAGTGATTGTCTGTCTAAAGTTTAGCTAAATATTCCTAGAATTGTTTGTTATTTATTTATTTACTAAAAAAATTAGTTGTGTTAGACTTAAGAATAATTGATAGTCAGTCAGATGAGTGTAAGCAAAAATAATAAGATGATCACCTCCGCTTTCGACATTTTTTCTTGATTTCTGATAGCAAAACAAAAGAGGAGAGCGGGGGGAGTTTACTATATCACCAGAATGTCTTACGTGTATTTAAAAATAATTTAATATGAAAGCATGGAATTTAAATAAATAACCATGAATATCATTTTAATATTTATTTTAGCATAAAAAAATTATTTATTTATATTTTGCATTTATACTATTATTTTTATTTATATTTTTCATTTAGACTATTATTTATATTTAAAAAAAAAAAAAAAAAAAAAAGAGAGAGAATCTGGTTGTGAAGAGATCTAAACATACTAAAATTATAAACTATAAAGCTAACTTAGGACTTTTCCATTCTCTAAAAAAATTATATAGTGTATGTGTTATTTGCAAAATATTATGTAAATACACATAATAGCCTATAATTTTATAATAATTAGTTATCTAAATAAATATTGTATAAAATAACAAAATTACATTGATAAAAATAATATCAAATTAAACATTATTAAAAATATTTAAATAATAATAATAAATAAACATTCATATAACTGATAAAACTAAAGTTTGAAGAGGCATATATTTAAAGTCATTTAGTGAAATTCATTTAAATAAGTTGAAAAGGAAGCGGCTAATTTTAGTCTGGATATTTTTTAATGTAACATCTTTTTCGAGCAAAAAACATTTTCAAATTCATTTAAATAAGTTGAAAAGGGAGGGGCTAATTTTTGTCTGAATATTTTTTAAAGTAACATCTTTTTCGTGCAAAAAACATTTTCTACAATTATTAAAAATAGGCATTAACAATATTTGATTCTTCTTTGTTTTACAAGAATTTAAAAACTACATAGAAGTATACAAATATTAAGGTTACGAAACACTAAAAGGCATTTATAAAACTCATCCTTGAATAAAAATAGCTATCGTCTTTTGCGTACAAATTTTATTGGCAGATTTAAAACACACTGAGAGTTTTATTTCTTTAAAATTTATTCTATTTATTAATCAATACATATATATTTTTTGGAGAGACGTAGGGGGGGGGGGGGGGTAAACCATACAAATACAATTTCAAAGTGTTATTTAAAAAGTATTAATTATTAGTATTATTTCAATAGTTGCAGCACAGCAGACTTTTTTTTTAACTACGCAGTTTTATTACATATTTGTTAATTTTTTGTTTTATTAAGAAATCTTAATTTTGTATAGTATAATAGCCGGAAAGCCTGGTTTACCCAGGAGTATTCTAAATGCTAATAGCGTGTTTACCAGAACATAAAGTAGCCGAACTTTGCTCATCTAAACGATTTCATATTGTCAATTATTTTTATCAGTTTTTTTCAAATTTTATGTGCAAAACACAATTTTTACCTATCGTCCTAGGACGGTCATTTACACTAGTATATATATATATATATAGTACTTTATTTTGAGGCTATAAATACAAATGGACCGTCACTGAATATCCACAGAAACATAAAAGTTTAAGGAAACTTTTTTATCGTAAAACTGAGTTTGCTTTATATTTAAAGACACAGTGTAATTTTTCTAGTAATAAATTGAGTATTCAAGGTCGTTTTCACATTAAGATTTTTAATATTTCTTTCTTGAAATTTATGAATAAAAAGCTAACAAATTTCCTTTCCTGTTACTGTGAAGATTTATGAAAAGCATAAATAAAATTAAGAAAATAAACTTTTTGCTGGATGCATAGAGTAAAAAAACTCATAATGGGACACACCTATTATAACACCTATTTGAAAATTGAAACTTAGTGCGTTTTTCACTATTTCCACAATCCCAATCTCAAACATTGCATTCCTATTTGAAAATTAGTCAAAATTCCCAGTCTCTACATAAAAGCACAAGTCTCACGACTGTACATAAAAGTTTTAACAAATAACTAAAATATTTAATTACAGTTTATAATCTTTCTTTTTCTAAGAAAAGTTCGCTAAATATTTTTAGATGCGTTGCGTTTATGAAATATTTGAAGAAATATTTGTTCTTCTTTTACATGATAGCAAAGACTTTAATGGCTTCTTTCTTTCAGATAAGAAACTTTTCTGAAAATTTTAATATGCATTTATTTCTTTGCAATTTATTTTACTTCCTGCAAGAAGTATCAATTTCTATTTTCCAAACTTTTCACCTAAGTTAAAGAAATTTTTTTAGATGCATTGCAGACTATTCATCAATAACTAAAAAGTTCTTATCTTTGTTATTTTAAATACTTTTGTCTAACTATTTTCTTTTCCACACTTCTGCATTAGCATATAATGAAAATGAGAATTTTGCTTTTATAATACTTTTATTTAAAGGAGAGGAACGTTTGGAAAGCTTTTTGTTTTTACTTTATGAAGCAATAAGGAAAAAGTATGTACTTTGATTTGTATAAATCAGCACGGATATTATAAGTTTTTATTTTCATTTAGAAAAGACCGCACAAAAAAAAGAAAAAATCTTTATACTTTTGGTTTTATTCAGTATATAAATTACAAATGTGCAAATATATAAAGAGTTAAACATATTATATTGATGCTGATAAGAAAATGCACTATGTGGCATCACATTTTCAAGACGTCCTTTTTAAATAAAAATGTTCTGCATACATTTCAATTTATTTGTTTTACATTGAATAAACATTTTACATTGCATCACATTCTGTTAAATCCGTAAAGTGTTTTACTTATAAGTATAAAATGGAAAGAGTTTAGAAAGTGCTTAGTAATTTTCTATCAAATAATTTCGTTTTCACCCTATAAAATATAGCAAAAAATATACGATCTTCGAATAAATTCATGAATAAAAATAAATAATTTATCAAAAAATCATAATAAAGTAAAATACAACAAACCGTTTAATAAAATATTTCGCCTTGTAAAATGTTTCTTCTGTTTTACAAACTATTGCCATAATTTGAAATTTACACAAGTTTTGCTCTTCAATTATTTTCTACGAATTATACATAATACATATATTTTTAATGAATTGCACATGCCAATATAGTTATCGTATGCAAAGAACGTCAGTAAATGTTTAACTAAAATCCTGTTTTGTAAAATAGTAATATTTAGGTAAAAAAAAAAATAAATAAATGTAAAAATATGAAACACAAACATATTTCCGTTATGCTCGCTACGGCACAATAAAGTAAAGTACAACAAACTGTTTTGTAAAGTATTTCTCCTTGTAAAATGTTTCTTCTTTTTTTACAAACTACTGCCATATTTGGAAATTTACACAAGTTTTGCTCTTTGATTAATTTCTATGAATTATACATAATACATATATTTTTAACAATTTACACGTGACCATATAGTACTCGTATGCAAAGAAAGTCAGTAAATGTTCAACAAAAGTAAATCCTTTTTTGTTAAATAGTAACATTTTGTTAAAAAAAAATAAAGTTAAAAATATGAAACACAAAGATATTTCTGCCATACTGGTTAAGACACTTTAAAATTTAATATATATATTATAAATGACAAACATATATGTGCGTAACGCATACGTCATTTTGCGAATGGCAAGACTTTGAAGTTTTAAATAAAATTTTGCTTTTGCAATTTTCTCTACTGCAAACATTTAACTTCTAAACATCGCACATTTAAAATTTTTACACCGTCGTAAGAGGAAAAAATGCTCTTTTAAATGCAATTTGTTTGAAAGCTTTATCTCAATTTATTTTTGAGATATGAAATTTTGTTGTAGTTTTTAATAGTGATGGGCAATTCTCGAGAATTCGACAATCGAGAAAAATCGTCATCGTAAAAAATCACAATCGATACAGCCATCGATTAAATCCTAGAATCTACAATCGAGATGTTTTACAATCGATTATAACGAGAAAAGCTAAAAACAGTTATTGGAAAACTTAGCTGTTATTCTGGCCGACAACTTCATAGTAGTAATAGGGCTTAGTGATGGGCGATTCTCGAAAATTTAACAATCGAAAAAAATCGTTATTGTAAAATACACAATCGATACAGTCATCGATTACTTTCGAGAATCTATGAAGGAGATGTTCTAGAATCGATTATTGAAATCATTGATTTTACACATATATAAGGCAGATTTTATTAAATATAGGGTAACTGAAAACAGATGGAATAAAAAAACAACAAACCAAAGGGAGGCTAGAAAGGAGACATAAGACTGGAAAAGTCCTGTAAGGGTGCCCCTGGTTGAAAAAAGCTGAAAAAACGCGAGTAGCTATGAAGCGGTAAGGGGAGTTTAAGTATCAAAAATTAGAATTTTTCGGCAATTAGCACCAAAATGGCCAAAGAAATAAGAATCAAAAGCACCCCCTAGCGGCAAAAACATGAACTAAAGGATGATAAAAGGGATCAAAATTTTTAATTAATTTTTCTACGTCATTTGAGATTGGATCTTTAATTTCCCCATTTTTAGAAAGTCTTCGACTGGAATACAATAAACGAACCCCGCGGGGAGCAAAGTATGGGGGAGGGGCAAGGAAAGTGTATAATATGAATAAGTGGTCACAGGACTTTCCAACAATATGTCACATGAGAGGTGTCGGCTAAATTGAGAAAAGTGCCCCCGCGCGGGAGCAAAGTAAGGGGAGGGGCGCGGGCGATATATAAAATGAAATAGTAGTCACAGAGCTTTCCGATGATATATCACATGAGGGGTGTCAGCAAAAGATAGAAAAGAGTCCCAACTCCCAGGATTCCAATTCAGTCCATCCTTCTCTTTGAAATTTTCATATATTAAAAATTATTTATCGGAGGGCTCCGTAAAAAAATCCGATCTAAAATGTTTAAAAACGCTACGATTTCAAAAAAGTTCGAAAAGTGCCTCTCTCGGGGCGCCAAACTAGGGAGGGAAGAAGAAAGGTTCATAATATGAAAGAGTAACTTTCCGATGATAACCAAAAACTTTCCGATGATATATCAAATGACTGGTCCAAAAAAAGTTTGAAATCTACCCTTCCCACGTGGGTTCCCTCTTTTATCCCAGAATATACACGGCCATCACGCAGCCCCACTTTTAAAATTTTATATTTAATAAATAATATTTATCGGAGAGCTCCATTAAAAAACCTGATTTAATGATATTTATCGTAGAAATCTCTACAATTAAAAAAAAAAAAATTCACCCCCGCACCGCCCCCCCGCCCCCTTCCGGAATTCAACTCTGGGAGGAGAAAAGTTCATAATATGAAAGAGTGGTGAAAGGACTTTCCGATGATATGTCATGGAGAGGTTTGGTAAAAGTTTGAAAATTACCCGCTCCCCCACTTTGTCCACTCTCGCGCCCTCCAGAATTCACTCACCTTCCTCTTTGAACTTTTTATATTTAATAAATAGTATTTATCTGAGTCTCCAGGTATGGGGCAGCTTGGCAGAGCTAAAATAAGAGAAACATTGAAAATTCGGGGCAAAATGACACTAAATTTAACAGTAAAGTTTGAAACTAAGACTATACAGAACTGAATACATAAACCACTATGCTTCATAACCCACATCGGTTAATAGCAATAAAATGATAAGTGCCAGTTAAACGGATGGCATTGAGCTCACAGGTTATTCACACTAATTGTATCACTCTTATTTCAAAGAATAATGTCCCTCAAAAAATAAATGAAGGGAAATATCCCCCGTTTGCCCCTTTTATACTTAACCAATGAACCTCCAAATCTAATCAGGGAAACTCCTTAACTATAAGGAATCAGTATATCAAATTTGAAGCAAATCAGATAATTCTGCATGAAAAAAAGAAACATATCGCTAAATTAAGTGTGATCTAACCCCTTTAACCCTTTTATACTTAACTAATGAACTTCCAAATCTAATCAGGAAAGCTCCTTATCAGAAGGAACATAGAAAAAAAAAATTAAAGTAAATTGAATAATTCTCCATGAAAATCCATTTATCTAAATTAAGGGGAGGGGACTTGCCCACTTTTCGCCCTTGTATACTTAACCAATGAGCCTCCAAATCTAATGAAGGAAGCGCCATATCGGAATAAATCGATTTATTAAATATGAAGCGAATCGAATAATTCTGCATGAAAAACCCTTTTATCTAAATTAAGGGAGAGACTAGCCCCTCCCCTTTATACTTAACCCATAAACCTCCAAATCTAATCATGGCAGCTTCTTAACATAATAAACCGGTATCCCAAATTTGGAACAAATCGAATAAATCTGCATGAAAAACCCATTTATCTAAATTAAGGAGGGGGTCTACCCCCCTTCTCCCACTTTATCCTTAACCAATGAACTTCCAAGTTTAATCAGGGAATCTCCTTAACATAATAAACCGGTATACCAAATTTGGAGCAAATCGAATAATTCTGCATGAAAAGCCCATTTATCTAAATTAAGGGGTGGGATCCAGCACCACTTCTCCCCCTTTATACTTAACCCGTAAACCTCCAAATCTAATCAAGGGAACTTCTTAACATAATGAACCGGTATACCAAATTTGGAGCAAATCGAATAATTCTGCATGAAAAACCCATTTATCTAAATTAAGGAGGGGGTCTACCCCCCCTTTCCCCCTTCATACTTAACTAATGAACCTCCAAGTTTAATCAGGGAAGCTCCTTAACATAATAAACCGGTATACGAAATTTGGAGCAAATCGAATAATTCTGTATGAAAAACCTATTTATCTAAATTAAGGAGGGGGGACCAGCCCCCCTTCTCTCCCTTTATCCTTAACCAATGAACCGTCAAAACTAATCAGCGGAACGCCTTATCAGAATGAACATAAAAAAAATTGAAGCAAATCGTATATTTTAATCAAGAGTTATCGTGTTACGTACATACATACGTACGTACGTACGTACATGCATACACACAGAACCGACTGGTACATTAGCTCTCAGGCTTAGATAGCCTGTGAGCTAAAAAGACATTGGATAAGCAGATGGACTCTTTGGGAAATTATGACTTAAACGAGAAATGCGGTAAGTTTGACTCTGAAAGCTTTATTTCCATCTCGCATTTCGGCAAATCTCATAAGGATGATTTTTCCGGCATTTCGACGCTTCCAGATGGGAAGCTGCTCGATGGTTGGTCCTCTCGCGGTTTTAAATCTTTCGGAATGGGAAGTCTCTCGATAGTTTCTCTCGCCCTTTTCAACCTTTCCGGATGGAAAGCCTCTCGCTGGTTTCTCTCGTCCTTTTCAAAATCTCCCAATGAAAAGCCTTTCGAGGATTTCTCTCGCGCTTTTCAACATTTTCCTATGAGAAGCTTTTCGAGGGTTTCTCTCGTCCTCGGCAGAGAAGACAAGTAAGAAAATTTATCGAGAGTACCAAGGGACTAGATAGAGAAAGAGGCATGGCAATGAGCTGTATTTTAGCACTACCAAGATGTCACATACCTGGTGCCCTTTGATAAAAATTATTTATTAAATATAAAAATTTCAAAGAGAAAGGTGGGTCGGGTGATTTCGAGGGAGGAGGACGTGAGAGTGGACTCATGCGGATTGCAATTTAAAAATTTTACCGAACCCTTCCTGTGGCATATAATCGAAAAGCCCTTTGACCACTCTTTCATACTATGAACCTTTCTTCGCCCAAAGGGGGATGGGGAAGGGGACAAATTTTTAAAACCGTAGCCGATTTCTATAATAAATTTAAATATCACTTTAGATGTGGGTTTTTTATGCAGTCTTCCGGTAAATATTATTTATTGAACATAAAAATTTTAAAGTGGCGGCTGTGTGAATTCCGGGGCGAAAGAGTGAGCCCACGGGGGAGGGAGGGGGAGCAATTTTCAAACTTTTTTTGGACCAGTCATGTGATATGTCATCGGTAAGCTCTCAGATGACTCTTTCATATTATGAGACTTTCTTCCTCCCCTCCCCAATTTGGCTCCCACTGCGAGGGTAGTTTTTTCCGTTTTTATCATTTTAGATCGGATTTTTTTATGGAGCCCTCCGCTAAATATTATTTATAATATATGAAATTTCAAGACACTTTTCCAAGTTTAACCAAGACCCCTCATGTGACATATCGTTGGAAAAGTTTGTGACTACTTATTGATGCTATGCACTTCCAGTGGCCACCCCCCCCACTTTGTCCCCCCCCCCGGAGGACACTTTCCAAATTTAGTCAATACACCTCTTGTGAGATATCGTTGAAAAGGTCTGTGACTACTTATTGATGTTATGCACTTCCGGTGACAATCCCCCCCACTCTTTGCCCCCCGGGGGACACTTTTTCAAATTTAGTCAAGACCCCTCGTGTGAGATATCGTTAGAAAAGTCTGTGACTACTTAATGTACATACGGTGTCCCCATCACCACTTTGCCCCCCCGGGGGCACTTTTCCAAATTTAGCCAAGACCCCTCATGTGAGATATCGGTGGAAAGGTCTGTGTCTATTTATTGATGTTATGCACCTCCGGTGACAGTCTCCCCCAATTTGCACACCTCGGGGGACACTTTTCCAAATTTAGCCAAGACCCCACATGTGAGATATCGTTGAAAGGTCTGTCACTGTTGATGTAATGCACCTCCGGTGACCGCCCTCCCCCACTTTTCCCCCACGGGGGTGTTTTTCTAAATTTAGCCGAGACCACCCATGTGACATATTGTTGGAAAGGCTTATGACCACTTACTCATGTTATCCACCTCCCGCACCCCTTCCCCTCCCTTTGCCCCCACGAGCAGGGCATTTTCATAAATTCAGATCCAGACTTCTCATGTAACATATGGTTGGAAAGGCCTAAAGACCTGTGACGACTTAATCATATTATGCAGCTGCTGTGCCCCTCCGCTCGCTTTGACCCCTCCCCCAAGAGATCTGGTCCGAGGTTCATTCGTTTCGATATTATATTTTTTACAAGATTTTGTAGTGCGTGCACACCACACCCGCCTGCCATCATATATCAATGCCGTATATAGCGGGTAACCTGTTCGTGATTTCATATTACAAGATTACGTATAAATTAGGGGCCCCGATTAAAGGAGGGGCCCGCTAGCGGTCGAAGTCACCTAGTCTTTATTAACATCGACTCATTCCAGTTCACCCGCAGACGATTCTTGATAAATGTATAACGTATATAATACATAATATATGATTTATAAATGAAATTTCCAAGCTGTGGCCATCGAGAAAAAATTTACACAATCGAAAAATATCGAGATGTCCATACAATCGAGAAAATCGAGAAAAATATCTCGTTATCGCCCATCACTAGTTTTTAATACCATTTTTCTAATCGTGGCAACAAAAGTGTCCCATTTCTTTTGAAAGTAAACGGAAAATAGTAAAAAATAGGAGATTACTGTATCTTTTTGTTGCCATTTTCTCATAAAACCTAAAAAAAAAGTTTAAATTAAAATACGGGCTGAGTCAAGAATATTGTCTGTTATTCCGCGATAAAAACGTCATTATGCATACTTTTCTATAGACGAAGTTTAAGACAGGATTGTAAAAGTGGATTGCTTTAGCGGATGCAAATGACGTCATTTTATAAAAGAAGCGTGTATTTTAATTCTTAAAACTATGTATAGCGTGTATTTTAATTCTTAAAAATTATGTTTTGTAGAAGTGCGTCATTTTCACTGCCCAGCTGCTTTGAAATTCTTCACAAGCGAAAATGCTTCCCTTTTGAAAATAATGTATTCGAAATCACACACTGTAAAACGCAAAAATTTAGAGTGTCTTTATAAAAGAGAGGTGACATGCAAATAATAGCGATACAGAAATTGATGGTTCTCGCCTAGATGGATTTGCTTCACCGAGTTAGACAAGCAAACAAATAATTCGAGGTTAAAAATTTTTCATACCTTTATATAATCTATATATTTAAAACCTAAGTGTGTTTTTTAGTCATCTGCCCTGATCTTTCTGCTGAACCAATTTTACTAATATATATGTATATGTTTTTTAAACTGAAAGCTGTTCATTTGTAGATGTGATCGCACTATCTGTTTTTTTTTTTATATATATATATATAAATATATATATATATATATATATATATATATATATATATATATATATATATATATATATCTTTTTTTATATCTTAATTTTAAAAGTATTTTATGAAATTTCTTCGAAATGGTGAAAATTAGATAGCTTTCATTATTGCAGACAAGAGAGAAATAATGAGGTATCTTTATCTTTATTCAGGCCGTTTTCTGATAGAAATTCAAAATTGTTGGTAAAAATTGTTGTATAGGGTTTAGTGGCACAAACTACCATGAGGAGCCATGATATTTTATTAGGGGAATAATAGCGGAAAATGACATACTGCATTTGAAAACACGCATTTTTCCTCATAAATTTTCTATATATATATTTTTACTGCATGTGTACTGATACTAAGTTTCAGACACTAGGCGAAATGCTTATTTAAGTGAAACGAAGTCATATTTAAAAGAAAACGATCATTTTCTTAGATAAAACTAAACATATAACACACATGTGTCTAAAAAACATAAATTACGGAAATTTTTACTCTGCAGAAATGAGATTAGAATATCAAGCAAAGAGTGCGTCTGTTCACATAAAAGATGTTGCTGATAATCGTGACTTCAAGTTTGGAGTTAAAAGGATTTTAAAATGATCAAACAAAATACATTTTTGTTTTTAAATGATGAATATTGATATGAGAAGGGCGTATGCAAATTTTGAAAAAGTGAGTTTTCAAAGTGAGAAAAGTTGCTGTTTTTCGTTCCGGAATACCAAGCATAAGAGCCTCAATTGATAACCAGATCCTAATAAATTACCTTTTGTATATTTTACCGATTACGTATCTATATTATAAAGAACCTTGAAATTTTCGCTACTGCAATTTTTTAATCTTCTAACCATCGCACAATTTCAATTTTCGTCGCATAGGGGAAAAAATTACTTTCAAATGCAATTTGTGTAAAAACTCTATCTTACTTGACTGAGGTATTATGTTTTTTAAAATAATTTTTAAGCATAATTTTTTTTTATCTTATCACGTGCCGATTTCAATACATAATAATAATAAACATTTTGCACATAAAGCAATAATATTGTTCAACATTTGTTTCTGACTATTTTTGCATAATGAAATTAATACTTCCTTTATAAACAAATAAAAGAATAATAATAAAAAAATACCAATCTAACGTATTTGTGAAAAGCAAATTAACGAAATTAATACTTCTTTTATAAACAAAAATAAAAGAATAACATTAAAAAAAAAACACAAATCTAACATATTTGTAATCATACAATTTAAATTTTTAGATCACCAAATAGGATTTCTTTTTTCAAATGGAATTTGTTTGCAAAGTTCGTCTCAGTTTGCAGATTATCGATGGTTTTAAAAACAATTTTAAAGCATGAAATATTTTTTAATTTGTCTATATTGCGCGGAGCTCGATTACGAAAGATTAATCAGTTTGCCCTTAAAACTAAATAAAGAGTTCATGATTTTCTTACTGCTAATATCCATTAAAAAAACTTTCCTGTGAATAAATAAATAAAATAATATAAATAAAACACAAATTTAACAGACATATATAAGCTCTGAAATTATTAGAATATAAAAGGATGCCATGAGTAGCAAAATCTTAGTCAAATTAATAACTCTTAGCATGGGGCTAATAAGAAAATATCGCTTTATGATAAATTTCAAAAATTTATTTGATTGTATAATTCGTATTTCTCATATGAAAAAATGCTTTTTAATGTAAGTGGGCAATCTAAAATATTTATTGCATATAAAAAACTATTTGTTTTCAATTTAAAAAAATGTTTTCACCTATATTCTGTAACCCGGGGAGCCCGGGTACGATCCCCTCGTATTTTTAAAAGAAACTTTGTGACGTAATTTGTTGTTTCCAAGAATTTTGTTACTGAATGGGATGTATTATCATATTCTTCATTAACTTGCTCTAATAATTTAGTCAACTTTAGAAGTTGTAGAATTAACCTTACATTTTAGTCTAGTAACTATACATTTATTCAACCTATCGACATTCACACTGTAAAAAAAAATGGTAACTTTCCATGTAAAATCCAGGAACGTTTCGCCTTTTCTCAGGTTTTCAGAATAATTTAGCTCTTTCCTGTGAAATTCTGGTTTTCTTATCTGAAACGTTCCTGAACAAAAGTTGGAAACAGCAAAACGCTGCGGCCGCCATTTATTATTTTTTTTTCCCTATAATCCGTTGCTCGCGCGCGAGTGTCGAAAACGAATTCCTTAAATGAATGTAAAAAAATCAATATGGAATGCAAATAAATCAATAGACGACATAATCCTTTACGTCTCTATTATCAAGATAATTCAGATGAAAATACAATACCTCTGTGACATCACTAAGAAATTATCTCTCGTACTTGTCTGTGAAATCTTTAACGAGCAGACTGTGTAAAAAAAAAATACACCTATTATTTCGATCTGCATTAACCAGGGGACAATCAAATATGATTCTCACCTATTTTGATTAATTTAAAGTATGTTTTAGAGTTCTTATCTTTAATTATTCTTGTGAAAGGATTTCTTCAAATGGGCCTTAGATTTTCAGAAATTAGATGCCGAGTTTTAGCATACGTTTCAAATACCCATTAGTTTGCAGCTCTCAACGTGTCTTTCGTGGTTTGGGCGCAGAAAGCTTGCACGCCACCCGTACGGCCCGGGTTCGATGCTACCTCTTGACTTTTTTTTTTTTTAATTAATTTTATATTTTAACACTTTATTACAATTTGATTTAAATTTGACATATATTTGACACTTTGAATTGCTGCAAATTTGAATTTTTTTTTTTATTTTCGGAAAAAATATACAATTACGTTTAGGTTTTTTTTTCATGAAAATTTATATGTATTTTATCTAACTTGTAAACTAACATAATCACTGACGAAAATCCAAAATATTTTATGTCTAGATTTTTTTTCTAATTTTTATTTACATTTATATATTTTTATATTTTAAGCAAAGTTCAGAAACAATATATCACATATATATTTACTTTATTGAATTTTAAATGAAAATTTATTTTTTCGTGTAAATTATAAATAATAATTTTGATGTCAATTTCAAAATATTTTTTCATTCTAACAAATAATGATAATAAAGCGAAAATTGTCAACTGGAAATGTAAAAATCGTCTGCGGATCCCGCATGTTGTGAAATGTCAGTAATGTCATAATGAAGGGAACGAACATCCAGAGTGAATTATGTCAGCCAGGTATCGGTCCGGATAGCCTAACAGGTAAGGCATTGGCACGGCACGCCAAGTATCCAGGTTCGATCCCTGGTCTGGACATTTTTCGCTCTTGTGCTACTCCAGCCTTGAATATGTCAGTAATGTTTTGCTGTCAACAGAAATATTCCTGGTATTTCGCAGGAAACTTACTGGCATTTCTGTAGAAAGTTTTTAACATATACAGTAAAGTACCAGTCATTTTCAAGAAATGTTTCTTGGAAATAATGGGCAACTCAGCTGCCCATTTTTTCCCAGGAACGTTGCGGAATTTTTTTTACAGTGCATTTGTGGATGGTGGGCTATGGTCATATGCTGTTTAATTTCATGGTTAGGAAGGAAATTCTTAAATCTAGGAGAAGTAAAGGCTTTATTACTATCACTAAGTACTTTCTGAGGAATTTGTATGTTAAAAATATGTTTTTAGGGTTCCGTACTTAAAAAGTAAAAACGGAACCATTATAAGATGACTCTTGTGTCTGTCTGTCTGTCAGAGCCACTTTACTCGTAAACTATGGAGCATGGAAAGTTCAAATTCGGGGAAGTAATAAAGTTTGTTGACCCACATATTTTCAGATTATTAAACATTTATAAATATATTTAGTAAAAACGTATAGGGGCAAATTCTGTTGCTTGAAAAAAAAAATATTTTCTTTGTATATCGTGTGAGGTATCGTGTGAAAGCTTTCGTAACGCTGAATTCAAAAATACATTTCTTTTAATTTTAGGTATTGCATTTTCAAAGATATAGTCGAGAATGTAGCGCAAAAATATGTCCTCCCCCGCCCCCCCATCTAATTCCGAATCTACTAAAGCTAAAATTATGAAAAAATTAGAGGGAGTAGACATATAATTTAAACCTTGCAGGAAAATTATAGCGATTACCCTAGTTCACATAGTTTTTGAGAAAAGCGTATTTTTCCGTTACACACAAATTTCGATTTACGGGCATTCAGCAAAACTGTTGAGCAGCGCTGGAGATACCTATCGTAGCAGAAGTATAAAAGCATTGTTGATCATGATTTTCGAAAAAAAAATCATCAGTAATTAGCCGAGATATGAACCCTTAAAGATATGGACGGTTTGGACATACATAATGACAGGGGCGGCGTACACTATGTACCATCGGCTTTTAAAGCCTAGATTACAACTTTTAATGATATATGAGTGTAATGAAATGGCCAGTAACAGTATAAAAGCAATAAACGTCAAATTGTTATAAACAGACTAATTCAAGGGGTCTCAGGACTCTTAAAGCTTCAAAAAAATTTTTATTTAAATTTTTTGGATGTTAATATTCCTTTTTTTCTGAACATTTTAATATAATTGTTTCCTTCAAATTCTCATTAGAACAGAAGTTATGGCTTTTAGAATTATACCGGCTCAATAGCTTAAGCGGCATTTTCGAAACTTTTAAGTCATTTTTCTCCAATTGACTTTTTTGGGCATAACGCGGACGATATCTCAAAAACATTTGAATATTTGTTCATGAAATTTCAAATCTTACGTTTTATGTTAACCTGTGTAAACTGAACCTAAAATTTACTTTTTATTGTTCAAAAAAAGATTTTTTAAGTGATTATGTTGTTCAAATTTTCAAAATTTTCTATTAGCTAAATACATTAGCTAATTCTTAGTATTAGAAATATAAAAATACTTTAAATACAAATTTATTTAGGTTCAGGGTAATTAGTATAATCTGAAGTATAAATATGCACCAAAATTGTTATTCTAGTTACAATATTTATTTTCTAATCGTGCGCGTAAGCTGTTATACCAATATTTTGCTTGTCAAATGTCTGACTATTTGGAGCACCCTGTAAATGCTAATTCTTCATCTTGCAATTTTTTAAATACATAAAATGAAAGAACGTACTTATATCTTTCGTCTCAATAAAAATTGTGTTTTAAAATCATATACATTTTAAGATATTAAATGTTGAAAATGGTCTCTTTTTTTCATTTTTTCGAATTTTTGAGATCCCTGAGACCCCTTAACTAGAGTGAATTACATAAATACTATGGGATACGCGACAATTTGCATTGAATGACTATTTCAATACGCCTCGAGTGGTTTTAAATGTTAATTAAAAACCTATCTGGAAAATGCGGCAAGGACCAAGGCGGCGTTGCAAATTTGTGACCCCCTTTCGAAGCGCGCTTAGATCAATGACAAATATAAACTTTGAACGAATGTTTTGTTTTAGCTGCACTGTAGTAAGAAAAGTTATTACTATGCTGAATTTAGTTTTATGAAATTCTAAATGAAGTTTAAATATGCATTTCTTTTATTGTCAGTACCGAATTAAGTTCATTATAAAGATATTAAGATAATATTAAACTAATCGAATGTGTCAATCCCAATATATGTGCATGTACAATCTCATACATGCCAGTACTTCCTGACAAATGCAGCCCAGCAGCGCCGCCGAATAGGCGATTTATACAAAAATCTAATCAGGGACAACTTTCGTGAACTTCTAATTGAATTTGAAGTTTGGTGGTGAAAATCCGTGCATTAGTTTTTGAGATAGAGCTATTACGGAAATCGTGAAAAGTTCTGAGTTGCAGTGGAACTTCTTGGGCAATTTACACCAAAAACTTATCAGGATCAGTTTATATCAGGGACTAACTGAATCTAAAGTTGGATGAAAATTTATGCATTAGTTCTTGAGATACAGCTATTGCGGAAATCGGGAAAATTGCAGCATAGTAGCGCCACCTGCTGGGCAATTTACACCAAAAAGTAATGAGCACCAATCTATATCAGTGTAATAGAATCTAAGGTTGAACTTTCATGGTATATCCATTTACATTTTTATAGTATATGCTGTTATACCCAACCCTACTTCTCATAATTTTTTACAAAGTGTTAGTATTCTTTTAGCAACGGTTTTTTTTAATAATACAATTACTAATTCATATATTTATTGTACAGAACCCTCTGTGCACGAGTAATACTCGCACTTCACCGTTTGTTAATAATTAACATAGGTCTCAGCTGTAACACTTTTTGAAGAAAAAGCCCAAACATATCTAGAGCATGATCTAATATTAAATGTAAATATTTTTTTGGTAGAATTATAGTAATTAAATCTACTCACAGTATCAAAGGAAAGACATTCAAAAGGTTGATCTGTGGCTGCCATAAGCCAATTTTTTCTGACTAGATTTTTTAGTATTTTGGCAGACATCACAATGTTATACAAATTTGGTTATATCCTGAGTCATTTTATGCCAATAATAATTAGGATAAATTATGTCTAAAAATTTTTTAATATCAGAATGAGCTAAATTTCTATAAGCAACATTTAGTAATTTCTTTCTTAAGGACACGGAGAGCACTATCTTCCTAAATACTTTCCTTTTAATAATTAAAATTATATTTTCAGTTTTAGAATTTTTACTATAAAAATAATCTTTTTCCTACATCTCAATAATTTCTTCAACATCCAAAAGTAAATTATCAGGTTGGAAAAGATGATGTGTAGGGTTTCTTGACTTTGGTGGAATCTTTCTCATATTTTATCTCATAGTCAAACATACTTAATTTTAACAACCCGCCTCTCAAGTTCTTACCATCTCCTCAACCATATTAGAGCATGGTCTGTATGGATCGTAAAGATTACTCCATGAAAATAGTGATAAAATATATCAAGTGTATCTACTATTACAATACATTCTAATTCTGTAATAAAATAGTTATATCCATAACCTCTGAAAATCCTAGAATAATATACAATATTTCCTACCAATATCTACGTTTTTATGACAATAATTTTATAATTCACCTGAATTACTTAATTCCAAAGATGAAAAATCTGGGAATATTGACATTAATAAACTTCTCAATCAGGATTTCTGCAATTTGATCATAATTTGTACAAGTTAAATAATCACTGATATAAATTTTAAGGGCTTCTACATTCAAGTATTTGGAGATATGGGCTAATTTCCACTCTGAATTTTTATTTTCTTTACTACATAAATTATTACAATATATTGCCAGGACTAAATGTCCTGTCCATCCCAAAATATGGATCAAAGCTACAACGTTACTCTCTGCCATTTTACTATCAGAGTTTAACTTCCTGGGAAACGTGTCCGAAGATTTTCGAGTAGTTTTCATCACCTTATTACAACTTTTCTTCTTGCGCGGTTATGTAGTGCAGTCGCATTTGTCAATTGGTTGGCGACATATTCCACATAGTATTTTCTTTATGTATTTTGTTTGTACGCAGTGATCAATAAAACAGAATGCACGCCTTAATATGCGAATTTATTTGCCAGTTCCTTGTTTTAAGATTTGTACAGTACATCGATGTCCTCGGAAATTAAAAATTGCTATCTTGGAATTCTTATCTTCTTTAACAACTTAACATCCAGGACATAAAATACGTACGTCCTGATTTTATCGTAGACGACTACCAGACGTATAGAATATGAAAATCGGTGTTGCCGCATCTGGCGATTTTTTTATTTAGAAATATTGAAATTACACCAGACTAACTATGACGCCTTCGAGCCCCACCACCGTAAACGCCCTAGGTTCTCCATAATTATGGACACCCAGTAATCTCTGGGTGCACCACACTAAGATTGCTTCCTTCTATCTTCTTTAATGTATTTTTATAGTCATTCCTATAAAAATAAAAAAGCTATATTCTCACTATATTGGTATATAGCAGAAAAAAAATGTATGGCCATAAAAGTCCCTTTTTTGGTTAATGTGGCTTTGCTACTTCCTTTCAGCTTTTCCTGCCCAAGCTTGGCGAGAGTAACTCTGAACAGTGCTAACTCTTAACTTTTTATCTCTTTTTAATCCTTCTAATAGTAGTTTTATAACTACAGTTAGGCCATTTTAAATATTCTTTTAAAATATTTTCCGTTTATTTATCTTAAGCCTTAACTTAATATTAAACTTATTTCTTTTAAATTCTTAACTTTTTAATTCCTTTTTTAATTTCTTATATTAATTCTCAAGTAGTTCTAAACTACAACTCAATTTTTCCCAATGGCTCACAAAACATAAGATACTTCAATTCCTAGTCTGAGTGTTAAGCTGTTACCAGCTAGGAAACCCCTCAATCCTGCTCACCTGTTCAGCACCAGATCTTGTAAAGCCTTGAAAAGTAAAAATTACTATTAAAACTTCTGAGAATTCGGAATACATAAATAAAAAATAGGCAAGATGCGGCAACACTGATGAAAATAAAAATTTGCACTAAATGCTGGTATATATACGTCCATAATTGAAAAAAGCGGTCTGGGTATCAAGGTGTTAATATGTCCTAGAATTTTCATGACAACATTAGTATGTTCTCTAGTACTTTAAAATCTTATTTACTTTAATTTGGCTAGGGAATTCCTTTCTGTTTCTAGTATACCTTTTGTAATAAATGAAAATACTTGATTTACATTTTGATTGATTATTGAGCCTGGTAAGCTCAATTTAAATGTAAGTCCTAACCTAACACTACTGACGACATGGGACTGCTAACAATATTATTGGATTTTCATATTACTAAGAACATGACTACTATATTTTAAGTTGATTCCAATTGATATCTTGTAATAGTCTGGACAAATACAACTTTAAATAAATATATATGTAAATTTAAATTTAGAGTATTGTAAATTTAGGGTTAACCAAAGACCCAGGTTCGAACCCAGGCTTGGATGCTTTTGCACTCTATTGGTTTTATGCCTTGTTAGGAATGTGAATAAAATCCACGTATTTAAATATAGATTTCTCCGGTGTAAGTCATCGCTTAAAATTATCCTTCTATATATATAAAAAAGTTTTGATTTGGAAATGGACCAATGAAAATCTGCGTAGATATTCCCGGCAGATCGGCATCCAATTTGAATGCTTAAGCATGGTCTTTCTTCGTTAATATTAAAAAAACTGTTGCATACAAAAATCGGTAGTATTATAGAGAAATGTTTGATAAACACGCTGATGCAGGCAGTTTTCAAATCGAAGAATTATTTTAAGAGATATTTAATGCCAACGTTGGACAAAATTGTTCCATTAAAAAAGTTTTATAGGAGCAAAAACTGTACCTAGGGATTTAATCATTTTAGATCATTTTATGGGTCAGAATTTCCCGGTGTGCAGACTGCATTTAGTTTTTTAATTTGACTCATTTATTGAAGTTTTATTTTTATTTTAAATTCAAATTTTCAGCATTTCGAGAGATATTTTTTACATATTTTAGAAAATTGTATTAATTTAAACTGTTGCTAACTGTATAAACAGCACAAACAATAACGCTTGCTTCAAATAAAAAATTTATTTTACACGTGACTATTATAAACAGAGAATATAAAAAGCAGGAACTCATTGAAAATTACGTCATAAAAACTATATTTGCACGTGAATTTTAAAAGAGAAAGAATATTATAAAATATTAAATTCTTTAACATGCGTTAGAAGTCTTAAATAGAAGAATTTACGTCACATTTACGTCACATTACACTTATTACGTAAAATGAACAAAAAATAATATTGCAAAACAATTTAAATTTAAAAATTGCGCGAGACATTTATTTGATATTTAAGATGAACATAATATTTCATTTCTAACAAAAGTATTTTTACGTGAATATTAAAAAGAGAAAGAAAAGTTTGGTGAAAATTACGTCAGATTATAACTGTCAGATTCAAATTATAATTCAGTCTTCCGAAATCTTTTTAAAGCCGATCAAATTAGCGTGCTGTTAAAGTCTGCGGTGACTGAACGGAGGCTGACGAGCGGAGCCCCCTAGTTATATAAATATGTATATGTTCAAATTCTATAAATTGTATAGATTTTGTTATTTTGATCAGTCATGTGAATCATCCTTATTGTAATAAATACAGATTTATTTTATTTTAATTTTTTACTCAATAAAATATTTTATTTCTAAAAACAGATGTTGCAACTGTAGAGTAGAATTTAATCTAATATTAAATACATAAACATTTCGCATACGAAACAAACACGGAAAAATAAATGTATGTATAATCATTTTTCAAAGCATTTGCATTCGTAAAAACATAAAATCTAACATAGCATCTGTTCAAATCTGAGAGAAAAACGTTTTCGTGTTTTCCTTAAAAAATAAATTGAAATGTTAACGTATGCTTCTGTACCTATTTCACGTGTTTCTATAAAACAATATAAAAGCAAAATGTGCAATAGAAATAGCTTTGAGATTTAATAATATATAAAAACAATATCTTGTAAATATTAAATTTCTATTAAAGACTTTTTTTCTTGTTTACATTGTAAATTCGTATCTCTCAAATAAAACATGAAATCAACATTCATGTATCTATAATTCAAAATGCTTCTATTGTAACATCTAATTTCAAGTTCCTTTATTTTCTTAGAATTATATATTGTACCCTTTTTTATTTTGTTGATAGGTGGTTGTTAGCATAGAATAGTTGGAGTAATTTGATGTTGGGATTATGCCGATTAGCTTTACTTTAATGTTATTTTATAATGATTAATGTATTCTATTTTTACATACCATCTTTATTAAGAATTTTGGTTAACATCGTTATACGAACTTATAAGGTAAATTTTGATTCAAAGGTATGATATATATATATATATATATATATATAACATGGTATGGTATTCTGCTACAATGCGCGAATATGTATGGAATGTATTTTTTAGTATATGAATTTTTTCATTCCATTTTGCATCTGATACTTTAATTTATAAGACCATTTTGGCTTTATAAAATGATTCTGAGTGTTTGAGAATACAGGGTAAATATAGCTGTTTATCCGCATTTTATTTAACAGTAAAACCTCTCTAAAGCGACCACTTCCGTTCCAATAAAAAGTGGTCGCTCCGAGAGGTAGTCTCTTAATAGAGGTCATGTTTAAATCTAGATTTTAATTGTTGAAAAAAGGTAACAATTAATGCTACTAAAATTTGTTTTTATCATTAGGAAAAATATAAAAATTTAAGTATCAAAACAAAAAGCAAAAGTTAATTATACAGGGTGTCCGGTCTCAACGGTGTCCAATGGCTAATTCCTAAACCGTTAGTCATAGACATATAGTTCTAATTACAAACATGTTTTAAATCAGGTAAAGAAATATTTTTAAAGCGATTTGGGTCAATAAAAACATTTCTTAAAAAATTACGAAATTTTAATTTTTATACGGTTCCCCGGTCCTATAATTTATATTTAGTAATTTTTTCCTATTACACTGACAAGTAAGACAAAAAAAGTCCCATTCATATAACACTAAAATTGAGTGAGTTATGAAACTTTAAAAATGCATGACTTATGCCACTTTTCTGCTGACCTACGGGAATAAATTTCGTTTCAAGAAAATATGCTCGTTCAGGGAGGTGGTCGCACAGGGAGGTTTCACTGCATATTTATTTAATTATATTTTAACAATATTATTATTGTGTTCTGTATCAGTGCAGCATATAACATTACTTTGTAAATTCAAAATGCTTCTATTGTAATATCTAATTTAAAATTCTTTTGTTTTCTTAGAATTATGTATTGTACCTTTTTACATTCTTTTATCTTAAATAGAAGAAAGTATTGTAATCGAAAATTTTTTCGACTTCCGGTTTTCGACGGATTTACACGTTTTAGGGGTCAGAGATCCCAAAAAACATATTTATAGAAAATGTCTGTCTGCCCGTGTGTCCGTCTGTCTGTCCGTCCGTCTGTCCGTGTGTCTGTCGCCATTATACCATCAAAAAGTGTATAAAGTTATGCATAGAATTGAACCAAATTTTTATTTTAAGTTTTTGGCTATGGCAAGCAGGTCCTCATGAATTTGGAAAAAATTCGCCGGTAGGGGGCGCTGTATTAGCGATTTTTGTGCGATTTTGCATATTGTATCATCGAAAAGTGTATGAAGTTACGCATAGAATTGAACAAATTTTTATTTTAAGTTTTTGGCTATGGCAAGCAGATCCTCCCTGAATTTGGAAAAAATTCGCCGTTATGGGGCGCTGTAATAGCGATTTTCGTGCGATTTTGCATATTGTACCATCAAAAAGTGTATGAATTTATGCATAGAATTGAACCAAATTTTTATTTTAAGTTTTTAGCTATGGAAAGCAGGTCCTCCATTAATTTGGGAAAAAAATCGCCGTTAGGGGGCGCTGTAATAGCGATTTTCGTGCGATTTTGCATAGTGTACCATCAAAAAGTGTATGAAGTTACGCATAGAATTGAACCAAATTTTTATTTTAAGTTTTTGGCTAAAGTTCTGGGCTATGGCAAGCAGGTCCTTCCTTAATTTGAAAAAAATTCACCGGTAGAGAGCGCTGTAATAGCGATTTTTGTGCGATTTTTCTTCCATTTCGAATATTGTACCATCGAAAAGTGTATGAAGTTATGCATAGGATTGACCGAAATTTTTTGTGTTTGTTTTTGGTCATGGCACGAAGGTCCTCCTTGAATTTGGATAAATTCCGCTGGTAGGGGCGCTATAAATTCTGTGTCTGTATGATTTTCATTATTGTACCATCGAAAAGTGCATGAAGTTATGCATATAATTTAACAAATTTTTTTGTGTGTGTTTCTGGCTATGGCAAGCAAGTCCTCCCTGAATGTGAAAAAAATCTGCCGGAAGGGGGCGCTGTAATAGCGATGTCTGTGCCATTTTCATTATTGTACCATCGAAAACTGTATAAAATTATGCATACAATTGAACCAAATTTTTTGTGTATGTGTAAGGCTATGGTCAGTAGATCCTCTCTGAACTTGAAAAAATTCCGCCAGAAAGGTATGTCTGTGCCATTTTCATTATTGTTCCATCGAAAAGTGTATGAAGTTATGCATAGAATTGAACCACATATTTGTGTATGTTTCTGGCTATGGCAAGCAAGTCCTCCCTGAATTTGAAAAAAAAAATCTTCCGAAAGGGGGGCGCTGTAATAGCGATATTTGTGCCATTTTCTTTATTGTACCATCAAAAAGTGTATAAAAGTATGCATACAATTGAACCAAATTATTTGTGCATTTTTTTGGCTTTGGCCAACATGTCCTCCTAGAATTTGGAAATATTTCGCGGTAAAGGGGCTCTGTGATAGCGATTTTTGTGTACTTTTCTTGATTTTCGTAGTTCTATAATATGCATAATGTATTAGCTAAGTATATAGAGCAACTTTTGTGAAAGTCTCCAAATCATAGATTGAAAAGGCGTTGCTTCCTTTTAGGAACAACGGATTTCGAGATTTTTCTATGTCCGTTAGTTTTCAGAATTTTTGAGCTATGATTTTGAGACTTTCACAAAAGTTGCCCTATATACTTAGCTAATACATTATGCACATTATATTTTGCTTGCGTTCGCGCATGCGCAGTGAAACATTTTTTCTTAAATCTGCTCATTTTTCATCTAATTTTTATTATTTTTTAATTCTCATTGCAGAGTATTGAGTACAATATTGTTTGTCATATTTTATGAAAAGAACTTTTTTTATATATATTAAGAACTCTGCAAATTACAAGCAAAAAATTCGGCGAAATTTGGGGCTGTTTTTATAAAAACCTTAATTTCTCTACGAGTATACATGCTATCATCATAAAAATGAATACATTATATTAAAATAAGCCACTTATTAATAATCGCGAGTTTGAACGCTTTTGTTATATTAGTTTTTACAGGGTTATCCAAAAGATATTCGTTTTTTATTTCAATTTGTTAACGATTCCCTATTGGGTTTTGGAAAAAAATCTTCGCAGAAATGTATGACCAGTACTATACTGTTTATACACTTACAGTTTCAAGTTAATTCCTCATGTATTTTTCTAGATATTTAACAAAACGTCTAAAATCGCAAGTGACCGGTCACCTTTGACCATATAGAGTATATACATGTACTAGTCATACTGAAATATATTTTAATCATAATACTAAATATACTGGTCTGAAAAAAATATATAGCTAAAAGAGTCTCTCTATTCTAAAAAAAAGTAACTACCGCTGTCACCGCCGCCGCCGCCGCCGCCGCCGGTTTTGAATTTTTTGTGACCGGAGGTCTTTCTTCGATAATATTAAGAAAAATAATGCATACAAAAATATGAAAATCGGTAGTATTATACAGAAATGTTTGATAAACACGCTGATGCAGACAGTTTTCAAATCGAAGAATTATTTTAAGAGATATTTAATGCTAAAGTTGGACAAAATCGTTCCACTAAAAAAGTTTTATAGGAGCAAAAACTATACATCAGAATTTAATAATTTTTAGATCATTTTATACGTTATAGTTTCCCGGTGTGCAGAATTTATTTAATTTTTTAATTTGACTCATTTTTCGAGGTTTCATTTCTACTTTAAATTAGAATTTTCAGCATTTCGAGAGATATTTTTTACTTATTTTAGAAAATTGTACTAATTTAACCTGTTGCCACCTGTATAAACAACGGAAACAATAATGTTTGCTTCAAATTCAAAAATTATTCACACGTGACTATTATAAGCAGAAAAAATTATTTGGAATTAGAATTAAATAATTATGTACAAAAAGCAGGAACTTATTAAAAATTACGTCATAAAAAGTATACACGTGAAATTTAAAAGAAAAAGGATATTGTAAAATAATAAATTCATTAACATGCGTTAGAAGTCTTAAATAGGAGAAATTACGTCATATTTACGTCACTTTACAGTTATTACATAAAATGAACACAAAATAATATTACAAAGCAGTTTAAATTTAGAAATTGCGCTAGACATTTATCTGATATTTTGAGAGGATCTTTTCAACTATTTTTGTTAGCAAAGCGCAAATAATATTTCCTTTTTAACAAAATTATTTTTACATGAATATTTAAAAGAGAAATAATAGCTTGGTCAAAATTACGTCAGATTAAAAACGATTAATTTAATATGTCTCATTTAAAAGAACTTTCTTTTCGCTTTGTTAAAAAATACCAGGAGACAAAGACTCTGTTTACTTAATTCCTTTTATATTAGCTAATTTTGAAATATTGTTACACGTGTCTACGTCATCAAGTTATTTTTATTTCGAAGTTTTATTTGTATTTTTATTAATGTTGTACTAATTTATTTGTTCTTTCGTTATTTAAAATAAAAATTATGTCAATTTGTATAATTTGGCGAAATTGGTCGACTGGATAATCAAGTAGTACCGCAGCGGATTTGGCGTTAAAATTCCCCAATCAAAGAGAAATGAATAGAAATCCGTTTATAGGGAGATCGCCACTGTTTTTTAAATTATAATTCAATTTTTCGAAATCTTTTTAAAGCCGATCAAATTAGAGTGCATTTAGAGTCTGCGGTGTCTGGACGGGGGTTGGCGAGCGTAGCTCGTAGGGGGCCGAGCCCCCTAGTGAATTAAAAAAAGAAAAAAAGAAAAATCAAAGAAAGCGAAATATAAAGTACAAAATGTAAATATTATCTGGTTAAATAATAAATAATAAAAATTTCTTAGTTTAGGAATTCTTAATCGTAATAGATGCAACTGGTTATAGTTGAGTATAAAATTATATGATTTTATATTGCGTTCTTATTTCTCTTAGAGGAAATGTTGTTCACACTTCATTTGAAATATGACGTTACTGGATTACGTCTGACAGTCAAAAACCTCATTCAAGCAGATGTTATTTATCGAAATGTTTAGTATCAGGAAAAGAAATACAACAAAACCATTTTATTTTCCTTTCAGACACGTTTTAAGGGAACGGCCTGTGTTTGAAGCATATATTTTAAAACCTGCTATATATTGAAAAAATGAAGAGAGTTATGGTTAAATATTAATATAAAACTGTGAAAAAAATTAAGTTATATTTGTATTTTACACAATAAATACAATAAAAAAACAACAGAGTTGTTTTTATTTATTTTATTTTAATAATAAAAATTAAAACAGAGGAAAAAATCATGCATTAAGCACAGATTACGGAACACATTCCAACATATTTAAAATACTATTTAAAAAATCGGTGTTTAATAAGGAGAAAAATGATGTCTGAATAAACAATTTGAATGTCTCATATCATATTTGAAATCCCAATTTCAGAAATTACCATTAATAGTCAAAGAAATATCCGTTATCATTTATGCAGTCCTGTATCTGCTCTATTGTTTTACACAGTGTTAAAAATTTCTGTAAAAACACAGAAAAAAAAATCTCTTTAAATTTACACTAGTTCTCGGTTAAATGCATTCAATTGAGTTTCTCGGTCAAGACTCTCTGTAAATTTACACTACTTCTTGGTTAAATGAATTCGATTGATCTTCTCTGCCATCGTTTTACAGACATTTCGCTTATCTTGTATCTAATTCCCTGTAGGGATTTCCATGTCTTTCAATCAAAATTAGATAGAATAGAGAAATAGTCGAAGCTAAATATGTATCTATCCGTATGTATTATGTATCGGTCCAAACTGAATTAAAATAAACCGTTTATGAAATTTTCTAACGAATATGTTTGAAGGGAAATCTTTGAAAAGCACAAATACTTTCGAAATTTTCCCCGCTTTATTAAAAAAGACTTCATTTGTACAGGACAGCAACAGCTCCTATGGTGCACTCAGTAAGGTGTTTTTCTCTTGCCCAGAGCTTTCGGGTTCAAACTTCAGGTCGGCTAGAAGCAAATTGTGTAAAAAATTAAATGGTACAGCAGATGAAATTTACTTGAAAAATTCTGATACTTCGAAGCTCTAAAATTCAATAATTTCAAAAACCATGTTAAAGTATTTTCATTAAAAATAAATTGATTTACAGAGTCTTGTGTATTTTAACGATATTGATTTTCTGTAAATTTACCGAATAACTTCTCTGTTATTTAACAGAATCTCTGTTTTCTAATCTCTGTAACTTTACACAAGACTTAAGATAATGGATTACCAGTAGATTCTCTGTAATTTCACAGAAACATTTTTAACAGTGCCATTTAAATTTATCTCAGTTAGGAAGCGCGTAGCACAGTTGAAAATTCCTCTTCAGCAATTTCCGTCTATAAACGAAAATGTACACGATATCGTTTCCGTGCAGCTATGAATATATATTATGTAATTTTATAGTAATTTCTAAAAAAAAAATAAATAAAAAACTCATACAAAACTAAAAACGCACTTTAAGTATTATTCATAGACAATACGTCACCTAAATTCTTTTGTGTGTCCCTGTAAATAGACGATGAATGGTATGCAAACCATATTTTATAGCAAGTATCTTATAGTGCACCTAAGCGATATATATTAATTTCAATATTTCTGAAACAGTGTAATATCATTAAAATGCACCACAAATGCTTAATGTATTGCAGTTCTTTTCAGTGTCTCTGTAAATGCAGAGTGACAGCTATACATACTATATCCAAATTAGCCTCTATACCTAAATACAATATAGCCTCTTATAGTCCACCTCACTCATATATATCAACTTCAATATATTTGAAATAGTTTATAATCAATGAAATACAATTTTTTAAACTTAAAAAAATACACACAGAGCTTGATATCTATTTCCTCGCACATGTAAACGCGAGAGAATGTCTAATGATTAGCTGTATTAAAAAAAAAATCTTGCTTTCAGCCAACACTTGTGGAGCCACAAATGTCCGCTATAAAAAACTAACGAATAATAGAAGTTCTAAACATTTACGTGAAAATAGTCATATGAAATTAGGTGTAGACTTAAATTCTGCATATCTATGCGTATAAAGCCAAAAACATAAGACTTTAGATAATGGATCTCTTAACGTTGTGGTGTATGTCTAACTCAAGATATACACATAGGTTATAGGCCTATTTCTGTTCTGTATGCCGATTTTGTATAGGGAGAAACATGTTTTCTTGAAAACATTGAAGCTACTATAAAATTACAATAAATAAAAATATAAGTTTCATGGCTGGAACTGCAGTGGCAGCAGAAGTCAAAATGACAATGCTTCAACAAGCATAAATCACCAGTGTGCTCTATATAGTATAGGTCAAAGTGTTTTCATCAGAGAAAACCGATGGCCATTCACCAAATTTTGGGAAAAATTCAATGTATTCTTCATTTATTTTTCATGTACTACTCGATGACAAGTATACATAGATTTCAAAAGTGCTCTCAGATCGCTTCTTTGATCTAAAGCTAAGCATACAAAACTTGTCAATATAAAAGTTGTAGATAATATTAAGAAGATTTATCATAAATTTCAGCTGATTTGATATCTTGTGAATTGACGAAGTTCTGAATTTTTTTCTTCTTCATTTTTTCCATTTTTATTTATTCATTTTTATTTTTTATTTTTATTTTATCTTTATTTTTTTTTTTTTTTTTGCGGTAAGAGTTGGTTCTATCAAAAAACTTGTCAATATAAAAGTTGTAGATAAACTAATATTTTTACACAATCAAACTGATGGGTAAAGGGTTATCTCAGTGAAATATACTCGCTGGTTGCCGGCACAGATGACTTGAACGGTAGAGCATTGGCCCTGTATGCCAAGGGGCTGCGTTCGATTTCCGGCTTCGGCATTTTTTTTCTCAGATTTAAATATTGAAGTTGTAGATGTATAATAAGTTTAAATGAATTTGATATCTTGAGAATTGACGAAGTTATGAATTTATTTCTTCCTAAAATCCTATTTTTTTTTTTTTTTTCGACTTTAGGACCATTTTTAGTTTTATCAAAAATCTACAATACCTATTTTTTTGTCCCATTTCTTAGAAGTAATAATAACTTTAAACTGATTTGATATAGATTATAATTAAGAATTTATGGGTTTTTTTTGTTTTTCACAAATCACCTCCCTATTTCAACCTCCTTGTTCCCATTTTGCCCGTTAACGAACTTGACCGAAATTTTCTGCCCCTTGATTTTATGTATCAGTTTGGAAGAGATTTGTGCAGAATTATGGAAGTTATTGTGTCCATAAAAAAGTGATACATGTATATATAGGGGAGACTAGGGAGGGTTGACCCACTTTTTACAAAATGATTTTTAATTTTTTTAAATATTGAACGCAGAATAAAGTTTTATATATCATTTTGATCGTTATACTATTCAGTTATCAAAATAAAATTGCTACATAAGTGTAATATATAAGAAATTTGAAAAATGATCGATTTTAACCATAAGAAAATAATGTATCAAGGCTCCCCACATATGGGAGGGTAGACCCTCTCTATGGGAGGCTTGAACCACTTTGTTTTATATTGAAATATTTATGAAGAGAAATAAAATCTGTTTAAAAAAGGCAATATAACTTTATGCTACCTGCTTTATATTATTATAAAAAATATTTTTGAAAATATGATGCTTAAAAAAAACCTTTTTAGATGCAATCGCAAGTCAGAGGCGAAAAAATTTGTTTTAAATAGAATTTTGTCAGCGCAGGTATAATTGTATAGCAGGGAAAATGAAATTTTAACATTTAAGCAGTGTTCCGTTACAGACAGGTTACGTTTTCATAGGGTTTCCTGTATTATTATGCTCGTAATTTATAGCCACTGTCCCGCTTTTTTGTCTCCTTTTCTTACTTTTTGTGACATTCGACCTGACAACGCTAATTGTCAGATAGTTTGGCTTCATCATACTGTATTCATGCTGGTGAAATTTGTCTACATACATTCCAAAAGTTTTTCGATCAATGCTATGTTCTTTTGCAGCCGCATGTGCACTTAACTGAACATTATCTTCTTTATCCCTTTCAGTGTCAAAGTACTTTCAGTACTAAAATGTTGAAATAAATGACTGACACTGGAATTTATGAACAAATTTATTTGGAAATAAGAAAAAGGATATATTTCACATACATATTAAATGGAAAAGATTTTAGCAAAATTCTGGTGCCATTGTGGCATTTGGGAATTAAAATTAGTTCGTTTCAAAAGCATAACGCTGTCCCTGAATGTGGTTAAGACTGCTGCTTTCATACTTTCTAGTCCTTTCTAGTCTTTTACACTGTTTCTATATTCTTACTAACTATTATCTTAATAAGTTAATATAAAAATAAGTTTACATATTCTACTCGTATTACGACAAACTTTAATAACGTTACGTTGTTTCTGTTGGATTAAAGTTTGTATGTGTAGATGGAAATAAACCAGTGCCCAAATGCTAAACATTCTAAAGGTCTGCTGTAACAAATATATTTAGATTCCGCTAGATGGCAACACTAAAAGACAGTCTGCGATTAACGGCTGTCATAGTTTTTCCCATGATTCCCTGCATTTACGTTTTTCCCGGCAAAGAGTTCTACGGCTAGTGATGGAGAAAGTGTGAAATGCCCGCTGTCTTTATTTTCCCCCGGAGTTTAAAAAGAGGCGGAGGGAAGTGATGAAATGTTTACGAATCAATGTATTTCCCACAGATTTCTCCTGCCGTTCTTTACTTTGTAAATATGTACAGCCATTATGTAAATTGCTATAACTCTTTCAGTACAGAGATTCATTAAACATTATTTTCTACAAAAGTGGCGTTTCCTTTTGCAGTGAGGAGTCGATTGATAAATATTGTGACTTCTATTTTTTTGGAAAGCAGGCAGATATAAATGGCTTTTCCAACCTTGGCCCTGAATTCACGGCAAAACGAGTAAAAAAAAAATGCTGATGCTCTACGAGATTAAAAAAAAAATGCTTGTGCACTTCGAGTTTTAAAAATGCTGGTGCTTCATCGTAGAAATATGGTGGTTTTAAAAGATGCTGGTGTTGTATCCACACTGTAGTGCTCTACAAATTTAAGAATGTGTGCTGGTTCTTTAAAAAGTGTTTAGCATCTGCTGTTCAGACGTAGCTTCTGATATCAGCCAAGGCAAATTAAAAGATGCTTTTTGTTCCCCAAAATCTTGAAGGAAAATACGTTCTACGAACGACCGTTGTTCTACATGAGCTTCATGTATATGTGCCAAGTAGTGGTGTGAGAATGTTCTAATACTCTTTTTACCGAACGTCGACTCGGAACAAAGAGAAAGAATAAATTATATATTCTAAAAGTTTTATAGTTCTTCAAGATAAAAATATGGAATCGTATATAGCAGTTATAAGAAGATAAGTTTGTAATTTTATTTTAGTAAACTTTTGTTTATTGCATTCTCATATTGTTTATTTTATGTTATTAAACTTTTGATATTAAAATTGTTTAAGATAGTATTTGAAAGTATATAATTTTCTCTTAAAGAAAATAATTTGTGTCTGTTTTGTCACTGACATAGAGACGAAGTAAAAATGTTCTGAAGTTAGAAATCTTATATAACGTAAAAGTTTTCTGTAAGAATTAAATTCTGAAAGTAATAATCTTTGATTAATGTAGATTAAAAGAATAATTTAAGAACAAAGTTGTTCTATTAACGTATATTTTCTTACTGTTTTGAAAATTATATGTTGCGTTCTAATTTGAGGAAACATTTCGTTTTGAATTGAATAAACTGTATTTTATGAAAATGGTATCTGTTGACAGATATTTACGATAGAATAAACATTTTTTTTTTTTTTTTTTGTGAGTAAGTTGAGTTTTGTTTTGAATAAAGTTGACTTATGAAATGACGAAATTAAGTTCTGAACAGAACTTTTATAAGAATGAGTTTTCTTATATGTTAAACATTTAAATTTGTTTTAAAAGGTTAAAAAAAGAGAGAATTTTGTTTCCTGGAACAAAAGTAAATAAGTAAATTGTGTTCTTTTGAGAACGTTTTGAATTATTTTTGCTAGTACAGTAATTTTAATTAATTTTGAATAACTGTGTTCTTAGAACAAAAACAGAGTGTTCTTTTGAGAAAAAAGTTTTTATATATTCTTGCTTAACGTAATATTATTTTTTTTTCTTAAAAGAAATTGAAAGTTAAGAACTGTGTAGTTATAATTTAGTTTTTTTTTTTTTTTTGAGGGGTAATATTGAAGTTATAGAATTTTTTTGCGTGTTTTATTATAAGTATAGGGTGTCGTATGACGTAACGCTAAACTCACAGTACTTCAGTTTTGGTTTACCTCCCTAAGGAAAGAGTTATATTGGAATTATATGTGAAATAAATAAAATTTTATATTTTGTGATATTACAGTAATTTGCATTTATATTTATATTGTATTTTGAATATATGTATATATTTTGTGTGTTATGATTCCTGAAAAGAAGAAATCCCTGGTTGTAAGGATAGGTTTACGTAAAAAAAATCTAAATTTTGTTCTTGAAATTGAAAATTTTTAATTGAGATTTTTAAATTGAAAATTTTGTTCTTGAAATTTTAAATTCAAATTCTAGTTCTTGAAGTGGAATTTTTAAATCAAAATTTTATTTTGGTTATTAGTTTTGTTAAGCTTAACCCGTTAATAGTCGCGCGTTGGTCTTCCGCCCGAAATTGGTTATCTTCCTGTAACTCATTTCCCGTTAAAGTTACGATAGCGAAATTCCGTGTAGCTGACCTTGAGTGTTCACACTCTTGTGTAGTAAAATTGCAAGTCATTCCTGCTATTTCTTAGCATTTTATCGCATTCTTAAGTTTCAATTGGTCTAAATGACCGCGTTGCGACCACTTGCGTTAGTTGAATTTTTCCCCCTCGTGTTCATCCTTTCCCATTTCCGCGAAATCTGTGGGGGAAAGTTTCTTCGAAGTACGGACTCTCTGCCTGTTGTTATGTCGTCTCTTTCTTTCTTTTTTCTTTCTTTTCTCTTTCTTTCTTACTATTTTACCCGTTCATAGAGTACTTTTTTACTTTTAGAATGTGACTTAAAATTGTTTTATTATATTAGTTGTGAAGTCAGTTCGCACAAAAAACTGATGGATGGTCACTTACATTTTTTTTTTTTTTTTTTTTTTTTTTTTTTTTTTTTTTTTATTGTCAAATATTGCGCGAATAAATTCTCAAATTGATAATCGTTTAAATATGGAAATAAAAGAGAAATTCATCATCATTATTTGTAAGAACTTGCTTTCCATTTATTACCGGAACATATAAAGGAAAAAAAAACAGACAATAACACTGCCAAACCATTAAAAAAAAGAGAAGAGAATTTTGTAGGAATCAGTAAAAAAATTGCCGTATCTCCAAAATCTGAAAAGTATCGTTTTTGTACAATAAAACAAATTCGAAAGATAAAACAATTTTCTCAGAAATGTAGTATGTATATCTGCGAAGAACATCCATATAATTTATTTGGACAATAAGAAAAATAATGAGAATTTTATAATGTAAGTTAGAAATTACGCAAATAAAAATATCTTTTGGCTAATTCAGTGAATGTTTATACTATCATTTTTTAAAAAAAATATTTTAAGTATTTTTCTAAAATTTATCTATTGTTAAATTTTCATACTGTAAGTAAAAACACATTTTTTTAACAATGCCTCAGAAAATGTATTTTTTTTATTATTATTATTGAAATCCAATAGAGGCTTGGGGACGATATCTAACAAATTTAAATTTGTTGGCCTTCATCAATTGTTCAAACTATTTTTCAGAATAATGTTTTCCAGAATATGAGAGAAAATTCATTTAAATTAAATTATTGCTGCATATTTATAATTTCGGAGAAAATTTTCTTATTGTTTTTATTATTTTAATGAATGTTTTTATAAAACAATAAATTATATCATTAATACCTTATTATGAAATGTACAATTGAATATTTATTTTAATTAAATAGTTGCTCTAAAATACATCCCTATTAAAATGAACCTTTCAGTGATTCTATTAATTAAAATAATTTATCCATCTTAGGATTTTAATCTACAATTGCAAATTTATTTAAATTCAATGTATAATTTCAATAACTTATTTATTATTTGCTTTATATAAGTGAAGTTCGTATCCAGATTTTTATGCAAGGGCGCTGATCCCACCCTGAAATAAGTAAAAAACTACAAATCGTGCATTTTCATTTGAAAAATGGATTTAATCACAAAATTTCGCGAGCCAACCCCCCCTCCTCTCCCCCCTCATACACACACAGACCCCCCACAAAATAAATAAATAACTAAAACGTAGTTACAATATTTACATTTATAATTTCGAAGTTAAGTATTTTTTACCTTTTTCTTTATTATATATATATATATATATATTTATATAATTATACATTTTTAATAATATTTGGTTTATGTGGTGTTTGTGATTTCATAATTATTGGTCATTTTCATTATTTTTCAATGGTATTATTGTACAAAAAGTTTATATATATATATATATATATATATATATATATATATATATATATATATATATATATATATATATATATATATATATATATATATATATATATATACATATATATATATATATATATATATATATATATATATTGTCTTTAATTGTTTATTGCATCAAATTTGATGGCTTTTCATATGTTTTAAATGAATTAATCGGCCGCAATATGCTGGTGAATTAGTGGTATTGTATTTGATTTTCTGTTGCATGTCATAGGTTCCATTTTTACTTTCAGTTTAATTGTTCAATTTAATGTCAGTGTAATATATTGATGCTAAATTTATTAATTTTATTTTATTAAATGGATAGAGTGCCGGAGTATCATAAAAATCTACCTAACTCTGATTCTGTCCTTCCAAAAAATAAATAAATAAATAAAAATACCCCTATCACGAATTTAGATTCATATTCGAAAATGTTTTCCTACTAATTATTGATTCATAGTAAAATCAGAAATTCAATCAAATCATTTACTATTTACATTTAAGTATTTATGCAAAACGAAGAAAGAGTTATAAAAACATTTATCTAGATGCCAACTGAATATATACTTAAGCGCAATAAATAATTGCTATAAAAAGTTGTAAAATGAATAAGTGCTGTAACCTTTTAAAGTTCAGTCAATATTTTCACCCTACGTTATCCGTTTTCGATCATCTGATAACACCGGCAAGTTTCCCCTTCGTTTTCGGCCTGCTGGTAACGGCGGCAAATGGACCGAACGCGACTACTAACGTTCTAAAAAATGTCGCGACTACTCTCGGGTAGCTTTAACAAAATGGCGTTTTTTGGATAGGGCAGAAAAGAGGATCTACGGTCCTTTGCGATGAGAGGCTTAACTGCCACTGACGAAATGAAAATGGTCAATTTACGTAATTTAATTACTACGCACGTTGATTACGAGGAGGACTATACAAAAAACTTACTTAAAACTATAGTCGAGAACAGAAAAACTGACCAAAAACAAGAACAGCGTAAAATCGAACATGAAAATTTACAGCGCGAACGGACTTTCCAACTTATAAAATTACGCCTTACGCATCCGACTTCGATATCTACCTCAGAGGTAGTAAAAAATTGATGCAATTAAGAAAATCCGTGAATCGATCTACAAAAATTGATTCCCCGTTTTCGCCCAAACGAAGATAATATGAACATCTTCTCAGCGACAGTTAAAGGTCCTAGGGGTTCCGTATCTCATAAGCGCTTTACCTATTGATATTTCTAGACTCATTTTAGGGAACTGGAAGAAAAAGCCCAGGACTATCGACACATCAAGGCGATGTTGTCGAAACGATTCAAATTGACCGCTGAAAAATTTAGAATTCTGTTCGTTCAGCACAAGAAAATTCCACAAAGTACCTAGAAAGACTATTTTTTCGAGCTTAGAACATACTTTGAAGGTTGGATATCTGAGCTCAACATAACTTCATTCGAACATTTGAAAAATCGTATTTTATCTGACAAATTAAAGAGAAGATGCTTGCTCCCCACAGCATAGAGAACATTTCTTAGGTGTTTGCACTGATTTAAGTGATCCACATGCATTAGTAGAGACGCTCAATGCTTACGATGTTCTAAGGGGTTCCCGTAAAATCCAAAGAATTGGAAATCCACCAGAAAAATAAAAACTGGTCAAAACAGAAATAGACCATGCCCTCGAGCTCTTCTAATAAAACGCTTCCGAATGAATCCTTCTACTCAAAGAAGACAACTTTGTCAGACAACAGAAAGGTGAATCCGTGACCACTGATTGACGATCGACCAACCTTGAAATGTTATGGTTGTGGTGCTTCCGGATTTAATCGTGGTAAGTGCGTTATTTGCAAACCTGTGATAAAAACTGAATCTTCTCAGTTTGAGAAAATTCACATATACACATGATCAACCACAACCACACCTTTAACCACAGTAAACCGAAAAAGAGTCTATGGCAAAGCCTGCGTAGATACCGGATCTAGTCACAGCCTGGCTAGTGAATCATTGTATTCTGTGTTAAAAGAAAAAGGTGCAAAGTTTCGGAAAACATCTCTGAACATGTTCGTAGCAAACGGACAGCGGTTAAAAGAAGACAGTTTGACTACGACTGTAACTGTAGAAATTGAAAGAAGAAAATTTCGTACAGATTTTATTGTTACCCGAAGCTAAAGGAAACAGAACCCTCTTAGGAAGAGATTTTCTTGATAAATCAGGGTTTGTACCAGACGTTAAGAATAAACGTTGGTATTTCGGCGATATGCCACATTGAAAGTATGGTTTTGTAGATCCTGTTACAAAGCCTCTTGAATGTTCTACTCAGAAGTCAGAATTAAATTACTTGCTGAAAAGGTATGAAAGCATCTTTCAGCCAGGAGGAGAAGCCACCCCGCCCTCCTGTGACGTCGGTACAGTCTCCATTGATATAACCCCGAAACCAAAGAAATTTGTTAACTTCACTAAGCAAGTGAAAGACTTGGTCGAACAACGTCAAAACAAAAGAAAAGAGTTTGTGGACAGAAGCCGGAGAGAAGGACCTCTGTATTCTATTATTGACCATGTATGAGTAGAACTCAATACCGCTAGCACGTTTGGTCAGAAAAGAACCGCCAAATTCAGTCCTCGACGTGACGGAACCTATGTAGTGCTCACACAGCGCTCACCTACTTCCTATGAAGTTGCCAGTTTATCAGCTCCTGAAGTTCCCTTAGAAACTTACCATACATCTGCCCTAAAACTTTGTAACAATGTTACCGACCAACCAATTACTCCACTCATGAAACGTGGTAGGTCAAAGAAAAATGTTCCTGGTCCCTTGCCGAGACGTCTAAGGAACCAGAGGGTGAGGATGTAACAAATATATTTAGATTCCGCTAGATGGCAGCACTAAACGACAGTCTGTGATTAACGGCTGTCATAGTTTTTCCTATGATTACCTGCGGTTACGTTTTCCCAGGTAGAGAGTTCTACGGCTCGCGATGGAGAGGGTGCGAAATGCCCGCTGTCTTTTTTTCTCCCGGAGTTTAAAAAGAGGCGGGGGGAAGTGATGAAATGTTTGAGAATCAATGTATTTCCCCGCAGATTTCTTCTGCCGTTCTTTACCTTGTAAATATGTACAAGTGATGAGTCGATTGATAAATATTGTGGCACGTATTTTTTTTTTTGGAAGCAGGTAGTTATATTGCCACAAAACATCAATGACTATTACAACCGAGCATTTAAAAAGAGCTTGGACGAACTAATGAATACATTTTTAAAATTTGATAAAGAACATTAAATTAAAATGTGAGGTACTTTACTTAAACTTTACATTATATTAATTTTTTTTATTTTGAAATAGTTTTATTTTAAATAAAGCACAAGAACATTTTATATGCGCTTAAATAGGTTTATGTTATAATATTATATCTTACATGCATTACACTTCATTTGTACTATTTCTAAACTTGATCTGTAAGTATTCATTCTCTTAGCTATTAGGATTATTTAAAGTATTTCATCAATTCAGTATAATATAGGGTAAAGCGAGGAGAGTCTGCGCACATTTCAAATGAATAATAATAAAAAATCTAAATATTAATATTTTGCTAAACTTTGCATGAATAATTTTGACTTCATTTGTTTTTTATGCATTTCCATTGTTATTTTGTTGTTATACTGTAATTTAATAGAACAGCAGTAATAAAACCAAGAAAACTATTTTGCGCAATTTCTCCTTACAGGGTAGGAGAGTATGCGCACATGGGTAGGAGAGATTGCGCACATAGGTAGAAGAGATTGTTATTAATAATAACTACAATTAAATTGTTAAAAATAATAATTACACTTAATCGACATTGTTGAAAGGTTTTTGTGAATAAATATTCTTACATTAGGAATAAATATTTCAACCTAATATTTAAATAATTAAAAAAGAAAGAATTTTAACAACCTTTAAGGAATTTTTATTTAAGAAGAAGACTGAAATATCAGTAAAAGCAAGCCGTACTAAGATTTAAAAATAACATTAAGCTACTTCATAACATGTTTCACTTGAAAATTACATCATTTTCATTTCTACAGTCTCAATGTATTTTGTTTGCTAACCGAAGTTGTCATTGTCCACAATCAATGCACTTATTGTGGTAAATCGTGCATCTTTCGTGCAATCGCCTGCAACAAGCAATACATTGAATCCAGTCAGTTGTCGAAGTTGTGTCCTGGTACAGTTCCAGACATCCAGTGCACTCATCCTCACTGACCTTCGGTTTTTTCCCTTTAGTTTTTTTATCCCACTTTTTAAGGAAACACTTTATCTTCAGCAGTTTTTTTTTTTTTTTTTTTTTTTTTTTTTTTTTTTTTTTTTTTGATCGCCATCCTTCTTAAGTCTTTTTTCATGTATATTTTGTGGATCAGTAATATTAGTTGAACTCTGTTTCCTTTTGATTTCGATGGCATGACACTACTTGGGATGGGTGAAAGCTTTTCCAAAACATTGTATTAGAAAATTTATTTTAGTTAACAAAATCCATTTATTAGCAAATTAATTGTCCATAAATAAAAAAAAATATATAAATAATTAATTAAATTATTAACAAATATATTATTAATTTATTAACAAAAATAATGACATAAAATTAATTTAATAACCACTGTATTATAAATTTATCAATAAAATTATTATCTGCAAAAGTATATTTTTGCAAATTAATTTGTTGCCAAATTTAGTTTTGATAAGTGTGTGATTTTCCGAAATTATTTCAAAATTGATTCATTCATACGTTTTACACGTAATTTGCAATTAATATAAATTTATCAATAAGCTGTGTAATCTCTCCTAGCACTTAAACTTATGGGGGAATGCGCCATCTCTCCTAAGTAGCAGATGCGTAAACTCTCCTATTTTGACAGGAGAGATTGCGCGGCCTTTTATTTAAATATGACCACTTCTAAAATGAATTGTTGGTGTTCACATACTTAGTCCATGTTAGTAGTTTATAAGAAATCGTTTAAGTTCAAAATATTTTGTATTACTGACGTTCTATAAAAATTCTAACGAACAGTTATGAAAATTCAAGCACTTACTTTGGAAAAACAAAACAAAATAGCACTGCTTTATGGAAGACGCTTGGAACAATCAATATGCACATTCATGTAGACACTGCACTAATGCTGCTGTACAACTACCTGGAGTCGCTGGGCGCGCACTCTAGTCCTTCCCGTCGAATCTCTTTGTGCGCAATCTCTCCTACCGCGCGAACTCTCCTCGTTTTACTATATTTACTTTTTCTTATCTTTCGTATTTGGGAAAAATGAAAATCTCTACAAATCCCAATGATAATTATATATATAGATATACAAAATATAAAATATATACGTCGTCTCATTTGCATGAGATATAAATATTTTGTGGCTGTCAAATAGACAACACGCAGTTAAAGCGAAACAATCTTTGTCTTTTTGTTGTAGCAGTATAATTTATGAAAATTTTATTTCTAAAAGTAATTTTTTAATGTATATATGATGTAAATACGGGCTGTCCAATATGGCACTCGAGGGCGCCATTTTGTCCTTTGAAAGTTTTCTCGGCCTCATGTGTAATATTTATTTTTACTAGCTTTTCTTAAAAATAAAAACCCATTTTAAAGGCAACTTTCTTTAAAATCAGTAATATTAGCACTTTTTTTTATAAACGAAAATTAATATTTTATATTATACAACATACAACTATTTAGCTCATAATCTTAATATTCCATATATCTACACGGATAAATGCTTGAAATTAAATAACACTTACCTTTATTTTATGTATTCCATAAAGAATAATTTTAATGATATCCAAATCTGGTAATCTTAAGATGGCGGTCGAAAAAGTGATAATTTTTTTATCATTTAAGGGTGTCGTCGCCTTTGCTGTTCTGATTGGTTAATAAGCAATGCATACGTAAGTCACACTTTCAGGAAGGAGACATTTCACTCCTTTCTAGAGAGTGGAAAATTCCACTATTTAAGGGGTGTATTTTTATAAAATTCACCCCAAAAAGAGTGAAAATGCCAGTCACTCTTTCGAAGAGTGAACTTTTCAACCCTCCCAATTTTAGAGTGTATACATAACTTCGTACACTTTTAGATAATACAAAAAGGATACACATACGGACAGTCAAACATTTTGTAAAAACAACTTTTTATGTGTCGATGAACCCTAAAACTTGTAAATCCGGCAAAAACAGGTGGGTGGTGGAAAAAAATTTCGATTACAAAACTTTTTGCTTCTATAGATGGAAGATAGTGAAAATATTTTTCGCGAAATTTGTGAATTCAAATCAGGGTTGTATTGGGTAGCTGCCCATGTACCCCCCGCCCGGACTGTTTTTTTTTTTTTTTTTAAGCTGGATCTTTTAAATCCCTGATTCAAATTGACTTATATAAATGTCTTATAGCAAATACAAAGCATGAATTGAGTTTTGATCTCATTTTTACTTTCTTCTATCTTTACAAGAAGAAAGTATTGGATTCGTGAAAATTTTCGAATTCCGGTTTTCGACGGATTTACACGTTTTAGGGGGTCAGAGATTCCAAAAAACATGTTTTTACAAAATGTCTGTCTGTGACTCTGTGAGTCTGTCTGTCTGTCTGTGTGTATGTGACACAAATTTTGTGGGCGCTCTATCTCAAGAACTAATGCACGGAATTTAATAAAAATTCATATTCAGTGAGTCCTTAATACAAATTGATGCTGATTAGTTTTTGGTGTAAATCGCTCAACAGGTGGCGCAGCTATGCTGCATTTTTCACGATTTTCGCAATACCTCTATCTCAAGAACTAATGCGCGGATTTTGATCAAACTTCAGATTTAGTTAGTCCTTGATATGAATTGATACTGATTACGTTTTAGTGTAAAACGCCCAACAGGTGGCGCTGTTATGATGAATTTTGTAGGATTTACACGATTTCCCCAATAGCTCTATCTTAAGAACTAACGCACGGATTTTCATCAAACTTCCGATTCAGTTAGTCCTTGATATGACTTGCTACTGATTATGTGTTGGTGTAAATCGCCCAGCTGGTGGCGCTTCTGTGCTGCCTTTTTCACGATTGCCTCAATAGATCTATCTATAGAACTAATGGACGAATTTTCATCTAACTTCAGATTTAGTTGTATGTTGACACAAGTTGTTGTTAATTAGGTTTTGGTGTTAATCACCCAATAGGTGGCGCTGCTATGCAGGAATTTTCACGATTTTCGCTATAGCTCTATCTCAAAAACTAATGCACGGATTTTCTCCAAACTTCAGATTCAGTCAGACGCTGACATAAATTGTTGCTGATTAGGATTTGGTATAAATCATCTAATAGATGGCGCTGCTAGGCAGCATTTTGCTGGATTTAGACGATTTCAGCGATAGTCATATCTCAAGAACTAATGCACGGAATTTCATATCGTTAGAATCCTCATGAGATGCATAGATTGCCATTTAATTTTGGCAGTGTGATAGCGAATTTTGAAGTATTAACATGTATGAGATAGAAGAAAGTTTTGGGATTGGTACAACCGACTAGTTAAGTTTTATTTCCGGTATATGTTTAAACGTGAATCTATAAACAGTTATGGGGGTACTCCATTTTTATTACATTTTATTATTAAGTATCAAGAAGAAAGAATTGGATTGGTGAAAATTTTCGAATTCCGGTTTTTGACGGATTAACACGTTTTAGGGGTCAGAGATTCCAAAAAACATGTTTTTACCAAATGTCTGTATGTGAGTCTGTGACTCCGTCTATCTGGATATGACATAAGTTTTGTGGGCGCTCTCTCTCAAGAACTAATGCACGGAATTTAATAAAAAATTATATTCATGTAATCCCTGATATAAATTGATGCTGATTAGTTTTTGGTTTAACTCGCTCAAAAAATGGCACTGTTATGTTGCATTTTCTGCGATTTCCGTAGCAGCTCTATCTTAAAGTAATGCACGGATTTCCATCAAATTTCAAATTCAGTTAATCCTTAATATGAATTGGTTCTGTTTTCGTTTTGGCGTCAATCGAGCTGCTATGCTGAACTTTTCCCGATTCCCGCAATAGCACTAACTCAAGAACTAACGCACGAATTGTCATCAAACTTCAGATTCAGGTATACCTTGATAAATATTAATGCTGATTATGTTTTGGTGTAAATCGACCAACAGTTGGCTCTTTTATGCTGCATTTCCCCCGATATCAGCAACATTCCTATTTCAAGAACTATACCACGGAATTTCAGAATCCTCACGAAGGGCATAGACTGTCATTTAATTTTGGCACTGTGAATGCGAATTTTAAAGTTAAACATGTATGAGATAGAAGAATGTTTTGGGATTGTTACATTCAGCTACTTTTAAATGGTTTGTGAACAACATGGAAATAGGTTGTTTTAATAATTTTAAAACGATTAGACATTATTACTATTTTGAACATGCGCAACAGCGACAAAATATGAATCAACAAGGATTACTTAATACTATTTGTTTATTTATTTTAAGCAGCTTACTCATAAAGTATCTTTCACAATTCATGGCTAACATTTGATGTATTTCCTGTAAATAAACTACAGTGGAACTCGCTTAAATCTAGAATGACGGTGAAGGGACATTTTATGCCTTACCAAATGAATATATTTTGGTTCGAACCAGAAATTTCTTTATAAAATAAGTTTAAAAGATACAAAAGAAGAAAAATTGTTAATTAAATAAGTTAAAAAGTTTTAAATAAAAATTCTGGTATTAAATATTTTTATAAAACTTGAGTAAAAATGCTCGTCTTTCTAGTGGTAAGACGATCACGGTTTCCCGGGATCCCGCATTATGCGAGTTTTTCTGTAACCTTGAACTAATGAGCTTATAAGACTAATGCTAAAATACCATATTTAATATGCGATCCTACTTAATACGCGATAAAGTTTTGGTCTCTTGAAGCAAAAAAAAAATTATTTAATACGCAAATTCATAGACCAATAAGCAAATTTCTATTCTCTACTCCAGTTGTTGCCAATTTAGTGGGATTTTCTCATTCATAAATCTCGAATTCCCGAATAGTGCTGTTCCCCTTATTTATGATAGATTAATTACTGTGAATATTTCTACTTGGAAATTGCTGTATATATCTGAATACAGTTGTTATTTTCAATGCGACGATTCTTCGCATGAACGAATGTATGGTGACCGTATTAAACATGAAGATACACTCCAAATAAAAAAGAGCGACTATTTACTACTCCCGAGTGAATAATCACTCTATCGCAGAGTCAAAATATGCCCAACTTCTTTGGAGTGGCTATTCACTCTGAGCAAAAGTGAAAATTTTGACTCTCTGAAAGAGTGAATTGTCACTCCTGGAAAGTGAATATTCACTCTAAACTGGGGTGGATAATCACTCTTTCGGAGGAGTGACTATTAACTCTTGCTAAAGGAGTGCGGTTTTTCACTCCTGGTAGGAGTGAATAGTCACTCTTTCATAGGAGTGAATGTTCATTTTTTATGCAGTCGGTTCTTTTTTCTTTTACTTTTATGGTCGTTTTAAAAGAATCACATCTTTTACGGCATGTAATGAAAATAGATACAAGCGTGGTGAAGATTGGAATAAAATACTTTATTAGCAATATTTATTTATTTCATAGTTTGTAACACTAATTGAACTTTTAAGGAAAAATTCAGTTAAAGTTACATACGAATTTAAATTAGATTACTGACAGAAATAAACTAAAATATTTTATTCCAATCTTATCCTTCGTGTTTGCTTTTGCTGCATGCCCTATAAAGATATTACTTTTAGTTTTGTTAATAACTTTTTAATAGGTGGACTTTATATGTTTAATAATGTTTGATTTGATTTTAATTTTTGTTTTAAATATAAATCCGTAACTTTTTCCTGAAATTATTGCTATTTTTGCAAAGTCCTATTGCTCTAAAATATTTTTCATTTTTCCATTTAAAAGCAATGCTTATAAACTCACTTCTTTTGTAAGTAAGTTCTAAGCATGATTTAAATGTTAAGAATGTGTAATCTGTTTTTGACAGCTGTGATTTGCTTTTGTTTTATTTAATATGAACATGGAGTTTAAATTTTGAGTTCTTTGGAATATATACAATCGTGGGGAAAAAAAGTAAATACCCCCACTAACTCCTCAAAAAATTATTGTAGAAGAAAGTTACTGGTACCGAACGATTGGAAATAAAGTCTACTTTTAAATGACATAGATAAAATTTGCTTAGGGGACCATCTACATATTCAAACGAACCATACTTTGTTTTTTTCAATAGCAGTACACAATTCTGACAGCATAAATGTACTCTGCACTCTTCAATTAGCCTAAAAACAAATTTTTATGCAATTCGTACCATAAGTTTCTGAGAAATTAATTATTTTAAAACGAGCGTATTTTAAGGGTTGTATCCAAACTGAAGTTCGGAAATCGATTGCTAACCGAGAAAGACCCTATCTTGATCAAGGCACCTTAAGAAGTCAATGAAGCCTGCTAGATTACAGAACAGCAGAAGAAATTTCAAAATATCTACTCACTTCTATTATAGACGGCCACTTAAACCATCATTTTGCCGTTTTTGAAGCATAATTTGAAAACTACTTGGAAGAAAAATGCGAAATTTCGGATTTACATAAAGCAGGACTTAATAAAAATAAATACATAAAAAAAATCGTAGGTTGCAATTCATAATTTTTTCAAATATTAATTTCATAATTCATAATTCATATCATAAAATAATAAAAATTGCAAATTCTGCGCATTTATGTTTGGGTATATTAGTATTATTGCTACAAAAAAAATAGCACATTAGGAGCGTAATTTCAGAGAGATATAAATAAAAATGTGAAAATGTAATTTAACATTAGAAGCACTAAATTTTGAATGTTTATAATTCAAACATCATTCAAATGACTTGAAATTCGGTGTCTAGTCATAATTTGAACCGAAGATTTGAAATATCTTGGTAAAATTGGGTATTCTGATTGAAAAAAATGAAGTTTGGATTCGTTTTAATATGTAGATGCCCCTCTAAGCAAATTTTATATACATAATTTAAAAGTAGACTTTATTTCCAATCGATCGGTACCAGTAACTTTCTTCTACGATAATTTGTTGAGGAGTTAGTAGGGGGTGTTTACTTTTTTTTCCACGACTGTACATATTTTTCTTTTAACCCATTAGTGCCTGAATTTTTTTTTCAACTCAATATTGTGCTTACTTATAGTAAATGGTGTAAAATGAACGTAAAAAATAATAAAAAAATTCTCTTTGAATTTTTTCTTTTATTTAACGTATTAAAATATAAATGTCCCAATTTTGGGACGCTAGGCACGAAAGGGTAGGGGTTTTCTCCGTTACTGTATAAGCATTATATCTATGTTTTATGCCATTTAATAAGTTTCAAAAAGGTTATATATCATTCGGGTTATTATTTGACTATAAAAATTTCTTTATTATTACTATAAGGGGGGGGGGGCGAGGACTGGGGTCGGCTCAAGAACAAGACCCCCTTCCTCCTCACCATTAGCTATTGGCATAGTAAAAATTTATATAGTAACAATTTATAATAATCAATAACTACAAATGGAGTATATATACTTGCATATACGCCGACCAATTAACTTTTGAACGCAAATTCTGCAAAAAATCAAAAACTCGTGTATGTCGACCCCCTAACTTTTTACTTCAATTTCGCACAAAATCAAACCAAAGAGTTCACTTACTAATGCGAAAAACTAGTAAGTAAACAAAAACAATAAATTACAAAAAAAAAAAAAAAAAAAACAATAAAACGATTTTTAATAATAAATTATTATTATTTGCATATTTTATATATTATTTTATTATTTATACACATAAAAAAGCACTTTTGCAGTATTCGAAGTTTTTTCTTTTTTATTTCTTCATTTCGGCTTTTGTAATTGACTCGCGTATAAGTCTACCCCCCCCCCCCCAATTTACTTGCAAAAAATTGTCAAAAATTCTTCGTTTTACACACGAGTATATATGGCACAGTAGAATTTCGATTATCCGACCCTCGTGTAACCGGAACTCTCTGTGAACCGATGTCGATATCCTGAATTTTTTTCCAACGTATTTTTTCTTTTTTTTACTTTCACATTCCTTGTGTATGCAAGTGTTCCTTTCCAAACCACGAGTAGATATAAGCATTTTGGTTCCCCTTTCTTCGAATTCCATTGAAATTAGCTTGAGCTCCCGCAAGATCCGATCCCGGGATAATTATAATCTACCCCCCCCCCCCACACACACACACACCTGTGTATGCGTCCCTGTTCTAAACAAATAAAATTATCTTCATGTATAATTTAAATTTAGGTATTTATTAAGCAGTTTAAATAGTCCTAATAGCAATTCGATGACGATGTTGCATATTAAACTAGATGATTATTGATAAATTCTCGATTATCCGGAAATTTGATTATCCGCTGTCTGTTCGGTCCCAATTACGTCGGATAATCGAGGTTCTACTCTATATATTTTAGTAACCTCAGAACTTCAAATACTAAACTAGTACAAAACATAACGGTATGATATATATTTTTACTAAGCCAATAGGTAAGGGTGGGAAGGGGTGGGTGTCTTGTGTCTTGAACCGAGCCCAGCCCCTGTTCCCCTATAGTAATAACAAAGATTAGTCAAATTATAATCCGAATAACAATTTCATAACCAAATAATAATCCGAATGGTATGTAACCATTTTGTAGCAAAATAAATGGCACAAAACATACATTTAATGCCTAGACAGTAATGGAGAAAACCCCTACCCATTCGTGCCTAGCGTCCCGAAATTGGGACGATATATAAAGGTTCAAATTCGAACAAAAAAATAGAAATCTGGAAAAATGCAAAAATACGTATTCTAAAATAATGTTTCGTCTTATAAATAATACCACTTATAAAATGATTAATAAAAAAATAAAAGAAATATCTTACCTTTTCTTACGCGCTATTTTATTTCAAGAAAATCCAACTTTGCGCTACAACAAACATTTATTTCACCTTTTTATTCTTAAAAATTCACTGCCATTTATGGATAAATATTGAAAACAAATACTAAGGACATATTTTACTAAGTTTTGAAAGGATATCATAATTCAATTTGTAATGGGAATTTTTTTAAGAAAGCGTCCCAAAATTAGGACGCCAGGCACAAATGGGTTAAACATATTCCTTAACCTAATCATGATTTCTAATTTTCGTCTGTTATTGCTGAAAAACGGAATTAATACAATACTTATTATTGAAAAGCCACGATAAGCCATACTTAATTTAAATTTCTTATCCCCGTATATATTGTATTTTGTCACTATGAGCAAAATAGATTTTATATGTTTTATAAAACATATTATATATATATTATATATATATAACATATTATATATATACATATTATATATATATATATATATATATATTATTATATATATATATATTAACATATTATTATAAAAGATTGACCTTCGAAATAGAAAAAAAGCAAACTTAAAAAGAAAGTAAATGACTGCATTAGAAATATTCTTATTGTTTGAAAAACATTTTAATGTAAAAAAGTAGTTATTAATCTCTTTAAAAAAAATAATCAGTCTTGTATTATGTATGGAGGAGATGTTGTAGATTTCCAGATTCATGAATAAATGAAAAAAAAAACTCCAACACGAAGATTTCGAGGACTTACTTCTTTATTATGAAACTTTTTAAAAGGAGGGCCATGATAGTACAGTGGGACGGGGGAAGTCAAACAGAAGGCTGCCCGAAGGGCAGCGAGCTGAGGTCTCTCACATTCAAGATCAGAGGGAGTAGTGGTAAAATATTCATTACAATCACTCACTCATTGGCGAGATGAATAGCAACATATGTACTGTATTGGCGATGAATATTGGTGGTGTGGACAAAGGAATCAGAAGCATCCCGAAGTATTACATAGAACTCAACTTACGCCATGGCGCGGCTAAATGGTTACACGTATCTTAACATTCCTGCGGTAAGGGAACATGGTTAAAGAAAATAGCAAACACGTGATATTACATGCTCGTTATAGATTTTAACGACAGCTGAATTAGTCAGTAAGGGGCATATGGCTTTTAGTCGTTGAGCCAGAAGCCAAAATTAGTGATTTTGGTTTCATCTCTGAGGACTTGATGATATATACCTTTTTGGATTCACAATGGTACAAGGAGTTCATTTTATGATGATACTATGAAATTTGTGGTAGCTTATAGACGCCATATTGAAAAAATGAGCGCCATCTATCGCACATAGATACATATGAGTTTTTTGCCAGTATCACATAATTAAAGAGGTTTCAATGAAAAAATGGAAAGAACAAATATTGTTAAACATAAAACGTTATGCAAATGATGTATTTTTAAAGATTTTATTTTAATATGATGCTTATATTTATATTTAACGTTATGTTTATTAACATTTTCAATGGGATAAACAGTTCAAAAGCCATTTGCGATGAAAGAAAACCGAAATCTTATTTTGCATTTTAATGCACATTATTTTCATGTGGTAAGACCCAGCAAAATTAATACTGGTGAAACTATTGTACTTAGCCTGTTAAAAGCTAACCCTTTCGGGACCACGGGTGCATATATGCAACTTCGGGAACGTGTTTCCACCGCTTGCTTTTGATACCACAAAAAAGAAAAGTAAATTTTTCCTTACTTAATTAAGATATTTTTTATTGCTAAGCTAAATTTAATTTTTTTGACAAAAAGTGATGTCAACCGAATAAAATTCATGTAAAAGATGCTGGTCCCGAACGGGTTAATAAATAACAGAAATCTTAGTCTTCTTCACTACTATCATCATCATTGGTTGAAATTCCTGTGTCCACATAACTTCCATCGTCATAGAGCAGTTTTATATTCTGCATATGCTTGTATATATGAGGTTATTAAAAGGACACGCATATTATGGTGAGACACATATTCTTGAACAAGAACATGACATCAGCTCCAAAATAGCTTAAGGAGCAGAAGGATTGCCATTCACTGGACTTCTAGATAGCGTTTTCCTTCACTATCTGTTCCAAAAATCCGACCATATTCATTTGGGGATGGAAGATCAGATCAACCTGTAGGCACTTCATCCAAATAAGACGGTGGTAATTAGCTCGCATTACCTATAGGTAGAGTGTATTACTACATGGTATAAGACGATGCGACTCCACAGACTCCTTTTTTACAGGAAAAATATATGGAATACAGCGCAATTCATTGATGTCTGAGTATTTACGTTTTCCACAATAGCGATGTCAAACTTACGACTCAAGCTATTTTTTTGTTTCCTAGCTTCAGTATCAAGTGCCTTAAGCGCATTTCGAACTTCAGTGTTCTGAATCATCATTTTCCCTTGCCTGCAGAATCACTTACTGTATCGCACCCGACAGTGAATGCAGTTCAGGTAATGCATTACACACCGCTTTACCTAGAAGTTCATGCATCTCACTCAAGTTGTAGAACTTTACTTTACCCTGTCATTGGACCCACATTTTACAAATATTAACCCTTTCTAGTTTTTCAAATCGTTTTCTAAAGAAAGCAGTGTGAATGTGATAACTGCCACATCAGTATCTATAGAGATAATAATATTTCTAAATCCAGACACTAAAGCATGGTGTGCGCGAAATAAAAGTCTCGTATAACCTCTTCTTGGAAGCAGGTCAACTTAGTGGATTCTTCAACTAGTTATTTCGTGAATTTATAGCATTTTTCTCCGTAGATAACGTACATCATTCGTATATTCAGCTATTTCATATAATGTTCATTGTGCCATTCTTGATAATAAGTTCTTTCTTGTTTTCCTCATCATATAGAAACTGCTTCAATTTCCGCACTGGATGTCCAGGAATATATAACTTTTATAGCATTACCAACAGTTCATATTTTTCGTTCATTTTTTTTTATTGACACCTGCCTGTATGTATCAAATACATCTATTCTTTGAGAGGATGTAGAATCTTGTATTATTTTAGAACACAGATTCTTTGCTGTAGTCCAAATGATTGTAGTTCCTGTCGTAGCTTTGAACAGAGCACATTCCGTCAATGATATTAACAACACCTTCATTTGCTTTCTTTCAGCAGTCGCAATTTTGTCATAACATCCATCCCTTTGATTTTTCAGTTTTTCGCATTAAACCATCAAGTGTTGCCAAGGACTATGGAAGAGGCTTTAGGTGGTAGGAAAAGGCAGCTCTCATATCGAAATTTCTTCGCTCTGCAATGATTGTCATCTGTGCAATTTTTCTGCCTAGGCAACAAACTCTGATTTTACAGTCTGCTTCTTCTTAAATTCAGAAAATGTCTTTAGCTTTAGCTAATGTTTTTGCCTTTATCTTTGGAGGTTTTAAAAACCCGTCTGACTTTGAATCTTTAAACAGATATTCTCTTTTGAAAGTTTGGTAAGCTTCTTCACCTATCTCATGAGCTTTAACCATGTCTTCGACAATTTCTATATTTGTCATTGCTCCAGTTGATTCTATTACCATGTCTAGATTTATCCATTCATTGGTAATCATGTTCTGTAAATATGAGATATCACGTTCGTCTTTCTGGATCCTGCTCAAAGGCAGATCTAGATGTAGAACTAATTTTGGATCTTTCACGAATCATGTGAAGAAAATGCTGCCCTGATATAAAAAATATCTCTCGACTGTGGCAGGTCTTTGACTGAACTTCGTTGTACATTTTGACTCCTGCATGTCTTTACATATTGTCTCTTCAACCGCCCAATTAATTTGATAGCATGTAAAACCAAGGAAATCTTTCAATCACCCTGTTTATCGGCGACCATTTTCCAATATGGCGTCCATTAGCTACTTTGTTTTGGCATGCATCATGGATAAATATCATTCTTATACTGTGGTGAATCCAAAAAATATGTGGTTTACCAAATCCGCTAACGTGTGAAACCACAAGATCGCATGGCTCAACGACGGCGACTGTTTTCCAATATGGCGCCCATAAGCTACCCTTGTTTTGAATGTATCATGGATAAATGACATGCTGTTATTGTGGTGAATCCAAAAATGTATGGTTTACTAAGTCCGCTGATATGAAACCACTCGAACCTCTGACTCAACGATGGCGGCCATTTTCCAATATGGCGCCCATAAGCTACTCTGGTTTCGAAAGTATCATGGATAAATGAAGTGCTGCTGTTGTGGTGAATCCAAAAATATATAGTTCACCAAGTCCGCTGAAATGAAACCACTCGAGCCCCTGGCTCAACGACTATTTTATCCGACAAAGTACAAGGGTGAGAATTGAATACTAATGCAAGCCCAGAGGCTGGGAAAATATGCATTAGATATCGTCGGCTGCAAAGCGAAAAGACATTCATTTGTATTTTATTCTTTTACTTTATTTCAATGGAAAATAACCGCGGTTAAGATCATTTTCTATCGTGTGAATTTGAAAGACAGAAAAAGGAACCGAGATAAATGATGTCTGCATTTGAAAAGAACTTTAAAAAGTAAAAGCGAAACTTACAATAGTGAGAGGGGGGGGGGGATGAATGAATAAAGCCATATGAAATTAACTCTAAAATGTCAACTTTAAACTAACTATTTTATTTGAAGGGGGGGGGGGATAATGATAGTTTATAATGAACCAGTAAAGTTAAAAGTTGATTTTTTTAAGGGGAAAGGAGGAATAATGAATATATAACGGTAAAGCCGTTATATATATCACAGTAAATATTAACATTTTTAAAAATATACTAAAGAAATTCGTTGCCTAAAAAAGGCACAAATGGGTTTAAATACTTAAATGTTACCGGGATAAAAAAGAAAGAAAAAATACTAAACTTAGTTTAGAAATTTGATGAATAATAGTCTCCGTAATTATTTTTCTAATAAAACCTTCTTCAAACGACCAGGAAAACACGGAATTTATTTCATTTTCTTCAAAGAAATCGGTCTCTCATGGAGGGAGTTCAACTGGGATGATCTCTGAATGGAGGTAAAATTAGTATTGAGCCTATGGGAATAAGTTTCGTTCCATGAAAAAATGGTCTTTCAGGGTTGTGGCCGCCTAATGGAGTTGGTCGCATAGGGAGGTTTCACTGTACAAACGTTTTCGTAATATCATAAACATCAAATATAATATTTAACTCCGAAAGAATAATAAATACTCTTAACTGTATATAATCCAAAATCAGTAATAAACCAAAAAAAAAAATAAATAAATAAATAAAAAAAAAAAAAAAATCGCATACAACGGCAAATTAATGTTTTCGAATGTGTCTGCTACGAATTGAGAGAAAATCCAGATATCTTCTCTTATGAGTCAATCACCCTTTCAAACGAAAGAGATAAAACTTTTTTGTTTTGATCGTTGGCAAAAGTAATATAATTTGCAACAAAGCATTGAAAGTGAAGAATAAAATATTTACACTCATTTTTTTTTAAATTCACATTTCCCGAACTAATGAAGGTTTGACTTTTTTGCTAACCATTGTGTGTATTAGAGGTCTGCACGGGCCGAAATTTCCAAGGGCCTGGCCCGACTCATGGAAAAAAATTCGGCCCAGCCCGGTAAAAAAGTTAAAAGTTCGGCACGAGCCCGGCCCGGAAAAAAGTTAAAATCTCGGCTCGAGTGAATTTCAACAAAACATCGATTTTTTATATTTTTGAAGTGTTAAAAATCTGGAAAATGCTATGCAGTAAGACAGAATTGCATAGAAAAGAAAAAAAAATGCGTTATAGACAAGTTCCCTTCTTAGCGAGTGTAAATCTATTATATATATAAAATCCAAACGGAAATTTCGTTCTGAACGCCTAAATTTCGAGTTCTACTGCATGGATTTTTACGGAACTTATACCGTTAGATAGGTATCGTTTCAGGGAAGGTTTTAAGCTATAACACATCATTCTACCTAGATTAGTTATAGAAGTATGACGGAAAGTTCTGTTATTTTGGACGATAAGGTTACCATTTTATTTCTTGGCGAAGTTTTTTGTTGTTGAAAAAATTGAAACGGCTATTACACCTAGAAAAATAAAAGACAAAAAACTGTTGCTAATTTTATTTAAAATCTTTAAAAAAGAAAAAAAAGAAATCCATTTTAATGAGTGATAATATTAAAAAACGAATATATTTTATTTAAACATGAAAGGGAATGTTCGTAATACTTAAAGAATTACTCAGTTGAAATATTGCAATTGAAATAATATTTGGCGATTTATCTTTTGCATCAGGTTAAGAAAAATGCATCTGAAAATTGATAAAATGATATCAAGGAAGTTCCCCATAAGCGCATGCTCAGCATTGTTTGAAAAAAGTTATAGAATATTCTTCTCATAAATATATATATATCCATAAAAAAGTCGGCAGAACCTCTATTTAGCATTCCTAAAAAAATAATGAAAATTTCATTTTTTGCGATTTAGCGCTGGATGGCGACACAATAAAATTTTGAATAATACTATGATAAATATTCTTTAAGAAAAACTTTTTCAACTCTCGATACGAAGTTAGTTTAAGTAAGTTTAACTTAAATAAATACATATTTATAACGGCAGTTTTGTCATATACATTTATATATGTAACAATGAAATTTAACGATCGTATTTATGCCGTTTACAATGAAATTTAAATGGATTAAAAAGTGTTTCAAACTCAAATTAAGGTCCGATTCTGAGCATTGGCAATTTGACTTCGATATTGTTAGTGTCAGAGACAGCAAGAGAGTTTTATTGCCATGGAAACAACAATTTAATATCGAAATGTTTAATGATAGCATTCTTAATTAAAATATCCTTAAAACTTATCCAGCCGGTGACACCGTATAAAATTAAATAGCTCAATACAAGTAACACACAATTTGCATATATTATATAAGCTTACAGCAAAAATAGTAAACTAATCCACAGTTTAAGTTTAAATTCATTGAGCATTAGGCATTTAATTACTTATTTAACAAGGAATTTATAAATGCATTTCAATCTCTTGCATTTGGCGAGGAAACCTATTGGTTCGCCAAAGAGCGTCGAGCGTTTGTCTGTTCGCGCCAAATACTCGAAAAAATATTTTTTTACGGATTTTCTACTGCGATTCGACCGCTATATTTTTACCGATCTTTTTTACATACATGAGTCATTTTATTAGCATTTCCTTTTTCAAAATATTTTGAGTATGCGTTTTAAAGAGACCTTCCTTGTGAGTAACAATTATTATTATTATTATTATTATTATTATTATTATTATTATGTATCTCTTACAGAAAAAACTAGCAGACGTAATTATAAAAATAATGATATTACATAAATAGCAGTTAATATTATAAAAGTGGAGTCAAATATTTAAATTTTAATGCAAATGTCCCCCCCCCCCACACACACACATATTAGAAATTATTTAATTTCAGATATTTAAAATATTTTTCGCGTACTTTACTACGGATACATGCTATTTTGTTTTTTCCCAAACTTATGACTTTTATAACCTCGAACTCAGATCAACAAATATTGTCCACTCTCTCTTTTTATTTATTTATTTATTTATTTTTTTTTTAACATATATCGCCAATTTTTCTTTTAGAAAAGTCTACTGTTTCAAATGTTAAGTACTAAAGATTATTCTTAAGAAAATTTCTGCAATTTTGTGTTATTAATACCACAAAAGAAAATATTTTGCAATAAAAATTGCTTACTGTAACACATTTTCGATTGTCTTTTTAATTCGTCATCCCATTTTCAGTTTTTTTAAGGTTTTTGATATTGGATTAATCTTCCGTAATCAGGTTACCTGCTAATTAGTGTATTTACTGAACTATTTAGATGTTTCTTTTATATTTGAAAGAGTCAGATCAGTGATCAGACAGTGACTGTCAGACAGTGATCGCGATTGTAGAAGATTACATGAAATTTGTACTTAGCTATTAGTAAATTTATGTTTTTTCATTATGAAGCAAATGGAGAACAGAAGATTTAGTATTATATATTTTTTTATTTGCAGTTATTTTACTGTCACTAAAAAATAAATACTTGGGGAAAAAATTTGAAATTCCAATGGTGGCTGGTGGAACAATATTTGTTGATTTATCATTTTAGCCTAGATAAGAAAAAAAGTAACTGAAATTCAGATAAAATCGAAAATAGAAATCATTATAAAGCAAGTTCTTCTGACGCACAATCCTATTCCCTAAACTGAGGAAAAAATTAACGATTTCAGGTTTATTTAGGCAGCAGACTGAAGAATAATGTAATTTTGAAAATAAAAAGTGTATTTATTTCTCCGTATTATTGCACTCTTTAGAGAAATGAAAAAAGGTCTTCGGTGCATCAAAAAGATTATTTCGTTATATTATAACGTGTTAGGTTTTTATGTTTTGTATAACTGACTTTATTTTTCATTTACAAAGAGTATTTTTGGCGAAAGATCTATAATTCAGCCAACAGCAATTTGACTTTATTTAATGGGATGTAGTCTGGCGCATTATTACGTATGTTTTACGTGTGTTAACTCTGGTAAATTTGTAACCATATAGTTTGCAAACACTTCTAATGTTTGCCGTAAAATTTAGCTGTGCACCCGATTATGGACGATTGGGAAGATTTTGATTGGATGAAAACAAGAGGTTTATTTTCCTATCACAATGAGTTATCGAGGTTTTTTTCAGGTTAACAGTTACATAATTGCAAGTGGTATATATATATAAAGGAAATGGTAATGAAAATGACATTATTTTAATTTTATTCAAACACTTCATTTTTAAAAATCCACTTTTACGTGATTTACATTTCTTTTAATGAAAGTTAAAGACTTTTTGTGTGCAAACAATTTATTACATTTTTTTTACCGTATTTACTCTGCTGTAATCCGAAGATAGAAAACTGCAGTAGACCTGCTAGAAGACGTGTATTACAAAATATAATGCAACGTAGAGAGAAATTGTATTTAAGCTACCAGAACCACACATAGCAACAAGCTGAGAAGCCCGGAGTTCAAGAACTATCAAACGAAAGTGAATAATCCGAACATAAGTAATGTTCAGTGGTCACTCTCTGCAATCATTGTAATTATCTCTCCTTTTAGTAGTGTGGTGACTAGAGAACATTTTAACATTTCTGATTACCACAACGGCCGTATTTTCTTCCCAACCTCTACTTTAAATATATACTGTAACAAGAATGTCTTCTGAATAGTCCGAATTTTGCCTAACCCATAAGATATTATAATAGTTAAATAGCGTTCGCATAGTATTCAGCAAATGCGGAAAGATTTTCCCGGTGAAGGTCCATATTAATTTAAAATACAAGGTCGAATTCATAATTTTGTTTGATCAATGATCATTTGGAAAATGGACCAGCGAAGCGGGTGTGGCCTGCTAGTATATTATATATTCTTTTTTTAAGCATTTGTATATTAATTATGCATGGATCAACACGTTAGTGAGTTTAAAACTGGGTTCCGTCATACGCAGGTTCTTTTTCACACGTTTTACTATGTTTTAATTTAGCTATAGTTTAATAAGCGCAGAAATCTAGTGCTCTTTAAAAAGAATAAATTTTAATGTTTAAGTGTAAAATAACGGCGATTTAAAAATGTATGCATTTTTTGCAAAAATATTTGGGCCAGACCTAATTTTAATGACCTTTGAATAGGCCAGGCCACGCTGAGACAATGATTTTCATACGGGCTGGGTCAAAATTAGGACTGAAAATTTTGGACGTGAAGACTCGGAATGAACCAGTCCTGGCTTTGTACAGAAAAAAAAAGTTAGGCCTGGTCCGGCCCGAGCCTTCAGAAAAAAGTGTGGCCCTAGACCGGCCCGAGTTCCGTGAGTAAAAATCGGCCGGAGCTGGCCCGTGCAGAACTCTAGTGCGTATTCAATTGTTAAAAGAGTTATATTTCATACCGCTACATTAGGAAATATAACAGACAATCACTTTTGAACACTCTGCCGATCAATCTTTTTCTATACAATATGCACTATTTAGCTAATAATCTTAACATTCCACATATCTACACGGATAAATGCTTAAAAATAAATAAGACTTACCTTTATTTTATGTATTCCATAAAGAATAATTTTAATAGTATCCGAATCTGTTAATCCGAAGATGGCAGACGAAAAAGTGATCATTTTTCTTATCTTTTAAGGGTGTCGTCACCTTGCTGCTCTGATTGGTTAATAAGCAATGCACACGTAAGTTAATCTTTCAGGAGTGAGACATTTCACTCCTTTCTAGAGAGTGGAAAATTCCACTCTTTAAGGAGTGTATTTTTATAAAATTCACTCCAAAAAGAGTAAAAATGCCTGTCACTCTTTCAAAGAGTGAACTTTTCACTCCTCCCACATTTAGAGTGTAAGTTATATTCTAGAAGTCCTTTTTTCTTCTTCTTTTACTCTGTCTCTCTCTATATATACACACTACAATTAAGATTTGTATTGGTAATTAATATATATTATTTAAAATTCATATAATTAAAATTATTCAAGTATAATAGAACTTTACATGAAGGTTAAAACCACTTATTAATATGACTAAGTTTAGTAAATTTAATATGAAATAATTTGCAAACTTCTATTTTTATGGACATTCCTTAATAAAAGAAAAATTGCAATAAGACCAACAATAACTGTACGCACCTGTCAATTTACACCTACATAATACAGAATAGGCTTTGTAGGCGTAGATGACCGTCATAGCCGTGGGTGGTACTTGACAGAAGCCAGACTATTCATTTTTGAATGGTGGGAACATTAATTGCTGTAGAGACCCTTTCTAAACAACGTCTGTGCTTCTATTAAAATAATCGCAATAATTGCAAAAAAAATTTTTTCGATAGATATAGTGTAAAAATTAAAGTTCATTGTTCTTTGTCTGTATTCGAGCTTCCATTGGAACAGTATCGTAAATTCCATTTTTTTGCTATTTCATGTACATTTTTTTCAAAGACAATTACTTAAGGATTTTTTCTAGTATGTTAGCTTCATGATGTTTTAAACAATGTGCATGACTTAAGCATATAGCAAAATAAAATTTTCCTTTTTTAGAACACTTAGGTTTTTAAGCTTTTATTTTTTAACTTGAAAAATTGAATTTTTCTGTGAGTTATTTAGGAGATGGATATTCAGTTACTAGACTGAAATACATTGTCCATATCATAAAAAATATGGGATCTCGTCTACGAAATTAAAAACCGAAATTGAAGGCCAAAAGTTATCAGATGGTAAGCCCCTTTGCTTAAAAGTAGAATTAAGAAATTTGAAATAGATAAAATAAAAACACATAATGGATTTGTTACTAGACAAAATTTGTCAAATTTTGGAGCTATTTGACCTATACTTCAGCACAAAATGTCTACACTGTAAAAAATATTGGTGATGACCTTACACCAAAAATGGTAGCAGCTAAGTTACCACCAAAAGTAGTGTAATAAAACATTAACACCTGGCTTTGATAGCTAAAAACGATGCTTAAAAAAATCCGCAAAATTTAGTGTATGATTCTGGTGTTTTTTAAAAAAATGTAATGTTTTGCTAAGATCATGTTTTTTTTCTAAAAACGATTTATTGCTGTTTCATGCACTCTTTCTTAAAAACCACTGCATATTGGAAAAAGAATAATTGTGTTTTTCTGAATTTTAAAAATGCCTTCTATTGTGCATTTTTTTTAAAAAGATATCAAGATAGCTTATTGTAAAAAGATCTATTCAGTTGAATATCCAATATATGTTTCCAATATATTAAAAATGTATGTCTATTTCAAACATGTTCAGAGTAATGTACATCAAAATTTCGGATTTAACTTTGTCAATATTAACCCTACAGACCCCTTTAAAGTAAAGAACATTTTTATGCTTAAAATATTTAAAATATGTCATAAATGATAAATAACACATATGTTACAATATGCAACAAATAGTCCTTTTAAATTGAAAGCCTCTAACTAATGTTAAATATTTTATTTCGTTGTATGTTTTCTCTTAAATGCAATTAAAATTTTACTTTGGGCAGAACTATGTTATGCATTTACAAGAAACCAATAAATAAAGCGATTTTTTTTTATTATAACAGCAATAATGCTAAAAGTATTAATCAAATATTATGAGGATTATGACGTCTTAAAGATAAAAAATTTCGTTTCACTTATCCGAAAATATCGTTTTTCATCCATTGTGGATATAAAGTTAAAAAAAAAAATAAAAAATAATAATAATTGAAGGGGAAAATATGTGATACAGTCACAGATTAAATAGCCTTCTTTTATTAATGACAACAGAAATCTCTTAAGAATATATATATATATATATATATATATATATATACACGGTGTCCCAAAAATGACTGATGGATTTTAAAAATCAATAACTTGCAAACGGTGACAGATATTTAAAAAATTCTTGCAGGAGGGTTATGTATGATGTCAGGAGTTTTTTTAGTGTGATTCTTAATTTTAGTTCAAATTTCAAACAATAGATGGCGCTGACGGCGATTGACGCTCAGTCGAGTCCTAAACTGACGTCACTCTGCATTGAACCGAAGGAAGGAGATTAAGGCTATGGAGTGGTTCTCATTCGCCAGCATAATCTTGCTCTTATGGCCCGATTCTGAACTCATTCGATATGATTTCAATGGAGTGCGTTGTTGTCATGGAAATAACAAATTCTTCGATAGCGGAATACAGCGTTAAGAACTGGCCATGAATTTAAGAAGTAGTATTCGATTTTGCAAGCGATTTTACATTGATGAAGTTTTATTTTCCCGGATTAAATTACTTTTTTGAGGTTCTGATTAAAAGAATATTTTATGCATCGCATTTTAAAAATAGGAGAAGAGATTTAGATTTTTTTGTTGTTGTTAAAAATTTCATAAATTTATTACATTCTAATAAATTTTAGATCTTTTAAGGAAGTTCATCAGTAGGTTTTTATGAATGTTGGATAATAATTCTGAAAATGGTTAATGTATATTGTTGTTCAAAATAACTACTTAAAAACAAATATTAGAATTTACCTTGTTTAACCCTTTTGAATAGGGGTATTATATCGCTGCATTAAAATTAAAAAAATAAAATGAATGCTAGTTAATTAAAAATTTTGTTTGACAGTTTGATATTAAAATATTGTATTACATGCAGCTTCATCTTGATGTTAGGTTAAAAAAAAAGAAAAAAAACTAGTAAATATTTTTTATCTACATCTACTATTTAAATTGTAAAAATGTGTTAAAAGAATTCTTGGAGTTTGAATTTTTACGCTTTAGCAACTCTTTCTACACACAAATGCTAATATGCATATATTTTTAATAATAAAGATATCAATGATATGTAATGTGATAAACTAAGTTCAAATTAAATTTGACAAGTGTCTAAAACTTAGTAGTACTTAAATTATTGAAGGCCACAAACAAATTTTTATTGAAATTTTAATCTTGATATAACTTTAGATATAAATTAAGACCGTATTTCTAATAGCACATTTGTTTGAATGCAATTGTAATTTTAAAGCTCTTTAGTTTATATATAATTTTAAAAAAATCATGAGTCGTAATAATCAGGGCTTGGCAAATGCGGTCGCGACTTGCAACTAATATTTTTTACTCGACGACCATGATATTTAATCTGGCGGTTTTTGTAGTGTTAACGAAAGAAAAAGGTGTAAACGGCATTTTCCATATCATAAACAGAAAACGACATTCTCTGCTGCTCTAGCCAGCTAGCATGTCATGTCATGTGATTAGAATGTGGGGAGAGGGTGGGTCGTTCTTACGGGTTGTTTACCAATGTTTTTTGCAAGGAGGTTCTGTTTAGTGTTTTTCAGGGAAATTTGGTAGTGGTGGTCTAAGGGGGGGGGGGGGGGGGAGGTTGATTGAGAGAGAATTTTAAATATTAGAACAATAACTTTATTTAATGAAGAATATTCTATAATTATACGTGTTTAGTATTTGAATTATCATCCATAGTAAATGGAAAAAAAATTCCACTGAAAATCAGAAGGACATTTTTTTTGAAGGGGGGGGGGGGTCTTATCCTTAGCGATTTCATTGTTGTATTACATCAATCCTTAGATTGTTGTATTAAATCAATCATTAGACTGTTGTATTAAATCAATACTTTGATTGTTGTATCAACCCGTGAGAACGACCCACCCTCTCCCCACATTCTAGTCACATGACATGACATGCTAGCTGGCTAGAGCAGCAGAGAATGTCGTTTTCTGTTTATGATATGGAAAATGCCGTTTACACTTTTTTTCTTTCGTTAACACTACAAAAACCGCCAGATTAAAAATCATGATCGTCGAGTAAAAAATATTGGTTGCAAGTCGCGACCGCATTTGCCAAGCCCTGATTATGACGACTCATGAATTTTTTAAAAATATATATAAACTAAAGAGCTTTAAAATTACAATTGCATTCCAACAAATGTGCTATTAGAAATACGGTCTTAATTTATATCAAGATAAAAATTTCAATAAAAATTTGTTTGTGGCCTTCAATAATTTAAGTACTACTAAGTTTTAGACACTTGTCAAATTTAATTTGAACTTTGTTTATCACATTATATATCATTGATATCTTTATTATTAAAAATATATGCATATTAGCATTTGTGTGTAGAAAGAGTTTGCCAAAGCGTAAATATTCAAACTCCGAGTATTCTTTTAACACATTTTTACAATTTAAAACGGGTGTAGATAAAAAATGTTTACTAGTTTTATGTTATCAGACATCAAGATGAAGCTGTATGTAGTACAATATTTTAATATCAAACTGTCAAACAATATTTTTAATTAACTAGCATTCCTTTTATTTTTTTAATTTTGATGTAACGATATAATACCCTATTCAAAAAGGGTTAAACAAGGTCACTTCTAATATTTGTTTTTAAATAGTTATTTTGAACAACAATATACTATTAACCATTTTCACGATTATTATCCAACATTCATAAAAACCTACTGACGAAATTCCTTAAGGTGTCTCAGGACTTTTAAAGCTCCAAATTTTCGAAATTTTAATTTTTTTAGATGTTAAACTACTATTTTTTCTGAACAATTTGATATAATTATATCCCTGAAATTCCGATTAGAACGGAGGTTATGGTTTTTAGGTAGATTTCGTATGAAATACTACCTATTACATTCTCCCCTATGTTGGAATTTCTGAAAAATGTTTGCAGATCTACACCGATCATGACCCCTAGAACCCAAAACCACCCTCGGTAAAAAACTTTATCTATCTATCTATCTATCTACGTATCTCTCTCCCTCTCTCTTTATATATATATCACTTTCTTCTGGACATGATAACTTTCACAATTCTGCACAAATCTCTTCCAAACTGATACATAAAATCAAGGGGCATAAAATCTCGGTCAAGTTTGTTAATGGGCAAAATCGGACAAAGGGGATGGAAATAAGAAGGGGTTTTGTGAAAACTAAAAAAAAAAAAAAAAAAAAAAACCATAACTTCTTAATTTTTGTACATATCAAATCAGTTTAATTTTTTTATTACTTCTAAAAATAGGGCCAAAAATTTATGTATCATAGATTTTTGATAAAATTAAAAATGGGCTCAAGGGGCGCAAAAATAGGGTTTTTGGGAGAAGAAAAAATTCACAACTTCGTCAATTCTCCAGGTATCAAATCCAATTAATTTTATTATAAATCTTCTTAATATTATCTCAACTTTTATATTCACAAGTTTTTGATAGGACCAATTCGTACCGCAAAAGAAAAAAAAATAAAAAAATAAAATTAAAACGAAAACAAAAGGGGGGGGGGGAGGTTAAAGAAGAAAAAAATCATAAATCCGTCAATTCACAAGATATAAAATCCCCATGATTTTATCATATATCTTCTTAATGTTGTCTGCAACATTTATACAGACAACTTTTTGATAGGACCAATTCTTACAGCGAAAACAAATTAAAAATACATGGCTGTTGAAGAAAAAAAATCATCTTATTAAGGGTGTATTCAAATCCAACCTGTTTATTTTCTTACTCATTTTTAATTTCATTTTTGCTCTCAGACGCATCCAATTGGTAGATTCTCTTATTCAGAAACTATATAATGTACCGTAATGATCGATTTTTTGATAGAGGCAGAATATATTTCAAAAAATGATGTCAAATTGGGCGTTTTGAACAGAATTTCCCGCAGCAATTGTGTTAGAAACGAAAAATACTGTCTTACTGAGAAAATGATTGTTTATAAATCAAGTTTTAATTAATTGAACGAAAAATAAAAACACAGGTCGTTTATAAATCTCTTCAAAAATCACGTCAGCAAGTTGCATATTTTTTCTTTTAAAAATGAATCTGAAAATGTGCCAGAAAATTTCGAGTTGTAGAGCACGGAAAAGTATTTTTCTTAATACCGCATTAACATGATTCTGATAAAACCATCAATTATATAAAGATGAAATAAAAACTCGTCAAAAGCGACCAGATAAAATTGTTAAAGTGGGTTTATCTCTAATCGTGATTTAGTTTTTTTTTTTTGTGTGTGTGTGTGTGAAATTAGTATACTTAACTTCGAAATCTACCTCCAACTGCAGGCCGGGCCAGCAGGGATTTTTAGAATTATACCCGCGCAATAGATGAGGAGGCATTTCCGAAGATTTGAACTCATTTTTCTCCAAATGACATTTTTGGGCATAACGCGCAGGATATCTCAAAAACTTATGAATATTTTTTCATGAAGTTAAAAAAAAATATTTTTCAGTCTGTATAAACTGAACCACAAATTTCCTTATTATTGTTCAAAAAAATATTTTTTTATGTGATTATACTGTTCAAATTTTCCAAATTTGTTATTAGGTAAGTACAACTTTGTATTAAAAATATAAAATGCTTTAAATACAAATTTATTTATGTTTAGGGTAATTATTGTAATCTAAAGTATAATTAGGCACAAAAAAAAAGTAAGTTCAGTGACAAAATTTATTTTGCAATCCTGCGCGTAAGCTGCCATACCAATTTTCTGCTCGACAAATATCTGACAGTTTGGAGTCCCATATAAATACTAATTCTGCAACTTGATTTTTTTTTAAATACATGAGAGGAAAGAACATACTTATATCTTTCATCCCAATTAAATTTGTGTTTTTAAATCATATGTATTTTAAAATATTAAATGTTGAAAATGATCTTTTTTTTTTTTATTTTTTTCCAATTTTAAGAGTCCTGTCCTGAGGCCCCTTAAAAGATCTAAAATTTATTAGAATGTAACAAAAGTTATGAAAAAAAAAATACTAAATCTCTTCACCTAGTTTTAAAATACGATGCATAAAATATTCTTTAAATCGGACCATAAAAAGTAATTTAATCAAGGAAAATAAAACTTCATCCATGTAAAATCGCCCGCAAACTCGAATACTATTTCTTAAATTCATTCTCAGTTCTTAACGCTGTATTTCCACTATCGAAGAATTTGTTGTTTCCATGGCAACAAAGAACTCCACTGAAATCATATCGAATGAGTTCACAATCGGGCCCTAAGAGCAAGATTCTACTGGCGAATGAGACCCACTCCATAGTCTTAATCTCCTTCCTTCGTATCAATGTTGATTGACGTCAGTTTCGCGCTCGACTGAGCGTCAATCGCCGTCAGCGCCATCTATTGTTTGAAATTCGAACTAAAATCAAGAATCACAGTAAAAAAAACTCCTGACATCTTACATAACCCTCCTGCAAGAATTTTTTAAATATCTGTCACCGTTTGCAAGTTATTGAATTTTAAAATCCATCAGTCATTTTTGGGACACCCGGTATATATATATATTGTAATTCACATAAAAAAGGCAAAGCCTGTTATTTTTGGGCTTACTTTTTCCCGAAACAGATTTTTTTTTCTTTTTTGTCTGTGAGATATTTTCTGTCATTAGAATGCGTTCTCGTGATTAAATCTTTTTTACGGATTTTCTATTATCCACATGCGACATATTTCTTTATGTTGAGAATTTTATTAAATTTAAACGAATGTTTTTGTTGTTGTTTATAATCTTTCCCATTTTTTTCTGCGAATGAAGAAGCCGTAAATTATTATTCTGAAAAGTAAGTAAACGATTTTGTCTCTTATTAAATCGGAGAACTTGAGGTTGTAGTAAAAGTGCTCTCCCCTCGGAGTAAAACACTCTTTTTGCATTTTTAAATATAAAGCAGGGTTGCCACAGGCAACTAATTTTTATTTTTCGTCCCAGTATTTTTCTTATATAAATTTTCAAGTATATTTCTCTTCTAAATTTTGTCAAAGTGTGTGTTAAGGATTTCTGCTTGAAGAAAGTGGTGCCAGTTAGAATTAAAAAAAAAAAAAAAAAAGTCGCCTGTGGACGCCCTGATAAAATGACCTTTTTTTTTTTTTTTTTTTTTTTTTTTTTTTAAGTTAGTTCTGGGCCTCTTTAAATCATTTCAACGGCTGATCTTCTTTGCTTCAATTTTTAAATTCTGAGCTATTTGAGACGAAATTGTCAGATTCCTTCAAAAATTTCATTAAACTATTTGTATCCTGTCGGTAATATACAAAATATGTTCCGCCTACTCAATGATTTTCTCAACTACCATACAATGTTCGGACTATCGTCCTCATCACTAGAGATTCCTGTTCTATAGTACCTTCCATTACTGGATATGATTATGTGACATGTTTCCTGGAACTGAAAGCATAACAACCATAAAAAAATTATCAAGTTGATGCAAAATTACAAAATATACACAATAAATAAATTTTGAAGGTCTTTTTTAATAAAATTGCAGCCAAAAGTACAATAATATTTGCTTAAACATATGTATTTAGAAAAAAAAAAGAACAAACACAAGCTTAACTTATTCCAAACTAAACGAAATCACAATAAGATTACTGGCACGGGTCCCATCGTTTGCGTTAAAATTACTGTTCTGCAGAATTGGTGACTTGCAATAGCTGCGCGACTTTCAAAGCCTATTTTGTAGATTAATTTTAAATGTGTCTATTAGTGGTTCATTGACCACCACTGGTACTGTTATCTCAAATAAGGATGAAAAATAAAAAGTAGGTTACACCACATAGTTTATTTTAAAAATGTCAAAAATATATATTTAGTTTGGGGTTTAATGAGACTACAATTAATCATTTTCTCAGGATTAAAAAACTTTAAAAAGTAATAAATTTCTTGACACTTTATAATTTTATGCAAATGATGTTATTATGGGAATCAAGGAGATCTCAGTAGGTCTTTAAACGTACAAAGCCAGCACATATAAGATAATTAAAATTACTATTAAGGTATGAAATTATTATAGAATAGTAATATTCATATTATTATATATTATTTACCTTATTAATAATACTACGATAATTAATATTAAAATATTAATTATTTACCAGATATGTTGAATTAAAATAAAGTATTCCTATTTCTGAAATATTTGCTTGCCTTTCAGCCATTTTGTAATCTGTCAAAAGAATATTGAGCCAATGTTAGATTTAGTATTGCTAAATATTACCACCTTGCCTAAATATTAGCATTAAAAAGTTCTCCAACATTAAGGTTTATATATATATATTTTAAATATTGCAGATAAATTTACAAGAAATATCGATAACTTAAATCAAGTAAATAAATATTCCTGAAATATTGATATTAAACTGCAAATGTTTCTAAAAGAAATTGTTTATCCAAATTTTACATTAAATTGGGAATGTTTACAATGTATGCAATATAGGTACTACGAAGTGAAGATTTTTGAGAAGTTTTGGAATAGGAATGCATTTCTGGATGCAAAATCTGAGTCAAAATTAAAACTAAAAACATTGCATAACTCAAGAGTGTACCTTTATAACTATGTAACTTTATAATTGTATGAGATACAGTTCACTTATGACTAGTACATGACAAGTACATCTCAAGTTATGACAGTAGATTAACTTATGACTATGATTAACTGTTAACTTATATCTAAAGCGATAATTAAATAATTTAATAAGTAAATAAATAAAAATTAAAATAAACTTTGTTATATAATAGCTAGAATTATAGAAACGTTTATTAACGAATGATAAGAATATAATATAAACTTAATTCTATAAAGAGGAGATACATATTTTTTTTTACAAATTTATATTTTAGACTTTTTTAAAAAGACATAGAAATTATAGATATAGAAATCGTTAAAGTATAAAGATTTTTTTATAAAAATCCATTTTCTACTGTAATTTAAATTAAAGCTTTCCGGAAAATAAAATTCTGTCTCACATTTATGCTTTATTATTATTTTATTTAGAATTCATAATTTTCAAAAGGGTTTCTCGAAAATTTTGTTCAACTCAAAATATTTCTTCTTAGTAATCTTAAATGAAAAACAAATAATCAAATAGAAAGAAACTTCTAAGAAAAAATAGAATATCTGATATATTGAGTAAACGTACAATCTAAAATTTTCTTTGTCTTTAACCCAATAAAAATACTAAGTAAATATTTAAAGAACTTATAGAACATGAAGTTCAGCGAGAGACATTATTGCTCCAAAATGCTGCTTTTATTGTTAGTATAAATTCTTGAAACGGCAGAGTAGAATTTTTTATATTAAATTATCTGAAAAACATTAGCTCTAATTTATAATAATTAATTTTTTATGTTAGAAAAAATATATATTTTCGAATCTTTTTTAAGACGTTCATCGACTATATATTTTTACTATTACAAATCATGTACTTTTATTTCTCAAAACGTAAATTACTTAAACCTTTAAAATCATTTTGAAATTACTAAAGATATGTGGGGAAAAAGTTTTTTAAAAGGAAACGTTTCTGTAATTCGTATGTTTTTCTAATTCCTTTACATTCTAATTTTCTTTAATTTTTCTAATTACCTGTTTGGTTACAATAATTAAAAGGAATGTTATGTTTTCTGCTACTAAATATTGTTTAATAATCTAAATAATACATAAAGGATTTTTCTTGCTGAGGAATTAACATAAACCCCTGAAATATTATATTTTGCTCAGATTTTTTTTCCTTATTTTCTGCATTTTAATGAGCACATGTAGATACAACTACATATTCTAATTACAACATTTACACTCAAATTTCTAAACGAGTCATTACATGCAGTCATTATCATCATAGAGCCGTGCAAATCAAAAACAATAACAAATTTCGAGAATCCTGGATGTTTCCCGGGAAAGAATCAAACAGTTTGAGAACAACTTGCTTACTCACATATTCGTCTCTCAAAAAATGAAGCCCTCTAAAATTACTCAGCAGAACACTATATGAAAGATGTTGGTGACAAAATTCTATAAAATCAGAAGTCATTAGTCTGACGCTGCGACTATTTTTAATGGAAGATATCACTTAAAAAGCTCCGAGCTTTCATGCAAATTGGTTTATAGTTGGATGATTACAAAAAAGAGCACTAAACTTACATTTAACCAAACAAATAACTTCGGTTTATTCTTCGGGCGTTATTATACAGGCATAAGTATAAATTTGATACAATGAGGCTTCCAAAGCGCGAAAGCTTCAAGATAAAAGTTATAGAAGATAAAGTTCTTGGAGCTTCGAAAGCACTTCCAGAACAATCTCGCAACATCCGGACCAGGTCGAGCGAATGAAAAAAAAACTAGAAAAATAGGAATGCCGCTTTTTCAGAATTTAGTGTTGTCCCCGATGAAAAAAATATATTTATATATAAATAGTATAAAACATATTTCAATTTTAAAACTTAAAGCACACACTTTTATTTTATGTAAAATGACGTCATTCGCATCCGCTTAAGAATTCCACATTTACGATCCACTCTTAACAATTTACAGTAAAGCATGCATAGGATGTCACTATCGCAAAACAATACACAAATGCAGCAAAAACATGCCGTCATTAAAGAAACTCGGCAGAAAAAAACGGCTATCTAATGATTCATAGGCTTTATTCATTTGTTTGTAACATTAATATAGACGATTTCAGTCGTGACGTCAGTCCTGACGTTTTGGTTGGAAACTGACACCAAACAAACGGTTGCTATGTTGTATTTTCTATTTTGCTTCTGTGTTGCAGCTATACTGGTGAAAACAATTAAAGGGACAAATGTTTTTTTTCTTTTTTGTTTTCAATTTAAAAAAAAAAACTATCAAAGCAAATAAAACCAAACTTGGCCAAAATATCATTTGATATAAGACTAATGTATGGGAAAACAAAAGTGTGCACAACCTGCACCCTAAATAAGGTAACGTATCCAGTACAGCAGCTGACCGACACCCTGTCAGTCAGAGAAAAACGTGTCTAATAGAGTGTATAATCGTCTGTAACAACTACACAACTCTCGCATCGGCATTTCATACTGCTTGCCAGGGTCCTTATCAATTTCTATGGCAACTGCACCCACTTTTGCACCAAGGCACCCTAGAGCTCATCGATGATTCTTGGAGCTGGTCTTCGAGCTGCAATTGATCGTCCAAGGGCGTCCCATATGTGTTCGATGAGATTAAGGTCAGGGGACATCGCATGCCACTCCATTCGTTGAACATCCTACGATTCAAGGTATTCGTCCACCAAATGATCCCTTTGTGGACGGGCGTTATCGTCCATAAAAACGAAATTCGGTCCATATGCTCCGCGGAAAAGTCTCAAAGTGGGTGCACGAATCTCATCCCTGTACCGCTGACCTGTCAGAATACCTCTATCAAACACATTATGGTCGGTACGCCCGTCTACCTTGATGCCTGCCAGACCATCAGATCACCTCTAGCATAGGGATCATTTTCGACAATGTTAGAGGACCGATATCGACTCTCGGGTTCTCTCCAGACGAGAACACGTCTAGTGTCGCTGTCCAGACTGAATCGCGACACATCACTGTACAGAACCGCCCCAAACTATCCTCTGTCCAAGAAAGGTGTTCTCGGTACCATACTAGACGGGACTTTTTGTGGTTTACAGCCAAAGTGATGCAGACTACAGGGCACCTGGCAAACAGGCCACCTGCATTAAGTCTCTGGGTGACTGTTTTCCGTGAAATGGATGTTCCTGTAGCATTATACAGGAGACGAGACAGTTGTTTCGCTGCGAGGACCTATCCGTTTTGGTTAAAAGTCTCAAATAATGGTCTTCAGCGGGCGTTCTTGCCCTTTTTAGGCCTTGACCAGGTCTGAGGATCATTGTTTTAGTCTCTGTGAACTGTTTCCACAGAGTAGGCACCACATTTCACGGAACACCGTGGTTCATAGAACAGGTAGCCTGTAATTGGCCGGCCTCGAGTCTTCCAACAATCTACCATCTTGTGGCATCATCTGAACGATGTCGACTAGCCATACTAACGATGGGTAAACAAAGAAATTTAAAAAAAACAAAGAATGGGTCATGCTACGATGCTTCAAGACGCCCATCCGCTACAATCTTCGGCGGTCAAATGAGGCACCTCTGCACAAACGCGATCACAGCGCAACTTTCTTATGACCACACATACCACTTGCGTGGCAGGTGTGTCCGCGACGAGCTTAACTATCATCTGATACCTTATTTGCGTATAGAGATAGCTTATTTATTTATTTATTTATTTATTTTTTTGTAAACCGTTTGTCCTTTTAATTGTTTTCACCAGTGTATATCTTATATCTATATCTCACATCTAAGTGTTTTAATACTTGATATGTACTAGTAACATTTTCCACGATTTATATTTAAAAAGAAATGACGCATAGCAACCGTTTGTTTGGAGTCACTTTTCAACCCAAAACGTCATGAATGACGTCAAACTGAAAGCGTCTATAGATACTTCAAATTAAATATAGTTTATAATAGCTCCATGTTTTAACAGAAATTTTTCGTTTATATATTTTTTTTCAAAATAGCACGTATTTTAATTACATTTTCTTTCGGTTGTTATGAGAAAATGGCAACAAAATGATATAATTGCTATTTTTCAGCTATTTTCCCTTTACTTTCTATATAAATGGAGTAGGGGAAGACGGGGTACAATGAAACATTACTTGTAAAATCAATCAAATTTGTCGTAGAGAGTTGTAATTTATATATATTTTGTACAACTATATGTTCCAGTTACTGATGTGATTTGGATACATTCACACTTCTACAACAGTAGCAATAGAAGATTATTGCTTTTACACCATTGAAAGTAACTTTCTTTACTAAAAGTAATTTTGTTTTTTTTTTCCTTGTTGTTATATGTAATAATTATTTTTTCTATACATTGTTATCTTTGGGTTGTTGTCTTCATACCTCCAAAACCAAACTAAAAAAATATAAATATTAGAAGTTTAAAAATAGATTTTTATTTAGTAACCTCAGTGCGGGGTACAATGAAACACTTGCAGACGGGGTACAATGAAACATGTTTTATTATAGTAATAAAAGTAGTAAATAGAATATATTAGAAGTAAGAGAAGGAAAACAGAAAGAAAAAAGAGTTTTGTTCTAACCAGGTCGGTAAAAAATGCTCTTGTTAAGCAATTAAAAAATAGAAAGAGAAAAAAAGCTAAGAAGGGATTGTTTTGAAAACAAACTCTGCCTGCTACAGACTCTGATGATGATGATCCAAATTTTTTTTCCAGGCCCAGCTGGTCATCAAGATACTAAGAATGAAATATCCACACACAACATGTATTGCACAAGCAGCATCCGTATAAATGGAAACATCAGGAAATATATACCGTTGGAGAAATCATACATTTAAATGAAGTCAAATGTGAGTACTTTATATAAAAAGATTCCAACCTAGTTTTAATTTTTTTTTTTTTTTTAGAAACTTACATTAAAAAAAAATCAATGTGTTGAAATTACCACCCCATATTCCTTCAGGAGCAACTGAAATATAAGCAGAAATGCTAATTTTTGAAACTAACTTGAGCCAATTTAATATAAAATGAAAGGTATTTCTTAAACTAATAGAATTTTCTTATTTTTCATCTTAGACTATAATATTTTTATCAAGTTCCTTATTAATCAAGTTTTGTTTTTGTATTTATCTCATTTTTCATAAAATAAACTATACTGGGTGAAAATTGCTTCCATAATTTGGAGTGTTTCATTGTACCCCAGTATGTGTTTCATTGTACCCCGGCATATGGGGTACAATGAAACACTGTAAGACATTTATTTTTTTGTTATTTTTCAAGCATAAAAATATTGTTTAGAACCTAATAAAAATTTATTTAGATGGGGAAAATACAAGATTAAAAATATGCATTAATTATATTTTTGTGCATGCAAAATTGTGGATAGGAAAAAAAATAGTAAATTTTGTTTCATTGTACCCCGTCTTCACCTGCTTGAGTTGGCAAAATTAGACAAATGGTGCTGAAAACTACAAAAAAAATAATATTTCAAAAATAAATGGAGATACAGTTTTCAAACAAATTGCATTTAAAAGTACTTTTTTCCCAATACGAGGGTATAAAAATTGAAAATGTGCGATGTTTAGAAATTTAAAAAATTGCTATAGCGTATTTAATCGTATTGCTTTGTTTTACGCCAGGCTTCAGTAAGGTAACGTTATTTTTTGAAGACGACACAAAATAAGCTGGGAGAAAGAAATAGCATACCCGTACCGGGGGCTAAAAAGCATTGCGGCGTTGAATGAAAGAAAAAAAAATATACAAGGGATACCACATAGAATTTTGAAAGAAAGGAAACACAAATAAAATAGTTTGAGACGAAATATGGAAATTTGAAATAAAGAATTTCTTTTAGATAGCTTAATAATAGAAATATTTTATGTTTGTGTCTATGTGTGTGTCATTCGGAGAATACGGTAGTCACTGGTACACAAAATTACCTGTATATATCCAGAAATCTGGCAATTTTCTGAAATACGTAATAACAACAAGAGATCGTTTTACGTGTGTGTGAAAAAAAGCATAATTAGTAGTATTCAATCAAAATATTTCAAGATTTTTCAGAAATTCAAATCAAGAATTCTCAAAACGTGAATCAATGGCTTTGTGCGAAGTAAATTTCAGATTTTATTTATAAGAACATTTAGGAACAGATTTAAAAAATAAATAAATATTTAAATTAATAAATATTGCACGTAATTTAAAAGTGTATATTATCCGAAATACATTACGAATATAAACAGATTTTTATTACTTTGGAACTTAACCAGGAAGTCTCTTTAATTTGTTTTCAGTTTTAGACAAATTAAATTGATTTTAATTATTAAATAATAAGATCAATATCATAAGTGATTAATAATACCTTTGTATGAGTACTATTCAGGGATGGGAATGGTAAGTAAAAAGGTTTGGAGCTCTAATTCTGACCCAAAATTTCTGAATTGCATTAGTATACATAGAAAACTACCGTATGCGTATTTTAAAGGAACCAAACAGCTCTACTATCAACAGTACAAAGAACAGCAGATCTAGATTAAAGGAGAATTGGTTTTCGTTCCCTTTATCACATGGATATGTTTAATTTGAAAACTGTTTAGAAACAGTTTCAGATCGGGAAGATATTAAGAAAGCGAATTACTCATTCTAACTTTTAAAAACAGATCACTCGAGAGTGCTTCAAGTGATGTACAGTGGTGGACAAAATTGTGGACACTTTTAGGTAGCTTTCATTTAGTGGTGTAGTCGTAAAAATAACAGAGGGTATACGTTCTAAGCAGAGGGTATACGTTCAAGGCAGAGGGCATACCCCAGTGTATATATACTACAGCTTTCTTGAGAAACAGAGGGTATAAGGTGTTACTTTAAAAATCCAGAGGGTATACGGCGTATACTCTCGTATATCCTCCACTACATCCCTGCTTTCATTACAAAAAGTAAAAAGCCACCTATTGCATCCGTCCGAAGGAAAACACTTCGGGAAATTTTGCTATATTTTCGCCGATAATGACCTCCAGATCTCAAAACCACCCTCCGTTGAGATGTTGATTTTTATAAATATATATACACTAGAATATACCCCGTCAGAATGACGTGTTTGCATTTTCAAAAAAAAATATATAGCATTGCATTATAAAAAGAATTGTGAAGTAATAAATTTTGTCTTGTCTGGCTTTATAGGGTCAGGTGGGGTAAAGTAAAAACAGCCCATTTTTCATTGAAATTTAATTGGCAAGAAAATTATTAATTGAATTGGTAAAATACTGATATAAAGTATGCAAATGAACTTCACTCACATAATTTGAAGAAATATTTCACAAAAACATTCAAATTAGTACTATAATGCTATTTTAAAACATATTGTCAATTAACTATTTTATCTTATGGTATGGGGTAAAATAAAAGACAATTCCAACAGAAAGTTTATTTGTTTTTATAAATTCCCAAAATATTAATTATATAACTTAAGTTTTAAAAAGTTGAACAGAGAAAATCCCGATTTTTTTTAAACATGCATAAAAGGAACCTGTAATAAATTTTGCATTGATATATATACACATATATATATGTGTGTAATACACGGCATTACATATTTCTAATATTCTAATTTCATTTTATAAGAAATATTCATTTTTCCCCCAATGTCTTCAGAATTCAAAAAACATTTTAAAAAGAAAATTTCTTTTTTTTAAACTACCGACAGATGGCGCAACAGAGCATATAAACGTTTGTTTTAATATTTTAAAAGTTCAAGATGAATGAATCAATTGTTTGTTTACTTTCATATAGGGATAGATAAAGCTACCAATCTAATTTTAACTGAAGTTATCGCAGCAGAATATTAGATAATTGAATGTAATCTCTTAAATGTTAATTTATTTTGAATAATCTGTCTAAAAATGTAACTTTTGCGAATAGTGGAAAAAAAGCACGTTTTACTCAACGTTTTAAGATTGAAAATCAAATCAACATTCACTCGTGATGCCACATGTACAACACAAATTCCAAATCCAGAAGCAATTGAATGACTCTTTGAACGAATCATTAAAATATACGGTCGACATCCGATTTTGCTCTTAAAATATTTGTAAAACCATAATAAAGCCTTTAAATAATTTGAAATACGTTTGTTTTTAGAAAGGAAACGTTAATCCGGTACAAAATAATTCACGGGAATGAATCACAGAATATAGCTATATTCACTGAACACCATGAAGCGTTCTCGTTGGTCAGAAAATAGATAGCCTTGAAAAAACAGAGGTAATTTTTCGCGATATTTTAAACCGTGTATACTGAATTCAAACTGTAAATAAATGTAAACAAAAGTGAAAAACGTATTTCAAAATATTAATATGCTTTTGCAAAATATTTTAAGAGCATTTAATGAATAGCTGAAAGAGTCATTCATTTGTTTTTGGATTTGTAATTTGTGCTTATGAATGGCAACGGCAATCGCTTGTATACATCGGAACCCTGTTGTTGGTATCTGTTTATTTTTAAATTAGACCTTAAAGCGTTATAATTGTATACTTTTTGAAGGTTTGAGAAAAATTGAAGAAGAATACGTTACACGACGAATAGGTAGACAGATTAAATAAGGCAGTCGGCAAATACGGCATCGGAATGCTTAAGCCTAACGTGGCCGCGTTTGGATTATCAGGAAACGGATGAGTTCAACCCCGGAAGCGTTATACACTTAATGTTATTCTATGTATAATATATATATATACTATTTATATATATATACAGGTTGCCCATAATTAAACGACCGTACTTTAAAGTTGTCTATAGACGAAACTATTGGTAATGAAAGAATGGGAATTTGTTTGAGCGAAAAAAAAATTAGTTCAAAATTTCGCCACCAGGGGGCTTTTCTAATGAATTACGCATTTTAAAACGTTTATACGCTTTATTTTTTTTCAGATTAAATAAGACAAATATACAGACCGCCCCCTGAAAAAAAATAAAGCGTAAAAACTTTTAAAATTTTTTGGTGCTCGAATTGAACGGACCATACAAACTCTGCAAAAAAAATCTGACTACGATAACCGCCATTTTTTTCACAATGGTCAGGCCTAGTATTCAGTGGGTGGTGGCTAAATGTGTAATTTATTATAAATGCCCTCTGGTGGCGAAAGTTTGAAGTAAATTTTCTCCGCTCAAACAAATTCCTATTCCTACATTATGTCCGACATAAAATTTCACAACTTTTTGACCAATAGTTTCGTATTTAGACAACTTTAAAGTAGGGTCGTTTAATTATGGACAACCTGTATATATATATATGTGTGTGTGTGTGTGTGTGTGTTCGTATACGAAATTTGCCATGCTGTAACTCTCAAATTTTTAAGCCGATTTGGAAAACTTTTTCATGTACATAGTACATACTAATGTCTCGACCGAATTCGTTGGCAGCTTCGTCCGCCATCTTGTTTCAAAATGTCGGCCATTTGAATTTTTGAAATTTTTTTATGTTTTTAAACTTTGTATACTTATAGAAAATGTTACGTTTCACAAAATGCAAACTATGCATAATTTTAAACTTAATGTTAGAAACATTAAAAAATATTTTAAAGAGTCGCACAATATAGGTTAACAACATAGGTCAATTTAAAGAGAAAATTTGGAAACCTAAAAATTTCCAGAAGTGTCCACAAAATCCAAATGGCCGCCATTTTGAAAAAAGATGGCGGATGAAGCTGGCCGACGAACTTGGTTGAGACATTAGTATGTAATATGCATATGAGAAATTTCTTTCAGATCTGTTCGAAAATTCCGGAGTTACAGCATGACAAATTTCATATATATATATAAGTCCGCATTTCAACGGAGGGTGGTTTTGGTATCTGGGAGTCATGATCAGCGAAAATATAAGAAAATTTCCCGAAGTGTTTTCCTTCGGACAACTGCAATAGGTAGCTTTTTACTTTTTTGCAATGAAAGCTATCTAAAAGTGTCCACAATTTTGGGCGCCACTTTAGGTACTAACAATAATCAATAGACGTGCGCCCCTAAATTTCTTTTTAACAGACAGTTCGCAGATATACGATTATCTTTTCAGCCGTCATTCACGCACTACATATTTAGACTTCCAAAAGTATTATAAATTTAAATTATTTTCTTATTCGGAATATTCCAATTATGTATTTATTTTTTACTGTATAATAAAAATAGAGTCATCACACAACTATGAATCAATTATTAACTGAAACGTTATTTTTACGTATTAATGGGTAATTCTATCAGTTGCTTTAATTAATTATCTGTTAATTGCATCAGTCGCTAATATAAATTAGTAATTAATAGGATCAGGTGCCTGTATGAATTGATGGTTAATTGAATTTATTTAATGTAGGAATAAATAATTAGCTAAATAGGAGTCTTATTAAAATCTAACATAAACAAAATATCTTATTAAAATCTAAGATAAATAGAATATTACTCTTATCTAAATCAATGGTTAATTTCGCTATCTGTTTATATGACTGACACTTTATCAGCCATATTTATTACTGAATGTATATTCAGCTTCCTTGCTGTTTTTCTATCTTTGAAAAAACAGTCAACATATATTCTCAGTAAAAGGATCATATATTTTGGAATAGTTTTATTAGACTGTAAGAAAAATAATGTAAATCAACAAAATTAGTGTTTGTAAAAGCTGCAGAAATCTGTAGGCTTGCGAAAATTTTACCTGTGCACTGTACAGTAAAAGATGTAAATCTACAAAACTAGTTTTTAAAAGCTATAGAAATCTGTATGCTTACTAAAATTTTACCGGTAACTCGGGATAATTACATGAAGTTTCATTGTTGCAGTTACGTAAAAAGTTCTAGGTATCCCAGTTTCTAAGAACATTTTTAGTTACCATACATATGTTTTTTACAGTGTAAACGTGAATCTGTTTCATGAATTGTTTTTCTTGCAGTTACGTAAAAAGTTCGAGGCATGGCAGTTTCCTAGATAATTCTTAGTAACTAATAGATTTTTTTTACAGGTTATATTCTTTAGATATGTGCAATATATTTTTTCAGTAAAGGTAATAACAAAATATCTCAGTTAATTTACTTTTTAATGTTTTTTAACTGGTTACAATTGACAACTTATACCTAATTATTAATTAATTATCTATAATATTCAATCAATTAATCATTTGGTAGTTCATTTTTTTGCACACTTTTTAAATTAAAATTAAATAATTTAAATCGAAGAACACTCTCAAAAATAATTTACTTAAAAATGAGAACTTCCATGTACTCGTATTTTTTTAAGTACAATTGTTTCAAAAAGAAGTACATTGTTAAAAATAATCTACTTAAAAATGAGCATTTCTATATACTCATATTTTTTAAGTACAATTGCTTCAAAAAGGAGCATTAATCTACTTAAAAATGAAAATTTCTTTGTACTGGATTTTTTAAGTACAATTAATTCAGAAACGAGTACATGATCTTTTGAAGTTGTGTATACTTATACTTGATTTATAAATGTATGCAGAAATGAATACATATATTTTGTATTTTAAAGTCTTAATATTCATGTTTAAATCCTATGTGCTCAAAAATATGAGTTTTCTAATAAACACTTTTCTTATACCGAATTGACAGTAGGGATTTCCAAGCTTTTATTTAGAGATATGTCTATCTTTGTTATAATTTTTAATTTATAATACATACTTTTCAAATTTATTTACAATTTCATTAGAAATGTTAAAGAAGAAAATTTAGTTTAAAAATTGTTTTATTAGAAATTAGAATATTTAAGAAAGGGAAAATTCATCTCTACTGTTAGCAATCTTCCGTCACTGATTCATAAAAGGTGTCATTTGGGCGCAGTTGGTAACTGCTCTTATAGCACAGTCGGTACAATATTGATCTCCCACCTAGAGCACTCGGGTTCAAATCACGGGGCGGCTCATACGCAAGAATTAAAATGGTAAATTCGTTGTTGTTTGTTCCAAAAATTGTAGTTCTTCGCAATTCAAAATTACCGTAATTAAAAATAGTGATTTGTCGGTTCTCTGTAATTTCGCTTTTTTCCCCCTTATAGTGTATGTGTGTTTCTATACATACCTATTTTCAAGTCCCTGTATGTACTAAAAAAAATGAGCACATGTGTTCATCAAATTTAAGAGCTATTTTACTCGGAGCTATTTTAAGATCGGGAAGTGCTCAATAATTAGTACAATTTACTTATTTTTAAGAATAGTGTTTTAACAGTGAATTTGTTTTCATTGAATATTAAATTATACTTGGGTATTCATAGTAGTATTGTAATACGTTCTTGTAATACGCTTCGTTATTTTTTGTCTCATTTTTCAAAATCAAAATAATTCTGTGTCGTTGGGAAAATCCTGAAAAAAAGTCTTCTTATATCCTCGGTTATGTATCTAGTATTCAGTGTCATTCATCTTTCACAACAGTCTTGTAAATCTCTATTAAACTTGAGGAACGTTAAAGACATAACTAATCGAGTGAAATTTATATCTGTTGTCACTTTAGAAATGGATGTCATAGATTTTTTACGGTTTTCAAATAGATGAAATCCTATAAAGGAAAAAAATGGAATCTTTTTTCAAGGAACAGAATAGGAAATGAATTACACTTTTACTTTTCGTTTGCAGTGAAACTGAATTTATAACTAAATCTCACGTCAATTAAATGTTTTTTTTATTTTCAACTTTAATTGATTGAGAATTTTTTTCACTTACGAATTCACTTATTGTTTTTCTGTTTATATGGCGGACTAGATACTATTGCCAAAATAGTTCTCTAAGTGAATGGTAATAGTTGTCGGTCCAAGTAGCTCAATTGCAGATCGTTGGGAATTTAAGCCAAAGGTGATAGGTTAAAGTCCCGGCGTGGGCACATTTTAAGGTACTTAGAAAAATGTCACTTCATATTTTTTTATACTCTTGTGATAATAACATAAAAAAAATCTCAAGCACGTGCATTTGCTATCATACTTTTTAAAAAGGTAAAAGAAAAAGAAAAGAAACTAGAAAACAGGAATTCTGATTTTTCAGAATTTAGTGTCGCCCCCGACATTTTCATTACTTCATTTTATTCTGGTGGACTGGTGGTTTCTATTATTATGAAACAGCCCTTATAAATGAAGCGTATGGTGAAGATGAAAGATCAATCGTAAAAAGTTAGAACTCTGATTTTCTGGTCAGAATGGGAAAAAAAATGGCCATAATTTTTTTTTAAATTATGGCCTTTTTTTTCCATTCTGAGCAGAAAATCAGAGTTCTAACATTTTACGACTGCTCTTTCATCTGCACCTAACGCTTCATTTATAATGGCTGTTTCATAATAATAGAATCCACCAGTCTATCAGAAGAAAATAACTCGGTTAAGCGGGACTCGGATAATCGAGACACTACTGTAGTGCAAAACATATTTCAGTTTTAAGACTTAAAATGCTTTTATTTTATGTAACATGACATCATTTGCATTAATATAGATACTTAAAATATAGTTTATTATAGCTCCATGTTTTATCATATATCGTTCATTTATATTTTTCTCAAAATAGCACGTATTTTAATTACATTTTTTCAGTTTTTATGTCAAAATGGCAACAAGATGATATAATTATTATTTTTCAACTATTTTTTCTTTATTTTATACAGAAATGGAGTACTTGAGTTGCCAAAATGAAACAAATGTCGCTAAAAACTACAAAAATATTAATATTTCAAAAATAAACGGAGATGCAGTTTTCAAACAAATTGCATTTCAAAGTACTTTTTTTCCCAATACGACAGTATAAACATTGAAAATGTGCGATGCTTAGAAGTTTTAAAAAATGCTGTAGAGTATTTAATCGCACAATGAAACATCGGTTTTTGTTTTACGGCTGGCTTATACAAGGTAACGTTATTTATTGGAGACAAAATAAGCTGGGAGAAAGAAATAGCACACCGGTGGCTAAAAAAATCAAAAGCTCTTAGAAGTATGAAAAATGAAATCTATATATGCCATTTTAATTTCTGATGTCATAATTTAACGGTTAGGAAATTGCTAATACATACAAGTAAATGTTGATAAGAAACAATGAAGATTGGAAATTGGTTAGTGGAATATAAAAAGAATCAAAAGCTCTTAGAAATATCAAAAATGAAAACTATATATGTCATTTTAATTTCTGATATCATAATTTAACGGTTAGGAAATTGCTAATACATACAAGTAAATGTTGATAAGAGAAAATAAAGATTGGAAATTGGTTAGTGGAATATAAGCCGTACTAGGCAGTTTTTTAAGCTTTAATTTGTTGCTCATATAACTTGCAAATTAATCTAAATGAAAAATATTTTAAATATACCTTAGTTTATTATCCTAATTTATCAATTTTCTTGAAATATAATTCTTTATAATAGAAAAAATATTTGAAGCTTAAAAATATGGCCCGCATTACGTGAAGTAGGAAAAGAATAGTGCAAGGTAAACCATTCACTTTGGAAAATAAGTTACAATAATAATACTTATTTCAAGGACAAAATACTTTATTGCAACTCTTTAGCTCTACTTTTTAATACACAGAACAAAACAAATGATTTATTTTACAGATATAAAATAATTAACAAATTAACAGATTTTTTGTGTAGAATGATATTATTCGTCCCCATTAATACATCCATGGAAATTTTACTTAGCTATTTAATTGTAAATTATTTTCACCTTTCTTAAGCAATATGTAAATAAGATAATTTAAAGATTTTTTCCCCTTGCAACATCTTTATAACTTTATTTAGAGCAAATCAAAAACGTGCACAGTTACATTTTACTATTTCTTTTTTAAATGGTTGGGGAAACTGTCCTAAAATTACATACCCTAAGGAAAAAATGTTTTTATCCATACAAATATTTTCTCAGGACATTTATCTTTTACAAACTAGCTTTGAAAATTAAGCAAAATGCAATGGTGACTTTTAAAAAGTAACAAATAATGTCACAACGTCATATTAACGATTTATAAATAAATACTGCACTATGTCATTTTATCTACAATTGTGTCCTAAAATGACACACCCATAAATTGTTATTAACTGTACTTGCCAACTTCACAAATACATTTTTTTCATACCAAGAAACACCGGCACATTTGCTATGCCACCACTTTGAATATTTTATCCACATTTCCTTCGGTTTTGAGTAGCTTAATAACACATTGCAACAAAGACATGCTTCATCATCATCATGTACAAAAAGATCTATGTCTTCATCGACATCATTTGATGTAACAGAGCGAATTTTCTTCTGAACTTATACAGCTGCGTGTCTTAAATTGCGAATTATGCTTCTCAGGAGTTTTTGCATTTGCTTCTGCAATATTAGTACTACTAGTCAGATTTGTGCACCTTCATGCTTCCTGTTTTTAGAAGATGATCTAACATGAGGTGCACAATGAAGTGGAGACTCATAGAGTAGTATGAATGTTGATTGTTGAAGATTTTGCCTGTTGAAAAGATACATACGTCTTCGAGTAACAGAAACAGATGTTGTTGTGCTGGAGTTGGGGGGAAGGGGCATTGAAACTGTGAAAATTGACGGATTAGGTCTAAACAGGCTGTTATTTATAGAACTTGTGTTGCTGTCGTTGCTTTCCATATTTTCCAGTTCTGTCACAACTGAAACACAGAAAACCTGATCGGCAAAGATGTCTGGGTTCATTGGATAGATTCCATTTTTCCAAAGCCGGCATGTCATGTTACCTACAATCACCATATTGTGTTTACAGATGCAGTATTCGAGTTTACGTGAATTTATAAATTTTAGCATATACAGAAAATAATCAATAATGAAGCAAGTCCTCACCTCATACTTCAGATATATAATCACTAGAATTTAAGAGACTTGAATTAGCACCAAAAAATAGCCCTAAAATTTTTCTGGAGAAGGTGTAAACGATTTCTTTGAAAATAATGATAAATGCAAACTTGAAAGTTTCGCCATTAAATGCTTATCGTTACTCATCGATTCCACAGCATAACTGTGTATCGTTAAGTGATGTCTTCTAAAGACAATATAAAAAAACATTAGGCATGTCATTTTACCTAGGTATATCATTTTGTGATAGTTCCCCTTTTATCATTATGCTCTTAAAAAAAGTAAAAAGCAAATAAAGCAAATATTCTTCGAAATAAAATTTTCTTTGTAAAAAATAAATCAGTAGCCGTATTCCTAAAATATTAACATTATGCAGAACGAAATAGTAAATTTTTTAAATATTTCGCAACAAAATATACTAGATCATTTTCTTAAATGCAGTTTTTTTTCTTTTTTTTTTTTTTAAGAGGAAACATTATTACAGAGTTTCAGTTTTTCTGTTTAAAATTTCACTTTTAAATCCAAAGTAGGGTGTATTGTCTCCCTTTCGAAGGTTATCCATTAAACCTCATGTAGAAGTGGTATAAGAAAATGTCCGAAATTATTTTATATAATGCCACACATTTTACATATATTTCCGAATAAATAAGTTCTATTTCTTTAAATTTCAGTTGTTCTGTTTTCTATACTTTATATTTATTATCCGAAAGTCAGAAGTTCTAAAGAAGTTAATCTTTACTTTTGTATTTAAAATCAACATATTTCTCAATAAATTCTGCTTTAACTATATGAATTAACTTATGTAAGAAAATCACTTGTTACCATTAATGTAAATGTATAGCATCCTAAAAGTGAAAAAAAGTATATTTGTCTTTAAAATACCTTTTAATAAACAGATCTACCTGTTTCGTACGCACGATCGGTGACTTTATCAAGATCAATATTGATAAAGAAACTATTTCCGAGAACATTTTAAATGAATTTGATAGACAAAAATCATGAGATTATAGGTATAATGAAAGGATGAGCCTTAATAAGAATGGTATCTGTGAATGTGTATTATTTTATCTTTTTGTCGTTTTTTTTTATTTAAGCATCTCGTTCCAAATCGTATACTGCAAAAAGAAAAAAAAAATGCTGATTTTGCGGTGTAATACTGGCATCGCAGCTGCCAGTATTATACTGTAAACTTAACAATAATAAACCACCACAAATAACCATTAGTATTCCGTCTTCTAAATGAATTAAGTCGTACATTATTGCTTACCGATATTCTACTACCTACTTACAGTCTTTTATTGTTAATTTTGCTGCAATTTTACTGTAAAAAATATAAATAAATAAAAATAAAATATAAAAAATGACAGTGTTCGTAACACAAACGAGGCTGAATCATTGGATATATTCTCGCTACACAAAAAGATTTCTATTGTTTTCTCGGATAATGGATTGGAAGAAAATACATTATAAAATATACAAACACGTATAGGTTACAACTCATAAGTGTTTCGAATATATGTATATTTCGAAATTCATTTAAAAATAATAAAAGATATAAATTCTAACCTATAAGTTTTTTAACAGTAGTCGGTTTCTATAAGCTTTTCCCTTACGAATTCAAAATTCCAGCTCATTCTGTTATTTTTGAACTATGCTTAAAAAACTACTCGAAGCGCCATAGATATTTTAACGATTAAAAATGAATTTAATGTTATGAGTTCCAAACTTTCATATATCCTAAACTACTTGATTAAATTATTATTCTTTTCGTGTCAACAAATATATTAACAACGCCAAAGATGGTGTCGAAACTGGTGCTTGTCATTTCGGAGTTTGGTACAATTTCAATATAAAGATGACCCCTAACATTTTTTAAAAACATAACTTGAAGGAAGACGCAATTTCCAGTCGATTAGCTATTGTATTTTCTTTTACAGATATTAACATTTATTGTGTGTTCTATTTTTATAGAGGTGGCGCCAATTGTATATATAAAAATATCAGTTGATCACTCTAAATTGCAAAAAACGCACACAGAAAAAATCGAATAAGGTTGTAATATTTCTATTCAGTGGGAGATACCTTTCGGGTCTATATTGAGAGTGGTACGTAAAATAAAAGGCATCGAGTACGCTGTTAATAGTCAAATATAATATTATTTATAGAAAACATTTAAAAATCTTGACATCAATATTGTAAAATTAATAGTTAATAACTAATCTTCAGGATTTTTTCAGCATTTTACCATACTTTATTTGTGATACTTGCATTGAAAATAATTATAAGTAAAACAAAACAAAACACACACAAGAAAAACCTTGAATCCTTTAATATTTAAAAGAAAAGTCCATGAAAATATGCTACAAATAAAAAAGATAAAAGTGATCAATTAAAGGTTATAACTTAGCTGCTATTAATCTTTTCAAAATTAAAAAAAAAGAGCTGAAAAAGTAATATAGTTACATGTGAATTTACGTAACTATCGCTTTTGTACATCAATTTATTTATTTTTGAGAAAGAATTTATTTCATTAGCTTGCCAGAAAAACATCGAAAAAATTTTGGAAGAAAAAATCTGACGTGAATAATGAAAGAAAATCTTTAAATTATATTTTTCTCAAAAATTTGTATAGAAACATATCTTGAAACATCTCGAAGCTAAAACTTTCCTTTTGTATTTTGCAAGTTTTTTTTTTTTTTTTTTTTTTTTTTTTTTTTTTTTTTTTTTAAGATACATTTCTTTCGATGAAAAACATAAATAAATATGTTTATTAAAACTGATTTTACACAATGCCGGATCATGTAAATACTATTTTGTAAGAATCTAGAGGGCTCTGCTCCCTACGAACTACACTCGTCAACCCCCGTTTAGACAAAACAGTCTCCAAAAGCACGCTAATTTGATAGGCTTTAAAAAGATTTCGAAAGATTGAATTATAATTTAAAAAATAGTGGCGATCTCCCTATAAACGAGCTTCTTTCATTTCTCTTTGATTGTAGAATTTTAAGGAAAAATCAGCCGCTGTTAAAAGATACAATGGCTGTTTTCGTCTTTGATTAAATAAAATCAGTTAAACATTTCAAATATAAAATTAATTAAGTAAACAGAGTTTTTGTCTCCCGGTATTTTTTAACAAAGCGAAAAGAAATTTCTTTTAAATATGACATTTTAAGTGTACCGTTTTTAATCTGACGTAATTTTCACAAAACTTTTCTTTCTCTTTTTAATATTCACGTGAAAACACTTTTGTTAGAAATGAAGTATTACTTGCGCTGTCCTAGCAAAATTAGTTAATATCAAATAAATGCCTTGCGCAATTTTTAAATTTAAACTGTTTATACAATATTATTTTTGTTCATTTTACGTAATAAGTGTAATGTGACGTAAATGTGACGTAATTTCTGATTTTTAAGACTTCTAACGCATGTTAATGAATTTATTATTTTACAATATCCTTTCTCTTTTAAAATTCACGTGTAAATATAGTTTTTATGAAGTAATTTTCAATAAGTTATTGTTTTTTATACGTAATTATTTAATTCTAATTTGAAAGTTTTTCTCTGTTTATAATAGTCACGCGTAAATAAATTTTTAATTTGAAGCAAACATTATGGTTTGCGCTGTTTATACAGTTGGCAACAGTTTAAGTTTATACCATTTTCTAAAATAAGTAAAAAATATCTCTCGAAATGTTGAAAATTTGAAATTAAAATAGAAATAAAACCTCAAAAAAGGAGTCAAATTAAAAAAAAACAATAAATGCAGTCTGCACACCGGGAAATTCTAACGTATAAAATTATCTAAAAATGAATAAATCGTTATGTATAGTTTTTGCTCCTATAAAACTTTTTGAATGGTACGATTTGTCCAAATTTAGTATTAAATATCTCTTAAAATAATTCTTCGATTTCAAAACTGTCTGCATCAGCGTTTTTATCAAACATTTTTCTATAATACCGCCGATTTTCAAATTTTTGTATGCAATATTTTTCTTAATATTAACGGGGAAAGACCTCTGGTCACAAAAAATTCAAAACCGGCGGCGGCGGTGACAGCGTAAGTTACTTTTTTTGGAATAGAGAGATGCTTCAGCTTTTTGTATGCTGATATAGATAATGCTCGTATAGGTAATGTAGTGTGCACTTGTTATTGTGCATACGGTTAGTATGCCATTTTAGTTAAGGTAAAAGATTTTTACTACTTAACAAAATGTGTTACATAATAAAAACTAAATCTTTTTATTTTAGAGTATTTTTGTACATAGCAATTGAACTATTGAAGGAGTTTTACGTATTATAAGAAAAGGTATAATTGTACATTTCTTTTGAATATTTTCGATTAAAAACACATACCGAAATGCATGAAAAAAAAATGTTGTATTCATATCGTACTGAGATACCTAATTACCAGCATTTCATCTTTTTAAAATCAAATTATTATATACAGATTTTGTCAAAAAGATTTGTGTTTTATTCAGAATTTTTTTATATACACATGATGATAATATCAAAATGTATACAGATAAAATCCTAACTTAATTAATTTTTAATCTATTATTTAGTCTTGGAATTCTTTGGAAAGATTCCCAATTAATATACAGAGTGCGCCAGGTATTTGAGAACACACGTTATACGTAAGACATCACTCTGTATATCATAGTTAGAAATATTTTTCTGTTACATGTAAACATGTCAGAACCTAGACTAACTGAGAATGAAGAAGCATCCTTACATTGGCTCAATGTATGAAGAACATTTCGACTTAAGGCTGTTCTCAAATCCAAAGAGTCAACTTTCTGACATAAGTTTTAATTCATTTTTGTTCGGAAACGTATGAAACCAGAAGGCGTTGTTATTCAGAAACTATGTAATAGAGCTGTTTTTCCGTTTTCTCGTAAACGCAATAGATCTTTCAGAAAATACTGTCAAAGTTGGCATTTTGAAGTGAACTTCCGAGCGAAAGAAGAAAATCCAGTCAGTAAAGGGAAGAAAATTGCCGTGTCACGTGATCGAAATCGCTTATAACTCAATAGGTAATGGATGGATCCAAAAATGGAAAAAACAGTTCGATTCCAAATCACTTCCATCTCCAGCGCTTTCCAATTTTATATCTTTCCGTTAAAAAATAAATTTGTAAATGTGTCAAAACGTTTCGCGCTTGTTGAACAGAGCAGTTGAGAACAGCCTAATGATTGCCACATTCTTGAAACTCGCCCGGCCACTTGTCTGTAATATAAGGAGAGAACTGAAGGCTTCCAGATTTCATGTGGCAAATGTTTCATACAGTAAACACCATTGACAACAATATGAAATCATCAAAACACCAGAATTCGTTAGTCAAGTCGATAAAAATCCCACGAAGTCGATAAGAGCACTCGCTAGGGAGATGCAGGTTACTGAGGTTAGAATCTGATGTGTGATTCATGAGAACCTTCTTTAGAGGTCGTATGGTATCGGGAAGAGTATAGTTCTTGTCCTAGAGAACCAGGGACAACTACCTGTCCAGATACAAGCACCTCCTTAACAAGCTGAATCATCAACAGGAGCCAGAAATGCTCTTGTTTCTGCCTAATGAGAAAAGCTTTACCCAGGTCGAGAAAGTAAACCGCAAAAAGAAGGGTGATAGTGCAAAATCCCACGAAGATTTTCTGACAGACACATGCAGGAAATTTCCAGTATCACTGATGATTTTGGGGGTCCACAAATTGTACGTTAATATACGTCGATTTAAGACAGTGTCTCTCCTTTGGACATAAAATAGCAGATAGATTTTAATTTAAACTTGGTATCAAAATATGCTAGAGGTCTGCTTAGAGATTTGCATGGGCCGAAATATCTAGGCCTGGAGTGGAAAAAAGTTAAAATCTCTGTCTCAAACAGGCCTGGCTTGACCGAATTTCTACAAAATATAGTTTTTTTTTGCATCGATATGTTTAAAAAATGTTTCGTACGAAGGGTTCTGACAAAAATACTTATTTTAGCTTTTTTCCATGTTTATTATCTTCTTTTTTAAAGAAGCGCCCTATTCTGTGATATATATATATATATATATTATGAATTACTTTTTGTATGTAAATGTTTCACTTATCATTAATATCGTTAATCCATATTTCATGTATTGGAGACAAAGAAAACGCTATAGAGTAAAATATTCTAAGACGGAATCACATAGGAAAGAAAAAAATGCGTTATAGACAAGTTCCCTTCTTAGCAGGTGTAAATGTATTCTATTCTGTAATCAGATGTTCTTATATTTATTTTGCATGGATCAACAAATTTTTCAGTTTAAGACAGGATTCCATCAGAGGTGGGGTTTTTTTCCACGTGTTTTACTGTATTTTTATTTTACTGCCTAGAAATCTACTATTCTTTAAAAATAATAATAAAGTTTATATGTAAAATAATGGCGATTTAAAAATATATGCATTTTTTGCAAAAATTTTTGGGCTGAGCCAAATTTTATTGATTTTTTACAGGGATCAGGTCACTAAGAGACAATGGTTTTAATACGGGTTGGGTCGAGAGTGGGACTCATACTTTCGACTCGTGGAGACCTAGGAAGAAGGAAGCCAGTCCCGGTTCGGTATGGAAAAAATACTTTATGCCAGCTCGACCCAAAAACACTTAAGACTCGGCCCGTGTGTTTTCAAAGAAAATACGTCTGGTTCCGAGACCGGCCCGTGGACTGGCCCAGGAAAATGAAGCAAAATTTTCAAACGGGCCGGGCCGGAAGAATACTGACTTTTTAACGGCCTCGCCGAGACGATATAAGATTTGAAATTCTGAGGTCTAAATTTATGAAACTTGAACTCGGCATGTTAGAAAAAGCCTTGTTTAAAATCAACTGACGGACATTTAAATCTAACATAAAAAGGGTGGAAAGGGCAAAATTTAAACTGAATGGAAGTTTACGCTACAGAAAGGGGTTACTTAATCACCTGCAATTTTTTTTCAAAGCATTTAAACATTTTATGAGGACCCAATCTTTATTTAAAACCTTAAGTGCGTTTTTCTGTTTGATGTTTTTTTTTTTTTTTTTTTTTTTTTTTTTTTTTTTTTTTTTTTTTTTTACAATTCAAGAATTTTTAAAGAAAAATGGTGCAACATGTATTTTTTTATTATTTTTCATTAATTTTGTTTCAGCAAATTTGAAAAAATATTTACGTTTGAAAATATGAGTTTTTTAAAAATAAGTTACATATTTTGTTTTAAATAATTTTTTACATAATCTCTTCAATTTATATTTTTAATATTTAAAAAATTGATATAAAAAAATTCCGAAACGAAATTAAAATTATATTTTCCTCTTTAATTATATGAAAATATTTTGAAATTCGTTTTTTTTAATTCGTCAAATAATGTTTCGAGTTATAGCAATTTTAAATTACCCCACTTAAAAAAAAAATAATAATCATTTTAGATTTTTTTAACTGTATAAGATATTTTATAATGGGATTTTGTTTGCAAATTATATGGTTAACTTTTACGAAAGAAAAAACGCAATAAATATATAATTTACATATTTCTCGGACCTATTAAAGTAACAATTTCTTGAATTATACGGATTTCTGTTTGTGTCTAATTCCTTAAAACCTGACGAATTATTTAAACGGGCGTTTCTCTGTGAATTCTGTAGATATCAAGAAGGAATTTTTTGTGTTTAATTCAAGAATTTCAAGAAAAAACGAAAATTTTCCTAATTGGAAATTTCACGAAACAGGGGCCATATTTATTTAGTTTTCGTATTTTTTGAAATAGAGCCCCCCCCCCCCCCATGGGGATGCAATTTATCTCATCGATTTTTGCATCATTTTTTATGAAAGATTGCAATTGGAAATATGTGTCTAAAGCAATATTCAAGGACATAGGCTACTGTTTCCATGTTTATGAATCACATTGCATAAAATTTACTTAGGGGGCCTTCTACAAATCAAAACCAGACCGAACATTGTTTTTTATCAGTGGCAACACCCAATTTCGACAATATGTTTTAAATCTTCGGTTCAAACTATGCCAAGAAACAAAATTTCATGTCATTTGGATGATAATTTTATTAATTATAAACATTCAAAATTTAGATCTTCTAATATTAAATTACATTTTCATATTTTTATTAATATCTCCTGAAATCATGATTCCACTGTAAAACTGTCCTCAATGCTAGTGGCCTGACTAAAAAATTTTGGGCTGAAGCCCTGATGTGTTTTTCCTATATCTTTAATAGGGCATGTCACAAACACAATAACAAGACCCCTTTTGAGATGAATTCCTGTAGCACACCTTCGGTTTCTCATTTGAAAAAAATCGGTTGTTTAGCCTATGTTGGAGATCCCAAGTAGGTCAGAAGGAAGCTCGGTATGCGAGCTAAAATAGGGATCACGTGCGGCTATGCTAAAAAAACTAAAGGCTACCGAATTTGGTTGATGGATGAAAACAAAATTGTAGAAACCGTTATCGTTAGGTTTGATGAAACAAAAAGGTGAATAGATATAGTTTCAAAGTTTTAAAAACAAAAATTTTATTTTTTACTTTTTGATATTCCAGAAGATGGAGATTTTTTTATGTAGAACCTGAGAATACATCTCAATTGGGAAATGACGTTGTAAAACTAACTGGGTCAGATTCAGGCCAGAATTTTGAACAGAGTAGTTTGAAACCTTGTTCAACTATTCCATGGACCTGAAAAGCAGTATCCCGAAAAATAGGAAATAAAACAGACATCTATTATGCCATACACAGAACCAATACAAGAATAAGACTTTTTAATTAATTAACAGAATATGGTCAAGTAAATAAAATAGAATGTGATAAAAACTTGATTGATTTTAACAGTAAAAATAAAGATTTCGGTAAAGTATCTGACTTTTTAAATGTAAATGAAGTAAATTTAACTGCAATTAAAATTTTCCAAACCTACAATCAAACCATTAAAACCTCTGAAGCATTAAATTGGGGGGACGCAGTGAACCAAGAAATAAACAAAATGTATGGAATTTTGTGACACCACCAAAAATACCAAAATTCTTCGTAACCGTTGAGTGTATATCTTGAAAAGAAATGAGAAAAATGAAATAGGTATAAGGCTAGATTGGTGGTTAAGAGTTTTAATCATATTAAAGAGAAAAATTAAGATGTTTTCTGTTCAGTTGTAAGTTTTCAATAGTTAGGTTGTTCTTTGCCATATTTTCATGTCTGTTAAAATGGGGGTAATGTTCAGGTAGAAGTCAACAATGCTTATCTTTATGCAAATCTGGATGAAAATGTATACATGCACCAACCTGAGTGTTTTGTTAAAGAAAAAAAAGAAAGTCTGTAAGTTAAATAAGGCCATTTATGGCCTGCATCAAAGTGGCAGACAATGGTTCTTTGAGATGAATGACGTTTTATACAAACTATATTTTATTAAACTCGATTGGTGCAATTGTGTGTACATATTTCAGACCAGATTGATACTTTTGCTTTCCGTTGACGATATTGTTCTTTTTTGCATAATTAAAGATAATTTAGATTTTGGGATAGATTTACTGCAAAAACATTTTAACTTAAACATTTTGGGGACAACAAGAAATCAATTGGGCATAAAGTTTCCAGAGATGGGAAATAGCCTTTTCATCCACCAAACTTCTTATATTGAGAAAGTTTGTAAAATGCTTTCTCAGTTTAAGTTTCCAGTAAATTATTTACCTATTCCCAAAAGCTTGATGTTGTCTAAACAAGATTCACATTACACTAAGGAAGAAATTGAAAATATGTTTAGGTTTCCATATAGAAATCTGATAGGCTGTTTATCTTTTATAGATGGGAGGACAAGCCCTGAAATCATGTATGCAGCGAATTTATTATCTCAATTTCAATCAAATCATTAAATTTTAGAAAATGATTTTATACCATATTATCGGGATTTTTTTCGCATTGCACATTTAACGTAAAGTACATTTTAAAAATCATAAAGATATATGGCTAGTTCAAAATTTTGATTTTCTGTTATATTATTAATATATAATAAAGGAGACATATTTATAATATCCCATTGACTATTCCACTGTAAAATATGGAAATAGAATATATACATATTTTTTTTTTACTTTATTTAGATAAGTTTATGGATCATTATTATTTTAACAGAATTTATTCTATCAAAATCGACAGTATTTTAAATATTCAACGATAAGCAAATCGCTAGGATAACTTTAATGATATACATAAAGCATGTCTTTTGAATGTATGAAGAGATTTGCGTTAAATATTTACTTCATTGTATTTTCATCCAAAATAGCGGTAATAAATAGCGGTATACTCTGAAAAAGAGAGGGAGAGAGAGAAGTTTTCATTTATCAACTAACTGCGTATCGATAAGTTATATATTGTAGAAAGCCTCAAAATTTGATATGTGCCTGAAAAGTATGATTTGTACACATTTTATTATTTCACACCCAAAATGTTAAGAATCTGCGAAAATAATAATTATATCAAAGAGAAAATAGGAGAAAAAAAAAGAAATGAAAAAAAAGCTCTTTTATATGTAAAAAGTTCAATCCCATTTAGTTTTTTTTTTTTTTTTTTTTTTTACTATTTATATGAATTGCATAGCTTTTTATTTTTGAAAACAAACTTAAATTTAACACGTAATATTGTCTTTAAAAAATTCCTAAAGATTTTCTGTATTATTTAAATATTTTATTAACTCATTGTCTACGAAGTAACTTTTTTTAGTTCTGCATTAATTATTTAGAACGAATAATACGCGTAATAATATTGAGAAACTTGCAAAGAAAACAATAGCTTTGGTATTTTGACAATTATAAACCGGTGCAGAAACAGACTATAAGAATGAATATATCAAAAATTATATCTGACTAATTATCAATAAAACAGAACGATAAAAAAAGAAAAAGAATGACGTGCATGATTTCCTTCTTAAATAAAAACGAAATATCGAAATTTTTCTTTTTTACGAAATATTTCAAAGTATTTAGAATCTGTTTAGTTATGTTGCATTTATTACAAAGAGTAAAAAACTAATGCCCGATTTGTTTTCATAAATAAATAAATAAATAAATAAAAATTGGTTGAAACAAATTTCTGGTTTCAATAAAAATATTGTTGCTCATCCAATCATTAATTTTCATAAATATTTAACTCATTTGCATCACAGCTGAATAAAGTCATACTATATTTCAGGAATTTCTTTTGTATTCAGAAATTTTGAATTTATACCAGAAATTCTGATTACTAATTTTTCTTTATTTAATGACAACGCCTTGTGATTATTTAAAGTAAAAATTCTTCTTCCGTATTTTGCTGTATGCATTAGCGATAAAAATAATAAAAATAACATCAAATGTACATCCGCTAATGATGCCAATTTGTTAAGGAAATTTTCCTTTAAGCATCATCTGTAGGAAATGGATTAACATAAATGCATGCAAAATATTTAATAGAAATTACATTCGTACTTCATGTTTAACATTTGAAGCTCAAATTACAGTTGAACCCCGCTAATCCGAACTAATTGGGACCGGTGCCTGTTCGGATTACAAAAAATTCGGATTAGACGAAATACCGATAAAAATAGAAAAGAAAAAGATGTGCGCTAAACAAATGCAAGTTATAAGTACTCAGCTGTCGAATAAACATCCTCTAATCCGTCACGACTTTCGGGAAAAAAGGTATTCCTTGTTTAATCACTCCTGGTGTTTATAATAATCCAATGGAAATCCAGAATAAGGAATTACGTAACGATACATTACAAACGGTTCAAAATCGAGACTCTATAAATAGCTCAGTCACCACGTCGACGAGGGGGAGAGAAAAAAACATTTCTGTAGATAATTTGCGAAATCAAACTATTGAAAAAAAAAAATAAATTTTATTCATCTGAATTAAATACTTTTTGCATTTTAGAAAAGAATTATTTATAGTGAAATGATTTTATAGTGACCGGCAAACAAACTGATGTTCCAGATTTTTTAAAGATGGCTTCTATGAGTAGTATCTTTTTATTCGATTCAAGCTGTTTAAAGAATAAACAACATGCTTTATTGCCATTTTTTTTGTTTAATTCTAACTTCTACACGTTTTCTACGACATTCATCCTGTAATCCGGAAAATTTCGTAAGTAAATCTGAACAAGTGTAATTTTCGAAAATAAAATAGGTTCGGATTAACCAGAATTTCGGATTAGCTGTGTTCGGATTACCCGGGTTCTACTGTATAAGAAAAAATACTTTTGAAAAAAATATGGCATTTAATTTTAGATTTGAAAACATTTTTTAACTATTATCTTATTTTCAAACGAATTTTTTAATTCTTATATTATCCTTTCTTACAACATCACACATTACATAAGATAGTTGAAATTTTGAAAGTATCCTGCAGTAATGGACTAATAATGAGCTAGAAGCAGCAGGAGTCGTTCGGTAGCTTCATCGCCCCGATTCCTCCCTTCCCGCTTTTCGGTGTCTTTAATTTGTGCAATTTTCCTTTTAAATTTGTCCGGTTTCAACTTTTGATTTTTTTTCAATCTGGCTTTCGCTAGAGTGTCTTTCACTCAGGACGTGTCTGGGTACCTATAAACCTTGCTTCCGCAAAAGAGTCGGAATAAGTAGAAGAATAAAGGGCTGCGGACGAAGAGAGGCCGCTCGCCGCGGAGATTGGTATTTAATACTAATATATTATATACTAATATAATATAATACTAATATATTAATATGTTATATGTAGTAATAGGGTTATATACACATAGCTTATTATTAGTCTACTAATTATTAGACTAATAATAAGTTAGAAGCAGCAGGAGTCGTTTGATAGCTTCATCGCCCCGAGCCCTCCCATTCCGCTTTTCGGTGTCTTTAATTTGTGCAATTTCCCTTTTAAATTTGTCCGGTTTCAATTTTTGATTTTTTTTTCAATCGGGATTTCGCTAGAGTGTCCTTCAATCGGGACGTGGCCGGGGACCTAAGAACCTAGCTTCCGCAAAAGAGTCTGAATAAGTGGACGAATAGAGGGTTGCGGACGAAAAGGGGCTCAGAGCTTCATTGGTCTCCAGCCACGTCCCGAGTAAAAGACATTCTAGCGAAAACAACGTCTGAAAAAAAATTGAAACCGGACAAATTTAAAAGGGAAATTGCACAAATTAAAGACATCGAAAAGAGGGGAGGATTGGGGTGGGGTCAACCGCTGCGGCGAGCGGCCCAATATCGTCCGCAGTCGTTTATTCTTCTACTTATTCAGACTCTTTTGCGGAAGCAAGGTTCATAGGTCCCCAGCCACACCCCGAGTAAAAGACACTCTAGCGAAAGCCAGATTGAAAAAAAAAATCAAAAATTGAAACCGAACAAATTTAAAAGGGAAATTGCACAGATTAAAGACACAGAAAACCGGGAAAGAAGGGCTCGGGGCGATAAAGCTACCGAACGACTCCTGCTGCTTCTAGCCTATTATTAGTTAATATAATTATTGTATTAGCTGTTATACTATGTAGAATAATAATGTATGAGTAACCACCTAATTACACATGATATGTAGTAGTTATATATGTAAATAATATAGTCCATAACGTCATTATATATATTTCATAATCAGCCCATCATAACTTCTTCAAATAAAACAAAACTGAGCAACATTTTGATTCCAAAAACAGTTGCAGAAACTTTGATAATATCCTCTGTCACAACACAACATAAAAAAAAAAAAAATCTTTAAAATTTTGAATAAAATACTTTTCGAAAGTTACATCAGAAAATGTTTCTATGCCTTACACGCTCGGATGGATAAAATTATAAAGTCTCGCCATAAAACTTTTTGAAGCGAATATTTCTATCGAATAAATAGAAAACCTAAAATGGCGTGATTGCTTCTCACAGTTGTGAAATGTTTTTACCTTGCAGCAAGTAAATTTGTAAAACAAAAGTTTGTAACAATGCTTTTGACAAATGTATTTCAGACGTAAATGTTTTTATTCATTTTTTTATTACAAAATTTATAAGTTCACTTGCTATCTTAGAAAACAGATTTCATTTAAAAAAAAATAAAAATACGTAAAATGTTTTTTTGTATGAATGAAATTCTTTTTTATGCTCAAATTTCATGAAGTTTATTTTTATTAAATAGTATACTGTTTATTGGTTGTTTATGGTTGGTTGGTTGATTGATTAGAGGCGCTACGGTTATATTTTTCTACACGGGGTGTAAGCAGAACAGGACCTTCGTTTAACGTGGATTCTACGTTCTACAAACATCCATGCCTGAGTCGGGATTTGGACCGAGTAATTTCTGTTTAGAGGCCAGTGCCTTAGTCACTAGTCAAACAGATGGTAGTTGTTTATGAACTAATTTAATATACAGGGTGTCCATAAAAAATGTTCTAATTTCAATGGTATATTATAACAGCTTAAGGGGTCAGGTAACCTTTGAAGCGTCCAAAAATCGAAAATTTTTTAAATACCTTATAATTAAATATGATTCTTTGGGAACATTTAAAATCAAACCCCATACAAGAATTCGCATTAGAAGAGAATTTATGTCTAAAACACTTTAAGCTTTTGCTATATGATCAACGGGTTTTTCAATCTTTAAAGCCAATTTTCTCAAAACAGTGATTTTGATCATTGCGCGCACGATTTCTGAAAAACGATTGCCTAGAATTTCACAAAATTTTTGGTGTATGTATTAAACGTACAGAAGCACAAAATGACCTATTATTATGTTTCTCAAGTAAGAAGTTTAGAATTCACGGCTACTACTTTTGTATAAAAAATATCTCGATGTTTCGAATTACTCTAAAAAAAAATTTTTTTTCTCGAGATCTACAAGTTTTATTTTTTTTCATTGTAGGTCATTTTGAAAACACTTTATATATGTACTCATTAAAAAAATCTTAGCTTGTTTCAGCCATTGAAATGGGAAAAGCATGCGCGCAATGCATGCAGGAATAATTCTTTCGTAAAAATTGTATTATCTTTAAAAATAAATTGAAAAAAACTATATATGTGTATAACTATGTTTAGCTATATATGTGTAAAAAAACTATATATGTGTATACCTTTTATAACAACTTTGATTGATAAAATAAATCATTTCTAACACGTGTTTTCAATTTTATAATTAAAAGTTAATTAGTTAAAGAATGACTGCAATTCTTACAGAGGTCCCTGCACTTTATCGGTTCAAAGGTTACCTGACCCCTTAATTTAGACTATTTACAACAAATCATACATCAAATTGAAGGTAAACTAATCTACTTTTCTTACAAAACTTCAATATGCGCATTTTTAGTTGTAGGTACACATCCAACGTAAAGTCCAATTCTTCGCATTCTACGGTTAACAAGTCTAGAGTAATAGTAGCAATAGCCTATTCAATTCTCTGTCTCAACTTTGGCAAATCCTTAGGTAGCGGCGGAACGTAGACACGATCTTTTATAAAACCCCAAAAGGAAAATTTCGCATAGCTCTAACGACTTTTAATTCTTCAACACAGCAATAACGCATTGCACTCAGTTTTCGCTATTTTGCGTATGTGGCACTGCATGCGAATCAATAACAAAGCAGTACTCGCGAAAACTGTTTCAGTTACACTTTATTTTGTGACCTTGAACCGATACACTACAACGCTTACAGTTGATACTATTAAAATGTATAACTGTAACATTCTTATACGGACAACCTGTATTTTTAGCATGCATTTGACATTTGAATATGAATAATTAATTATTACAAGAAAAATGTAAATTGTGGTCTTTTTCGAAAAATACTTAATACAGTAGTTATTTGTTATACGGTATCTTTCGTATCAGAGACCATAAGTCGCCAAAAGGAGTGTTTAAAAGAAAAAAAAATTAAAAATTTAACGCAAAAATATGAAATTCCTAATATTGTCATTTATGCTTGTAAAATAGGATATTTGTACAGTAAGTCTTAAATTTCAATCAAGATCTCTAAATATTTCTGTCTTGACAACTTAGAAGCATGAAATTATAAATTTGTGCAACCAAACACTTTCATCGCATCAATAAACAGATAAGTGCGATTTGGCGTGAATATTTATTAACAAATACAGGGTGCGTCTGGTATTCGAGAACAGATCAAATCCTGCTTTCAAATAGAAATATACACTAGAGATAGAGCATTTTTTTTATTTAGCGTTCTGTACAATTCATCACATATACACTGGAGGGCATCATTCATTGAAACCACTGCCAACCGCAATAACCGACTCTGCAGGCTGTCAGAACTGACTGCAGATTATGATCAGATGAGTGTTGGGAACATTTGACACCGCATACACAACGGCTGCCTTGAGGGCCGAAACATCACTGTGTGGGTGACTATTGGAGTTCCTCCAAACTATGCCACATACGTAATAGGCCTTTCGGTTAATAATTGTGTATCTGGGGGGATCGAAAAGTTGAGGATGACATCGCCATGAATGCTGTAGCCATCCATTTTGGGTGTGTATCGGCCGTATGATATAGGGCACAGTCTTGTTAAATAAAGTACTGCCTCCCACGTGTTACAGAAGTAATTTAGCGATTTAACGCCCCGTTATAACTAACTGCGTTGACTCTGGCACCTTGAAGAATGAAATATGGATGCATCAGATAGTCTTCGCATCTCAGGTCTCCCCAGAATAATTTTCTGCACGTGTCTGTCAGAACACCTTCGGGGATTTTACACCATCACCGTTCTCTTTGAAGTTCACTTTCTTGACCTGGACAAAGTTTTTCTCATTAGACAGAAACAAGAACATTCCTGGCTCCTCCTTGATGTTTCAGCTTGTTAAGGAGGCGCTTGTCTTCGGTCAGTCAATGGTTCCTGGTTTTCTCGGGCAGTAACTGTACTTATATCATCACGTACGACCTCTAACGAAGGTATTCATGAATCACACATCAGATTGTGGCCTCATCAACCTGCATCTCCCTAGCGAGTGCTCTTATAGACTTCGTAGTACTTTCATAGACTTAACAGGCAAATTCCAGTGTCTTGACGATTTCATATTGCTGACAATGTTATTTCTTGCATGAAACGATTGATACATGAAACATGGCAGCCTTCATTTCTCTCTTTACATTGAAAAGGAATGACCGGGCGGGTTTCAAGAAAGTGGCAATCTCTAAATCGAAGTTTTCTTAAGCCAAGAGCATTCAAGAGAGACAGCAAGCTTCTTCATTTCCTCAGTTGGTCTAGGTTCTGACATGATTACATGTAAGAGAAAAAGATTTATAACTATGGTGTGCAGGGTGATATTCCTGGCGAATTCCAGCGTCTTGAAGATTTCATATTGCTGACAATGTTATTTCTTGCATATTTCGTTTGCCAACATGGCAGCCTTCATTTCTCTCTTTACATTAAAAAGGAATGACCGGGCGGGTTTCAAGAAAGTGGCAATCTCTAAATCGAAGTTTTCTTAAGCCAAGAGCTACTGACAGCAAGCTTCTTCACTTCCTCAGTTAGTCTAGGTTCTGACATGCTTATATGTAAGAGAAAAAAATTATAACTATGATAGGCAGGTCGATATTCCTGGCGAATTCCAGTGTCTTGATGATTTCATATTGCTGACAATGTTATTTCTTGCATGTTTCGTTTGCCACATGAAACCTGACAGCCTTCATTTCTCTCTTTACACTAAAATGAAAAGAACGGGCGGGTTTCAAGAAAGTGGCAATCACTAAATCGAAGTTTTCTTAAGCCAAGAGCTACTGGCAGCAAGCTTCTTAATTTCCTCACTTAGTTTAGGTTCTGACATGCTTATATGTAAGAGAAAAAGATTATAACTATGATATGCAGGGTGATATTCCTGGTGAATTCCAGCGTCTTGATGATTTCATATTGCTGACAATGTTATTTCTTGCATGTTTCGCTTGCCGCATGAAACCTGGCAGCCTTCATTTCTCTCTTTACATTAAAAAGGAATGACCGGGCAGGTTTCAAGAAAGTGCCAATCTCTAAATCGAAGTTTTCTTAAGCCAAGAGCTACTGGCAGCAAGCTTCTTCATTTCCTCACTTAGTTTAGGTTCTGACATGCTTATATGTAAGAGAAAAAGATTATAACTATGATATGCAGGGTGATATTCCTGGCAAATTCCAGTATCTTGATGATTTCTTATTGCTGACAATGTTATTTCTTGCATGTTTCGTTTGCCACATGAAACCTGGCAGCCTTCATTTCTCTCTTTACATTAAACAGAAATGGCCGAGCGGGTTTCAAGAAAGTGTCAATCTCTAAATCGAAGTTTTCTTAAGCCAAGAGCTACTGGCAGCAAGCTTCTTCATTTACTCAGTTAGTCTAGGTTCTGACATGCTTATATGTAAGAGAAAAAGATTATAACTATGATATGCAGGGTGATATTCCTGGCGAATTCCAGTGTCTTGATGATTTCATATTGCTGACAATGTTATTTCTTGCATGTTTCGTTTGCCACATGAAACCTGGCAGCCTTCATTTCTCTCTTTACATTAAAAAGGAATGATCGGGCGGGTTTCAAGAAAGTGGCAATCTCTAAATCGAAGTTTTCTTAAGCCAAGAGCTACTGACAGCAAGCTTCTTCATTTACTCAGTTAGTCTAGGTTCTAACATGCTTACATGCAAGAGAAAAAGATTTATAACTATGATATACAGGGTGATATTTCACCTATAATATGTGTTCTCAAATACCTGACGCACGCTGTATATAGGAAATAAATAGCAAATTAACAATTTTTAATAATACGCTAAATTTAATTTCTAAAAGGTGTAAATTGAAACTTTAAAAACAGCAAAAATAGGTTTATTCGACTGTTTACATGCTTCGACTCTACACGAGTCATTTTCAAAACAATTAAATAAAAATATTCTAAAATTGCACAGTCTATTTAATGGCATCGTTCATTTTTCACGTACTCTTTCTTTCATATTATGCACGTTATTTTCTTATTTTACTTGGATGTTTAATTTTATTTTCCGCACCTTGAGTTCCCTTAATTTTTAATTATTTGTCTTGAAAATGACTCGGGTAGAGTCGAAACATGTGAAGAGTCGAATGAACCTATTTTTACTGTTTTTAAAGTTTTAATTTATACCTCTTAGCAATTAAAATTAGTATAACTATTACAATTTTTATCATGTTAAGTGTCATGTTATAATTTTTATCATTATAAGGTTTTTATCATGCAGTTATTAAATATTTTAAATGATTTTTTCGTAAATAATAACAATAATAATAGTAATAATTGTAATTCTAACATAACAGTTTACCTTTACTTCTTATATTAACTTACTTACTATACTTACTTATTATACTTACTTCGTTGTGTACTTATTATAAATAGTACATTTTTGTTATTTGTATTTCTATACATATCTAACTTCATTTTCTTATATACAACATTTCCAAGCAACAAGAGTGTCTAATTATTACAATATATTTTTCTTTATATTTTGCACATATTATGACATGCTACTTACTTTGTAGTACACTTATTATAAATAGCACATTTTTACTATTTGTATCCCTCATAGCATGCATGGTCACGGTGACGTCGTTGTGACGTCACTGTGAGTCACTGTGGTCACGTCACGTCTGTGACCAAAATGCCACCACTCAGTGATGTCACATTGTGACTGAGATGTGAACTTCTTAGAAAACTTTGAAAAATTACAAAAAAATTCAAAACATGTTATTTATGTAAAATTATATTTTCTGGCAATTAAAAAAAATTGTGACGTCACTGTTATGACACTGCATGTAACGTACGTCACGTCACATTTGTGACGAAAAAAATCACCATATTGTAAGTCACAGTGTGACAAAAATATGAACATCAAAAATCTTTGAAAATGAACAGAAATATTACATGCCCGAGTTACAGCGACATAAGGAATGAAAATATATTAGTGGATAGGAAATAGTAAATTCGGACACGAAAAGAGAGAGGGGAGGGGGGGGGGCAGAAAAAAAATTCACGGTAGAAGTATCAACAAACTAGATTTTCATGCTATATTTTATCAATTTCTTATTTAAGACAGTGGAAGTATACTTTTTTATGATTTCAATTTTATCTACCATTGCAATTTAATCCTTCACTGATTGTTATTATTATAAAAATGTTTCTCGGGAAAATGGTACGTATTTGGAGCAATTTGGATAACATATTTAGAATTAGGAATATTACATTTGTACACTTTACATATTTAGTTTTCAGGGAGGAAGTTGTTTTATTTATTTTTTTATTTTATTTTATTTTATTTTATTTTATTTTATTTTATTTTTTGTCGACCAGTGGTATTCTAAACCCTTCTGTGGTTTCAAACTAAAATTTTCTATTACAGTTAAGTCTGTAGTTTTTAATGAGCACGTAGAAAGAATACTCAGAGTTTAGTCATATATGCATTTCTTACTTTAGAATTTGCATTCAAGTCATATTTTTTCCTGTTAGTGTTTAACTATTTTAAATAACTATTTTTTTTTTAAATTCTACTTCTTTCAGACTTTTTAAATAAAATTAGTATTTTCCGAAAAAATATGTATACAAATTTTATACAAAACCCATGATATAGTTATTCCTATTTCAAATTCGTGTTTTAGAGATATGACTTTAAAAAAAGTTATTTTAAAATTGTTTTATTCTACAGAAAATGAATATGAAAAAAATGACAGATTGACAAAGAAAATTTTTTTATCCTGTATACTCTCTTTTCATTTATTAAGAAGATACGTATTTATTTATTAGGTGTAAAACAAACTGTACTTTAAAAAAAAGAAAGAAAAAAGGCAGGTGTTTCATTCAAATAGAAAATTTTCATTACAGATACTCTCATAAAGGTAAAATTACTGCGCATTTAAACTCTGTTGTGTAAAAAAAAAAAAAAAAAAAATACAGTAGGAGCACCTGCTTGGTCAAATATCGTCTGCGCTGGATGAAAACCGCAGAATAAAATAAGGATCAGAGAACTTCTGACACGGAGAGTTAGTTTTTTTAAGCTAACAGAAATATGCCTGACAATTTAGGATAAAATACGGATACTACTAAAATATTTATGGAACTTAAAAGGTATGTCTTATTTAATTTAAATTTTTTGTTCCTTTTTGACAGATTATTACATGAGTTAAATAGTTGTATGTCATATGCAATGAGACTGATCTGGTTTTCCTTTCAAAAGCAATATGGCGATGGAAAGATTTTTGAGAAATTGTTAAATGCATTTAATTCATCTATTATAGTTTGTTGTTGTTTAATAGTACAATTATAAATACTAATTATTTAGTGTTTTTCAAATTGCTATATTTTTTTTAATTGTATTTAAGCGTTTTTTTTACTGTTTGTGATTTTAATCAAACATTTAATTGTAGACATTCAGAGTCAGTTATTAAATTTTCTTTGATTGTAAACTCATTTTCTACATTTTCGATACATTTATTTTATTGGCATTAAAAAATAAAATATAATATTTAAGAATTGAAATAAAGTGTTTTTCATGCCCGATAAAGTTGAAAAGTGTTTATGACTTCGGTTTGTCTGGCTGCCTGTCCGCGCTCTAACTCGCGTAAATATACTCGGATTGACCTAAAATTTTTGGATGTTATTGACGTTTACCATCGCAAGACCCCTATTTGTAATGAAGTTTGTAGCATGTTTAGTTCATTTACAGGGACAGTCAATTGTATTCCATTACATTACGGCCTGTGGGAAAAAAATCGTTTCAAATGATTTTTAATGATTTTACACGCTTACAAACAGAATAAAATTGATATGCATTTATGAAGCGCACTAAAATGTGCATTCATAGAATATGCGATGCAAAAAATAGTTATTGTTCATTTACAGGGCTAAAAAAGGAATTCCAATACATAATGATATAGGAGTGGAGGGAATTGTTTGCGGCGTACTTTATTTATGTTAATCTATTTGATATGTAATGAAATTGATATACGTCGTTGAGGTTTACATACTATGAATTATTTCATGTATAATACGAAGTGTATATAGCATTTACAGGGACACACAAAATATTTCAGATACTATATTGTATCCGAAGTACTGTTCATTAGCGATGATTGCTGGAAATACATTTTTAATTATGATATGCACTTTTATGATTCACTACATTTATGCATAGTATATGGTGTATATGTCGTAGGCTAATTGGGAAATCCGGCTCTTTGCAAAGAGCCGGGCTAATTGGAGAATCCATCTCCCTTTTTCCAATTAGCCTGATATTTTTCAGGCTTATTGCAATGAGCCTAGAAAGCGTTAGGCTAATTCAAAAATGACCACTTATTATCCGATCAGGGCGATATTTTTAGCTCACAGGCTATCAAAGCCTGAGAGCTTATGTGCCCGCCGATTCTGTATGTACGTGTGAACGTACGTACGTACATATGTACGTAACACGATAACTCTTGATAGAAATATCCGATTTGCTTCAATTTTTTTTTCTAGGTTCATTCAGATAAGGTGCTTCCCTGACTAGTTTTTGGGGTTCATTGGTTAAGTATAAGGGGGAAAAGGGATGCTAGTCCCCCCCCCATTAATTTATATAAATGGGTTTTTCATGCAGAAATATTCGATTTGCTCCAAATTTGGTATACCGGTTTATTGTGTTAAGGAGCTTCCCTGATTAGATTTGGAAGCTCATTATTTAAGTATAAAGAGGGGAAAGGGGGCTACCCCCCTTAATTTAGATAAATCGGTTTTTCAGGATGAATTATTCGATTTGCTCCAAATTTAGTATACCGATTTATTATGTTAAGGAGCTTCCCTGATTAGATTTGGAAGTTCATTAGTTAAGTATAAATGGAGGAAAGGGGGGGCTAGACCCCCCCTTAATTTAGATAAATGGGTTTTTCATGCAGAGTTATTCGATTTGCTCCAAATTTCGTATATCGGCTTGTTATATTAAGGAGCTGCCTTGATTAGATTTGGAGATTTATTGGTTAACTATAAAGGAGGGACAGGGGCTAGTGTCCCCTTAATTTAGATAAATGGGTTTTTCATACAGAATTATTCGATTTGCTTCAAATTTGATATACCAGTTTATTACGATATGGCTTCCTTCATTTGATTTGGAGGTTCATTGGTTGAGTATAAAAGGGGGGAAAGAGGGCAATTGCCTCTCCCCTTAATTTAGATAAATGGGTTTTCATGCAGAATTATCTGATTTAGTTTAATTTTTTTCAACCGGATCCGAACTTGAAGGTTCCATTTGAAGTCAACCCGAAAACCGACCACAATCAGGTTTCGGATTGAGTTCAATTAGAACTTTCAGGTTCGGATCGGGTTGCCGGTGGACGGAGATTATTTTGTATGGCTTGCATCGGGTTATAGTTCTTTGGAATATTTTTGTCGGTTAAGATTTGGTGCGGGACGGGTTTCATTCAGGTTGACTTCGAATGGAATTTTTAGGTTCTGGTAGTGTTGCGTGTCCACGGAAACTAATTTGTCTTGTTCTTATCCGGTTATGGATCTTTGGAATATTTTTGTCGGTTATCTGATTTGTTTCGGGATTTCGGGTTTTTTCAAATGGAACTCTCAGGTTCGGGTCGGGTTGCATGTTGACTGAAATTATTTTGTCTTGCTCGGATCGGGGTACGGTCTGTTGTAATTTATTTTTCGGGTTTGGGTAGGGTTATGCGTTAATAAAACTAATAAAAAGAAAATTGCCCAGTTAAACTGATGGCATTGAGCTCACAGGCTATTCACACTAATTGTATATTATACTCTTATTTCAAAGAATAGTGCCCCTCGAACAATAAATGAAGGTATTAGTCCCCGTTGTCCCCCTTTCTACTTAACTAAAGAACCTCCAAATCTAATCAGGGAAGCTACTTAACATAATAAACTGGTATACCAAATTTGAAGCAAATTAGATAATTCTGCATGAAACAAACCATTTCACTAAGGGGGGGGGGGGTATTAGCTCCCCCATTTATCCCTTTATGCTGAACCAATGAACTTTAAAATCCAATCAGAAAAGCTCCTTATTAGAATGAACCTAGAAGAAAAAATTAAACTAAATTAGATAATTCTGCAGGAAAAAACATTTATCTAAATTTAGGGGAGGGGCAATTGCCCCCCTTTCCTCCCTTTTATACTTAACCAGTGAACCTCCAAATCAAATGAAGGAAGCCAATATCGTAATAAACTGGTATATCAAATTTGAAGCAAATCGAATAATTCTCTATGAAAAACCCATTTATCTAAATTAAGGGGACACTAGCCCCTGTCCCTCCTTTATACTTAACCAATAAATCTCCAAATTTAATCAAGGCAGCTCCTTAACATAATAAACCGGTATACAAAATTTGGAGCAAATGGAATAATTCTGATTGAAAAACCCATTTCTCTAATTTATGGGTGGGGGTCTAGCCCCCCTTTCCTCCCTTTATACGTAACTAATGAACCTCCAAATCTAATCAGGGAAGCTCCTTAACATAATAAACCGGTGTAAGAAATTTGGAGCAAATCGAATAACTCAGCATGAAAAACCCATTTAATTAAATTAAGGGTGGTCTAGCCCCCATTTACTCCCTTTATACTTAACTAATGAACCTCAAATCTAATCAGGGAAGCTCCTTAACATAATAAACCGGTATACCAAATTTGGAGCAAATCGAATAATTTTACATTAAAAACCCATTTACCTAAATTAAGGGGGGTAGCCCCCCCTTTCCTCCCTTTATACTTAACTAATGAACCTCCAAATCTAATAAAGCCATCTCCTTAACATAATAAACCAGTATACTAAATTTGAGCTAATCTAATAATTCTACATAAAAAACGCATTTATCTAAATTAAGGGGAGAGGCAATTGCCCCTCTTTCCCCCCTTTACACATAATAATGATCTTTCAAATGTAATCAGGGAAGCTGCTTAACATAATTAACCGGTATACCAAATTTATAGCAAATCGCATATTTCTGCATGAAAAACCCATTTATCTAAATTACGGGTGGGATAGCCCCCCCCCCCTTTTCTCACTTTATATGTAACTAATGAACCTCCGAATCTAATCAAGGCAGCTCCTTAACTTAATAAACCGGTATACCAAATTTGGAGCAAATCGAATAATTCATCATGAAAAACCGATTTATCTAAATTAAGGGGGGTAGCCCCCTTTCCCCACTTTATACTTAAATAATGAGCTTCCAAATCTAATCAGGGAAGCTCCTTAACACAATAAACCTGTATACCAAATTTGGAGCAATCGAATATTTCTGCATGAAAAACCCATTTATATAAATTAAGGGGGGGGGAGGGCTAGCCCCCTTTCCTCCCTTTATCCTTAACCAATGAACCCCAAAAAATAAGCAGGGAAGCACCTTATCAGAATGAACCTAGAAAAAAAATTTGAAGCAAATCGGATATTTCTATCAAGAGTTATCGCGTTACGTACATACGTACGTACGTACACACGTACATACAGAATCGGCGGGCACATACGCTCTCAGGCTTTGATAGCCTGTGAGCTAAAAATATCACGCTGATCGGATAATAAGTGGTCATTTTTCAATTAGCCTAACGCTTTCTAGGCTCTTTGCAATAAGCCTGAAAAATGTCAGGCTAATTGGAAAAAGGGAGATGGATTCTCCAATTAGCCCGGCTCTCTGCAAAGAGCCTAGGCTGTTTGCAAAGAGCCGGATTTCTCAATTAGCCTACGACATATATATATATGCTATAATTCATATACAGGACTATACAAAAGTATTCATAAGGGTTACTGGGTATTGCTTAAAGGTGGTTTTTAAATAAGTTATGCATTTTAATGCTGCACTGTATTTAAATTACTAAGAAATGTTTGTAGTAGATAGATAAAATGATATGCAGGGTCACGCAAAGAATTGGATACGTTGCCGTCTATGAATTATAATTTCTGGAAATGTGATTTCAGCAGTTTTAAGAGTGTTTTAGCTTGAACTAAATTTTAACTAAATAGTGGCGTGTAATAAAGGTTCTATGTAAACTACAGGGTTGTACAAAATTATTTAAGTATGTTTCCATATATTAGTATAAATTGCTGAAAGAGAATTTCAACCTGTTATGCGTTTCCTTGATAAACTAAATTTTTCCATTATATAGTATATATATATCAATCTACAGATCAAATACAGGACTGTTTAAAAGAATTAGAAAACATATTTGGCTGTGGATGGTAGGGTGTCAACGATTTTAATCGGTTGATTTAAATCAGCGATTAAATCATGATTTTAATCAACCGATTTTTAAAAAAAAATCATTGATTAAAATCAAAAATTTTCTAAATGTTTAAAATGTCAAAAAAAGTATTAAAATCTAACATGAACATAATTTGAAAGTTTCTACAGGTATTTTGACTTATGAATAAACAAAAAAAGAGCTTTAAACAATTGTTTCAAAGCTTAATTCATTAGTATTGTAAAAAAATTAAAAACAGTTGAGTTTGTAAAAAGCATTGTTTTTAAGTTTTTATCCAAATTAAAACAGTTTCATTTAAAAATGATATTTAAATCTAACATAATTTGCAATGTCATAATTCCCTTTAGGTAATCAATTTATGCATTATTTTATATAAAATACACATAGCAAGTATAATTACATTTCTACAAGTAAAAGAATAAATAGTAATTAATAGCAATCTCAAGTTAAAGAAGAATGAAAGAATGACATCTGCTCAGCAGCTAAATTGTAAATGAATGCATAAGAGAAAAAGAAATAATTGGTATAAAAATGCTAACCACAGCAAGAGCTTCTTTGGTATAGGTTAAATAAATGTTTATTATTATTATTATTATTATTATTATTATTATTATTGTAACTCATATATATTAAAAAATTGAACCATTGAAAGCTAATAGAGGTAATAATGCTGTTAGTTAAATATTTTGAGGATTTCAGATATTAGTGGCTAACTTATATTTATTCTATATGAATGGGTTTAACTCATTTTCTTTTTTTTTTTTTTTTTTTTTTTTTGGTTAGCATACACGTACATGTGTGTAAGTATAGATTTTGGTGGTTTACAGAAATTTTCCTAAATACAAATGCAAAATGAGCTGCAAATAATATTTGTTAGTTTTGTTATTTGTGCTACTAACTAATGAAATTACTTATTTGCAGTTTTTATTAATTCTGTAATTACTTATACTGCTTCTTCTAGGCCATTTTTTTTTAATGGTGCCACACCATGCCCCTTTTGAAATTGGCAAAATGCACCCTGCCTTAAAAAAAGAAAAAAAAAAGTTGAAATTTACCTGTAGTTGTAGCCAGAGATTTCTTGTAAAAAACTTCCCCATTCAACAGTATTCTAAATTCATGTGGAAAAAATCTTGCAAAAATATGGAACTTTATTTCTTTAGAAAGAACAGGATATTATTAAAATATGTTATTTAATTGTATTTTTCCATTTGTTATTCATAAAATAATTAAAAATTAAGGACACTTTACTTATAATGCTAAAAAATATTCATTTTTTTTTCCTTACATCATTACTAAACACATTAGTAATATATTTCCTCATGAAATAGTGCCCGTTTTTTGAACTAGCATCCTGTCCCTTTTTCTTTCTAAAATGAATTATTATCATTTTAATAATTAAGGCTTAAAAATGTATAATATGTTCCTAATTAGAAAGTTGATTGTTTAATAATTAATTTGAAGTAATGTTAGCTATTTAATATAAAATGCAGTTAATAATTTTCATAAATGTTAAGTATCACTAGTATTTATAAAGTTTTACATAATTATTACAATATTAATGTATATAACATTATTGTATAATACTACCTAATGAAACTACTAATTTGCAGTTTTTATTTCTGTAATTACTAAGTAACAATTATAATTTTATTAATTAAAGTGTAAAAGCATAGATTATGTTAGCAATTAGTGGTGTAATTGTTTTGGAAACCTAAAACACATGATAGCTATTCAGTATTTGAACGCTGGGAAAAAAATCATAAAAATCTGATTTAAATCAAAAAAACCTGATTTAAATAAAAAAATCCGATTTTTTTTTTATTTTTTTAAAAAAAAATTATGATTTTTTTACACCTTAGTAGATGGTAACTGCGTAAATCAGTTTTTCAAATGTTTTACGCGTTTACATGTTTACTTAGTTATCTTAAAGTAAGTTAAATAATGCTATAAAAAGTGATAGAAATATCTTTATTAAGACTTACGATCGTTTCATCGCACAATCGGCGACATTTTCAAAATCAATCATAATAGAAAATATTTTCACATAACTTAAAAACAATAATATAGTAAACAATGTCACGAGACATGAAGCATAATGAAAATATTGCAACCATAAAATAAAATAAAAATTAAATTAGCTATTTGCGAGCGTGGATTAATTTTCACATAATTTAAAAACAACATGCTAAACAATGTCACGAGACATCAAGCATACAGAAAAACATTGCAAAACATAAAATAAAATAAATTATCTTGGCTACTTGCGAGTGTGGATTAATTTTTACTATTGTTTCTACAATTACTTAGTATCTCTTTCCAAATTCTAGGCAAATCAAGGGACACAGAATCGTTGCAAATATTCTCGTTGCGTAAAAATATTTCTATTGATTCTCGGACTTCTCGCAAAACCATCCATGAAAAAAAAAAAAAAAAAAAAAAAAAAAAAAAAAAAAATTAGTATGCAAGAAAATAGATCAAATTGAGTCCAACCAATTAGCAGGAGTATACGAAATACCTTTCACCAAAGAAGATGGAACAAAGCAGTTTTATATAGGTATGGCAAGCAGAAAACTTAAAACTAGAATCAAAGAACATATAGCAGACATCAAATACAATAGAAGAACCACAGCTTTGGCCAGATTATACAGCGAAGAACCTTTACAGATTGAATTTAAAAATAGCAAGTTAATTTATCCATCAAGATTTTATTTACCATCCATAGTCTGAGAATCAATAGAAATATTTTTACGCAACGAGAATATTTGCAACGATTCTGTGTCCCTTGATTTGCCTAGAATTTGGAAAGAGATACTAAGTAATTGTAGAAACAATAGTAAAAATTAATCCACACTCGCAAGTAGCCAAGTTAATTTATTTTATTTTATGTTTTGCAATGTTTTTCTGTATGCTTCATGTCTCGTGACATTGTTTACTATATTATTGTTTTTAAGTTATGTGAAAATATTTTCTATTATGATTGATTTTGAAAATGTCGCCGATTGTGCGATGAAACGATCGTAAGTCTTAATAAAGATATTTCTATCACTTTTTATAGCATTATTTAACTTACTTTGTTTATAAGTGATTATTATACATGTTTTTAGTTATCTTATTTACGTTATTTCCCCAGATGTCTTGTTAAAACATTTAGAAAGAGTTGGAAAGTGTTTTATAATCTATGCCTAAAGCATAATATATCTTACTTGTTGTTTCTATTTCCCAGATCAGTCTTTTCATATAAAACATACCAAATCTAATTAGCTCATATTCACAAAATACAATATATATGGGAATAAAAAATTTAAATAAATAGGACTTATAATGTAGTTCTATAAGTAACAGTTGTATTAATGTCCGTTAGACTTCATGTTCGTATTTAATAAATCAATCACAAATCATAACACATTAAAAAAAGCTTACACATTCTTAATATTAAGCTTGAATTCAACATCAAGCTTAGAACTTAATAAAAAAAGATGTCAGTTAATAAGCATTGTTTTTTAAATGGAAAATTAAAAATATTTTAGAAGAATAGGACTCCAAAATAGTGATATCTTGCTAAAAAGTACGGTAAAAAGATAAAATTTTATATTTCAAACAAAACTTTACTTTAAAATTATCGTAATTTTTATGACAAGAATCATCACAGTATTAATACTTGGACATTTTTCCAGAGAGAAACATTCGCCTTGCATACAATATTTCAAATGAAATTCAAATTTCAAATAAATTGCTTAAAAGGCGCAAAGGCCAACATAGTGAAAAATATCCACGCCGGGACTCGATCCCGGGTCATCAGTATAGCGCACTCACATTCTACCGACTAAACCACATGGAACGATACCCAGCCTGAAAATTTTCTCCCTATTACATGTTGGCAAGGCTACAAATGTAGCACAAGATGGAATATTTATCGTGAGCCACCGTCATGGGGCAAACACGAAACTTAATTAAATCCAGCATCGATTGAAACTATATTAATACTTGGAAAATTTTCCAGAGAGAAACATTTGCCTTGCATACAGTATTTCAAATGAAAATCAAATTTCAAATTAAAATTGCCTTTTACACTATTAATTTGAAATTTGATTTTCATTTGAAATATTGTATGCAAGGCGAATGGTTCTCTCAGAAAAAAATTTCCAAGTATTAATATAGTTTCAATCGATGCTGGATTTAATTAAGTTTCGTGTTTGCGCCATGTCGGTGGCTGACGATAAATATTGCATCTTGTGCTGCGCTTGTAGCCTTGCCAACATGTAATAGTGAGAAATTTTCCAGGCTGGGTATCGTTCCATGTGGTTTAGTCGGTAGAATGTAAGTGCGCTATACTGATGGCCCGGGTTCGAGTTCCAACATGGAATCTTTTTCACTAGTTCGCCTTTGCGCCTTTTAAGCAATTAATTTGAAATTTGATTTTCATTTGAAATCATCACAGAGTTTATGACAAGTTCGTCACAAATGACACATATTTCACAAATTGGTCACAGTGTGACTTCAAAATATTGTCACTTTCGTCACAGGTTCGTCACAAAGTTAATGCCAAAATAGTCACAAATGACACACTTTTCACAAATTAGTCACACCGTGACTTCACAGAGTGGTCACAATGTGACGTCACAAACGACCTCTAAAACGGCCATAACGACCTCGCATTCTAGTCACTGTGACGTCACATCCACGTTACGTGACGTCACATCGATGGTCGCAAAATCACAGTGTGACTTCACAACGACGTCGCCGTGACGTCACCATGCCTTACGGGATTTCTATACATTTACATACCTTTCCAGTGGATCTGATTTGTAATTCTTATACAGTCTTTTTTTCTTTGTAGTCAGAAGATTAACAATAATTTTACTATACAATATGAGACATCAATTCAAACGAGAAAAAAAAAAAAACATTTTTCTTTTCTTTCATATAATTTTATGCATTCAAAGCTGTTTATACTGATCCTCTTAATTTTAAGAAAAGAGTCATTAACTTTCTTTAAATCAACAAATTCCAAAAATAAAGATAAATATTACTTTTTCACATGTTTCCCTTTAAAATAAATGAACAATACATTACAAAGGAATCGGAATATTTATATTCTACGTAAACATGAAAAAAACTACCCTAGTCAATAATCAAAGAAAAACTTTATAAGTAATATTGTCGACTTTAAATTTCCTCAGACAAAAGATCACTTGAAAATTAATGCCTCATTGCGTTTTAACTAAACAAAGAAGGGAGCTTAGTGAAGAAGCATTTTTTTTTATATAAATTCAGGGGTTTATTCGAAAATGGCATTTTTTAGATTTGTGGACTTTAAAGCATATGTTGTTTTTTAAATTTTAGTTGTTCATAAACTAAAATAGGAAAACTTTTTTTTTTAATATAAGTTCTTCAGAAGAAATTTTAGAAAGTTGTATTCAAATGATATCTCAAAAAGAATCTTTTTAAAATGGAAAGTTTAAGACTTTTATATTCATTTAAGTTCATAATCTACTATAAACAGAGACAATCACATTTAAAGGAAACTTTTTTTCATTATTTGTCATATCACATCAAAATTCCTGAATAAAAATTGTGGGGAACTTTACTATTATTAGTTCAGTACGTTTAAACAATTTTTGAATATGAAAGGCAAAAACAAATATTCTAAAGCTTCTAGGACTGAAGTTCTAACTGACGATCGATTTTGTTTTTACTCCATACATGCATTGGTTTACATAACTTTAGCTTTCTTCAGGCAAAAGATTGCTTCAAAATTAATGCCTGATTATGTTTTTACTAAACAAACAGGGCGAAAAGATAATCTTTTATTTTCTTTATGTTTCTTGTTTTATTTTATTTTTTAATTTACTTCTTTTATTTTATTTTAATTCATTTTTTTTCTTTATCATTTTGGCAACATTTTCCTCTTCTGCATGTGCTCCTCTGTGTTTGATGTATACCTTTCAGTTAGCGCTACCTGTCGCATTCTTTGTAAGCTATATTTTCTACATTTCAGTTTATTTGTGACCTTGTCCATTTGCGAACACGTGTTTACTTCGGCTGAGGACAAGCTGTTAAAATGTCCAGTTCGAAACGCGTCCTGTGTGTTTTTATATTTTTATGGTGATTTATACAATGTTTTATTATTAATTAAAGAGATATAATATGTGAATCCATACTTTTCTTTTAAAGAAAAAAAAGATCATTTGTAGGGATTATTCGAAAAAAAAATTCTCTTTCATTTAGGTGATAGATTTTAAATCATACATATTTTATTATTATTGTTGTTGTTTTAGTTATTTAAATAAAGGGAACTTTTTCCTTCAATAGAAAGTTGTTAAGATGAAATTTTTTAAAGCTGTATTAAAAAAAAAAAGTTGCTTCTGAAAATGCTCATTTGAAGAGTATTTTCCTATTATAAAACATTTTAAATTGCTGTAGATTCAAACATCAAGGTATCAATTTAAATATCTATTTCAGTTGAAACGTTTTCACATGTAGTAGCATGTCATTATTGGTTACTTTATTACAGATGTGTGTATTATCATCAATAATACGTTATTTCTAATTGCTAAAAAGGAGTAAGATTAAAACTTTAAAAACAATAAAGTAGTTTTGTTTGGACTGTTAAAATGTTTCAACGCATCCAGAGTCATTTTCAAAGCAAATAAATAATGATATTCTGAAATTGCACGCTCTATGATGCATTGAACTGAAACGCCATCATACGGTTTTATTTATATTTCGTAAGAAATGCTACCTATTGCAGTCGTTACCATGGTGCGACTTTTGAAAAATTCCTTCATAACTTTTTATTATATGACCCCAAGAACCCAAAACCACCCCCACCTAAAAAGTGTATATATAGACATATATCTGTGTGTATGTACTAAATGTTGTCCGCACGATAAAAGTCATAATTATGCACGGATCGTCTTCAAACTCGCCAATACCTTGAGATGGCTAATATCTCGCCGGAAATTGTAAATGAGAAAAATAGGACGAGGAACTAGAAATGAGAAAGATTAAAAATTTAGAATACCGCCTTAACATGAAAATGATAAAACCAGCTCTTACGGAAAAATGACAGAAAAGTAAAAATAAAAAATTCGTTATAGCAGTTGCCAACAATTAAAAAAAAAAAAAAAAACAGTAAAATTCTTACCACAGCAATTACTTTTCTATTGCAAGATTTCCAGGTGAAAAAAAAAATTATATATATATATATATATATATTACGCTATCGTATCTCCATACATATACCGTAGGGAAGGGGGGACACTGTTCTGTCTTCAAATGACGCCACTTTTGTCGCCAACTTGGCGATATATCGCCGAATTTAGCGACCAAAATTAGTCGCCAAAAGTTTTGCCAACTTGTCGATATCGCTAATATTTCACCAAATTCCCATAGACTTCCACTGTAAATCAATGGAGTTTACTTACTTACAGAAATCAATGAATGGAGATATTTTACTGCCACAAAAACCAGCTTTTACAGAAAAATGAAATTGAAATCTCGTCAAAAGCGGCCAGATAAAATTGTTAGGGGCATCCCACACTAAGGCGACAAGCGACATGTAGCAGAAACATGTAGCGCAAAAACCGGTTGAAAAAAAGGACTAAGTTGTTTCAAACCTGTTTTAAACCAGTTTTTCCAGCGAATTCAAGCGACATGTCTTATGTGTCGCCTTAGTGTGGGATGCCCCTTAAACAGAGTTTATCGCTAGTCTTCATTTAGATTTTGTTGGTTAAATTAGTACGTAACTTCGAAATCTACCTGCGCCTGTAGGCCGAGCCGGCAGGGACTTTTTCATGTAACGCACGTTACTTTTTTTTTTATTTACTTGGATGTTTATTTTTATATATCTAAAAAATTAAATAAATGAATAAATAAAGGTACTGTGCGATACATGAAAAACTGAATGATTGCGTTTCAGTTCATTGCATCTTAGACCGTGCAATTTTAGAATATCATTATTTATTTGTTTTGAAAATGAATCTTGATGAGTTGAAACATGTCAACAGTCAAATGAAACTATTTAACTGTCTTTAAAGTTTCAATCTTACACCTTTTTAGCAATTAGAAATAATATATTATTGCAATGTGTTAAATTGTTATATATTTATCAACAATATATCCAATGACTTACAAAAATTCATCAAATTTTGCTGTTAAAATGACTCGATATTTTCAATGCAACAAAAATACTAGAGAAATATTGAAAATAGAATTAGGAAACGATTCTTATAATATATTGCAATACCATTGGTGAGAATACAGATCACTTTAATAATCAGCCGATATTATTCTTTTACCTTTAAAAATGTATCCGTGAGTACTATGTGCGAAGGTTTTACGTGTTTAAGCGGATAGAAATGTGTTTTAGAACCGTCTTACGGTATACCAACTGCTTTCCTCCGAATTTCGGCGGAATGTGACACAACTATATGATATTAGAAATTTCCTATTTAAAAGAAAATTCGTAGAATTTGTACTAACCTACTTAATTGTAGAATTGTTAATATTTTTCTGCCATCAAATAAGACAAAACTCTGTTAAAACTTGTGACAGAACTGTACTAGTGTTTCAATTTAGCAGGAATTTTGAAATACATTCGACAAATAAACACAAAATTACAAGTCGTCTTATAATTTTATTTATTTCTTTTGTCGGGTGAAAGCTTCAATTAAAACACAATGAATGCATTTTATACATTATTATTACAAGGTGGGACCCGCCGAATTTCAACGAAAGAAAATGCTTAAGAAGGAACTGTTTAATTAATTTATAATTAGCTAAAAAATTAATTAAAATAAAAAATGCATCTTATTGAATATTATACTGGTTAGTCTAACTATCAACCAAATAATATTTAAAACTAAAGTTAACAAATTGCTATTTCTATGAAACTCAGTTGTCCAAATTATTAAAATTAAACTTTAATCGTATATGTAATTAGTAATATATAATAAAGATCATTTATTATGATGAAGTTATCAATTGACACTCCTATGTTTGGTATTCCGCAAGGAAAACAGCGAAGTTTATTCCATTATGACACGATCATAGAATTTTTTCCTTGTGAAATCTTATCCCGATATCATTTTCACCTTGTAAACATTTACATACACACCTCTCATATCCATATTCACCATTTTTTTTAAATTAGCCTTTTAATTTCATCATTTTAAAATCATTTTAGCTCAAGAATTGAAGTCACGATCGTCAGCAACATCTTTCATGTGAATAGTCGCACTCATAACTTCAGATTCTAATCTAAGTACCGGAGAATAAAAATTATCGTAGTTTATGTTTTCAGACGCATTTGTGTTAAAATATTTAATTTTATCTAAGAAAATGATAATTTTCTTTTAAATATGACGTCATATTCACTAACTTAAACATTTCGCTGTGTCTCAAACTTAGTATCCGTACACATGCAGAAAAAAATGGAAATTTTATGAGGAAAAACGCGTAATTTCAAAAACAGTATGTCACTTTTCGTTCAAAATACTTTGGCGCTGCATGTCACTAATGAGATTTTGTAAAGCAAAAACTTGGGTAACCTGATGTTATTTTAAATCTCGAATTATTGCCAATATCTTCTTTGTTTGCATGTCTAAATCGACGAAATCCAGGCGAGAATTATCAATTTCGGAAATATAAATCGCCATTTTTTGGACAAAGACTTCCGATCTGAGCATGCACACTGCATTCCACGTCTCTTCTATAAATAGACTCTAAATTTTTGTTTAGAATTGCGTTTTATCAGTGTGTGATTTCAAAAGTGAAAAATTCGTTATTTTCAAAAGTGAAGTATTTTCATATGTGAAGAATTTCAAAACAGTTGGAGCAAAAATGACGCACTTCTACAAAACATATTTCAATTTTAAGAATTAAAATACACGCTACTTTTTATATAAAATGACGTCATTTGCATCCGCTAATAGCATTTTACGATCCAGAGTTAAACAACATCTACAGAAGAGTTTGCATATAATGTCATTATCGCGAATAATACACAAACCCAGCAAAACGCAATATCAACATTCAAGGAGCAAATCGGGCACCAAATCAGATATCTAATGATTCATATGTCTTCATTTGTCTCATTATAATAGCTCTATATTTTATCGAAAATCATTCATTTATATTTTTTCGAAATTCGGAAAATGTTATTACACACGGATTATTAAAATTGTACGCTTTCAGCTATTTGATACGAATTAAGTAAAACCGGAGAAAATAAGTTACACAAATGCCCTTTAAAAAACATTTTTGTAAAGAGAAGGTGTTGTATCATGTGTGAAGTAGGCTTGCAATAAACTAAAAATCATTTAATTGTTAAATAAAAACGAAATAAAAACCAAAATTCACCGAGTTTAATAATACTAGGTTGAGCAAAAAGTTCTGGGAAATTTGTTAAAGTTGCGTTGTTATGCGCAAATTAACAACAAAAGCAAAAAGGGCTATTCTTCAGAGTAGAGACCATCATAGTCCACGACTTTCTGCCATTGTTCTGCCAGGTTCCGAATTCGCTGGAAGTACCATGGCGGCTCCTTGAAATCGAAAAACTCTTGACATGCTTCTTCAACTTCATTAAAGGATTCAAATCGACGGACATTGCAAAAGGTGTTGCATTGATCGAAAGAGGCCATAATCGAATGGAGCCACGTCTGGACTGTAGGCGGGGTGTGGAAGAATTTCGACTCCGTCGAACTGTGGAAACTCACCTCACCGATGGCATTCAGAATCGTTAGACCTTTTCTCCAATAATGCCGGATAAACACACGGGAATCATACTGTTCAACATGCATTTTGGAGCCGAAATTCCTGAACTCCTATAGCTATACCATTAGGGCTTCTATATACGATACAGATTCTAGTAACTATTGGACTAAAAGTTTCCCAGAACTTTTAGCTCAACCTAATAGAAGATGTTCTTGATATAGCATGTATTTTATTTTTTTCCGTTTTTATTAGAAAATGGCAACAAAAGGATAAGTAATCTACTATTTTCCCTTTACTTTTAATAGAAATAGTTGGGTTCAGTGGTAGCTTCACTTGCCACAATTACAAAAAGGTATTAAAAACTACAAAAAATGAATATCTCAAACATAAATTGAGATACAGCTATTAAACAAACTGCATTTAAAAGTACATTTTTTTCTCTACACGACGGTGTAAAAATTGAAAAAGTACGATGTTTAGAAGTTTGAAAATTTGTAGTAGCGAAAATTGCAAAACAGGAATTTTATTTCAAATTTCGAAACGTCGCCATTCGTAAAATGACGTATGCGTTACGCACAGATATGTTTGTTCTTTATAACATACATGGTGCAATATGTTATCTATCGCCGACCTTTAATTTCTCAACCGTTGGTCGTAGACATATAGTTCCAATTACAAAAACGTTTCAAATAAGCTAAATATTCATGTTGTGGTATCATTTAAAGTAAAAAATCAATTTTATAAAAATTACGAAAACTAACTTTTTGTACGGTCCCCCAGTCCCTATAGTTATATTTAGTAAAAGTTTACACATATCATAACCGATGTAACATAAAAAGTTTGACATCGGTACTACAAAAATTGACACCTTTATTAAATTTCAAAGTTTGAGATTTTTGCACATGATTTCGTCTTTCATTGAGGGATCAGTTAAAAGATGAATTAAAATAATTCGAGATCAAAATCAGGGTGCAATGTGTTCCTTTTTACGGCGAGGCCACTTTTAGCCGGTATCGTCGGTACTTTTGAATGTTGTTTGACCCATAAAAGTTAGCTAAAATTTTTAGATGAAATAACCCTATTTGGTGATTCCACGATTTGGTGATACCGGCTAAAGGTGGTTTCGCCGTAAAAAGGACATTGCACTCTGATTTTGATCTCGAATTACTTTAATTCATCTTTTAACTGATCCCTTAATGAAAGAAAAAATCATGTGCAAAAATCTCGAACTTTGAAATTTAATAACTGGGTCAATTTTTGCAGTACACATGTCAAACTTTTTGTGTTATATCTTTTATGATATGAGTAAACATCTACTAAATATAACTATAGGGACTGGGGGACAGTACAAAAAGTTAGTTTTCGTAATTTTCATAAAATTGATTTTTTACTTTAAATAATGCCACATCATGAATATTTAGCTCATTTGAAACTTTTTGTAATTGGAACTATATGTCTACGACCAACGGTTGAGAAATTAAAGGTCGGCTGTATATAACATATTGCACCCTGTATATAGATATTATTATATTGAATAAAAATTATTTTTTATTGATAAATGATATAATTGTTCTGCCGCTATATTTCAAAGCATTTTGTATAACATTCAACCAAAGTGTGTCTTTTAAATAATTTGAGATGTTTTGCTTATAATTTTATTTAGTTCTGCTGCCAGGTAAAAGCTTCAATTAAAACATAATGAAAACCTTTTAGACCTTATTATTATAGATATTATTACATAGAATAAAAATTATTTTTATTGATAAATGATATGATAGTTGTGCCGCTATATTTCAAATCATTTCAATAACATTGAACCAAAATATGTCATCCAAATAATTTCTAGGGATCATGTCAAGGATAAATGTCTTATATTTAGAAAGGAAACCTTAACGAATAAAAGAGATATGGAAGTCATTTGCGTAAGTATCTCTCGCATTTCAGCGCTGTAATGATTCAGCAAATGTGCAATGTAAGTGTTTTACATGCAAATCAGGCACATTAGTCAACCACATTATCATAATACTGCACTTATTATAGTAAGCTTGTCACAGTCTTCTGGAGATTTAGAGTTTCAAAATAAAAGTTTTTGGTGAAATAGATATTTCGTAGATAGTTACATTGAATCATTTAATAAAGTAATTAATTTAGCAGTTTATTTTTTCTGCATTTGAATTTAAATAATTTTAGATGTTTTCTTATAATTTTATTTAGATCTACTGTCAGGTAAAAGCTTCAATTAAAACATAATGAAAACATTTTAGAATTTATTATTATAGGTATTATTATATAGAATAAAAATTATTTTTTATTGATAAATGATATGATAGTTGTGGCACTATATTTCAAAGCATTACTATATATTCAACCAAAATATGTTATCAAATAATTTCTATGGTTCATTTCAAGAATAAATAACTTATATTTAGAAAGGAAAATTAACAAATAAAACACATAAGGAAGTCATTTACGTAAGTATCTCTGGAATTTCAGCGCCGTAATGATTCCGCAAATGTGTAATGTAAGATTTTTCATGCAAATCAAGACACATTAGTCAGCCACATTATCATAATATTGCACTTTTTATTGTAAGCATGTCACAGTCGTCTGGAGGTATTGAGTTTCAAAATAAAAGTTTCTGATGAAATAGTCATTTCGTAGATATTTACATTGAATCATTTAATTAGTTTCCGCATTTAAACTGAAAGGCTCTTTTTGTAATAATTTTAGATGTTTTGCTTATAATTTTATTTAGTTCTTCAGTCAGGTAAAAGCTGCAATTTAAGCATAATAAAAACACTTTAAGCCTTATTATTTTAGATCTTATTATATAGAATAAAATTTTATTTTTTATTCATAAATGATATGATAGCTGTGCCGCTGTATTTCAAAGCATTTCTACAACATTAAACTAACTACATTAATTTCTACAACATACACACTAAGCTATATCATCCAAATAATTTCTAGATTTCATTTCAAGAATAAATGAGTTACATCTAGAAAGGAAAGATTAACAAATAAAAGAGATACGGAAGTCGTTTACGTAAATATCTGTGTCATTTCAGCGCAGTAATGATTCAGCAAATGTGCAATGCAAGCTATTCCATGCTAATCAGGGTACATTAGTTAACCACATTATCATAATACTGCACTTTTTATTATACGCATGTCGTCTGGAGGTACTGAGTTTCAAAATAAAAGTTTTTGATGAAGTAGGCATTTCATAGATATTTACATTGATTCATTTAATTAATTAGTTAACATAAATAATTATATAATAATAATAATTAGGTAATAAATAACAAGTACTTTAAATATATATTCGGACTTTCATTCGAACATTTATTTTGGGAATGTCTCCATTTTACGAACATTTAATTCTTAACGAAAATATTTTACGAATCTTCTTGTAAAATAACCTCAAAATAGCGAAGTGTATCTCCTATTTATAAAACTTTTTCTACACCTGAAGAGACTTTTAGACCATTGCCGGGATGAGGGACAGTTTATAAGAAAAAGAAATTTTTCAGTAAAAAATAACAAAAGATTTCTTCAATTAAATTGAAAGACGTTTTTGGTAATGTATGCTTGAAAATACTCTGCTGAAATACAATAATATAGTAAAAATATCACTGATTACTTTTAAAATTACATTTTTAAAACTAAAATTACGCATGCCAGCATTAAAATTTGGTTTTATTTATATTTTTTTACATATATTTTTTGATGAATAAAAATGTAAAACAAATTAATATACTTTATAAAGCACAATGAATTAATTTTTTATTTCTTTAGTACATGAAATAAAAAATTTATTTTTATGTAGTTTAAACTATTAAAAACCATGAAGCTCGAATCAACAAATTTTCCGTATAAAGGAATTTTTCGCTGAATTCCTAGAACATCTATAGACTTTAAATTTTACTGTTTATATATAGGGTAACTCTGGGATAGATGGCCATAGAGGAGAGATGGCCAGTCTAAATATCTCGAAAACTTGTACATAGATTGCAATATAAATATTGTTCGTATGAAATAGTTCAACGAGTATGTTTATTGCGATGTGCAATCGTGTTTTTCGATTATAAAAAGTAAGTGTAATTTTAATGTAAATCAAATAGGTGGTTGAATATTTTTTTGACTGAGGTATCTGAATGTTTTGCAGTAGGTACGTTATATATATATTTCACCATATGGACTTTTAAGGCACGTATATATTGTAATCTTTACTTCTAACAAGGAGAGGGCCAACCTTGTTAATCACAGATTTTGATTATTTTAATATATGTTGTAGGGTAGAGACCCCTTAGTGTCAGGCTCAACGGATTTTATCCAACGGTCCATAGTTCTTCAGAAACAGTGGCGGTCTAATATTAGTACACAACATAAATACTTACTTTGCAACCAAAATGCTGGGTTAGTCGTAGCTCAGTTGGTATGGCGTTTGCTGGCTGACTCGCGGGACCGTGTTCAATACATGAATGCGCTATATTTGTTTTTCTCATTTTTTGTTTTATAAATATACTTGTCAGTATAACTTAATAATCTGATTGTCAATTAAAATTTTTAATATGCATATCAATTATAATTTTAACCTATATTTATTTTATTTTTTATTATTTTAACTAAATAGTTAATAATAAAACATCATAAAACTGTTAATTTTTTTTTAATCACTTTTATACTATTATTACACTTATACTTTTATACTATTATTACACTTTAATACTATTATTCTGTTTTTAAAGTAACAAGCATAATTATTTTAAAAATTAGCATCAGAATTAATTTACAACCGATTTCTTGCATATTAAAGATTTTTAAATTTTTAATAAGTATGCTTGCGCTTTCAATTATTTTGCTTTCTCCTTTATCTTCTTTCTGCTTTTATTTTTATTTTATTTGAATATTCTTTTATATTATCAAAACTAGATGGCGACACAACAGATTTTGGAATTTTTATCATTCAATAATAGATCCAATTTCTTTTTAAACCTCTTTAAAGGATGAGAAATAATAGTTTACAAATCAGAAATAATAAATTTAAGTTTGTTAGCATTATAATTAATGTATGATATTAAAATTTTTAATTGAATATATTAAATTATAATTACAAGTATATTTATAAAACAAAAAATGAGAAAAACAAATGTAGCGCATTCAGTTATCGAACACGGGCCCGCGGATCAGCCGGCAAACACCATACCAACTGAGCTATGCCTAGCCTATCATTCTGTTTGCAAATTAAGTATTTAATTTGTGTACTAATATTAGACCCCCACCCACCGTTTTCTCAAGAACTAAGGAGAGTTGGATAAAATCCGTTGAACCTGACACTAAGGGGTCGCTACCCTACACCATATATTAAAATAAAAGAAAATAAGTTAAAACTGGTGTGAATGACTAAGAACAAACAATATTCTTGAAACACCATCAAAAATTTGTAAATGCGCTAGGCCTTTCGAAAGATCTGAGTCTTTCTTCGTCAGGCGCAAAAAAGACGTCCTTCTACTATGAAAGCAGAGGCAAGACTGAAATGAGAGATAAGGGAAAGGAAACAAGCTGAAGAAACAGCCAATAGGAAGTTAGAAATCAACAGAATAAATGAATAATATATATATATATAAACAGACTAATAATAATACAAAAATAAATTAAATGGTAGTACTGAAAAGGTTTTTCCAAGCTGCAGAGAGCATTGTGGAATCAGATTTATCATTAACAATAACATCACAATTAAGATAAATAGCTAAATTTTCAAGAAAGTCCAATTCAGAGATACTATTGGCATTAGAGATAATTTTAGCATTTTGAAAATTAAAACTATGGCCGGAATCCCAAGAGTGCTTGGCAATAGAAGATTTAGAAAATTCTTGATTGATTACACAACGCGGGTGTTCTTTTAAGCGGATTTCGAGATTCCTTTTAGTTTGACCAATATAAGATAAATCACAACCATTACAAGGAACTTTATAAATTCCCCATTTACGAAGATCCGGAACAGGAGATTTAGTGGAGGGAGTCTATATATATATATATATATATATATATATATATATATATATATATTATTCATTTATTTATTCATTTTTAATTTCATGTGTTCCCATATTGGATTATATGTATTTTCCCCCTCCCATTTTTTGCCCCTCCTACTTTGTGTTCTTTTGTTTTGATTATTCTCTTCTGTGATTGGCTGTTGTCTTTCACTTTCCTATTGGCTGTTGACTTCTAACTTCCTATTGGCTGATTCTTCATCTTGTTTCCTTTCCCTTATCTCTCATTTCAGTCTTGCCTCTGCTTTCATAGTAGAAGGACGTCTGTTTTGCGCCTGACGAAGAAAGACTCAGATCTTTCGAAAAGCCTAGCGCATTTACAAATTTTTGATGGTGTTTCAAGAATATTGTTTGTTCTTATATTAAAATAATCAAAACCTGTGATTAACAAGGTTGGCCCTCTCCTTGTAAGAAAAAAATCAAGATATGTTAACGATATTTACAATGCAATTAACTTATTGGTGCAAAATGCAATGCAATCACGTATAGTAGTATAAATACAGAGTAATTCGGTCGTTGCATCATATGCAATGCCCTTTGCATTTCGAAATGTTGATCGCCTAATTTAGCAATGATTAGAATCTAAATTCAATGCAATTTTAATTACTGGAAACAATATCATGCAATGTGATGAAAATTCCTTCATTTGCATCTATTCAGTGACAAAAGAAAGGATTTAATTTTCGGATTACAATTGACGTCACATACGGTGCATTTAACGAATTACTGTGAACGTCTGACAACTTTTGTAATTTCATAGCACTTTCTACACAAGTTAATTCTGTTGTAAATGTAGTTAACATACCTTCATTATTGTTAAAATTATGAGCAAGTCTCCGGATTCAGATTGAAGTGAAGAACGTTGTAATTTTGACTGAATGTCATTGTAATCCTGTTTCCTTACACAAAAATTATTTTCATAGTGTGCTGTTAAAAATTGTAAACGTTATACAGAAATATTTTGTATAAAATTTCTTAAAACATACCAAAGCATCTAGGTACACAAACTTTAAATATTTCTATTTTAATTTGTACAAAATGCTAATTCCATTAAAACTTTGAATAGATTTAAGGCAGACAAATAAAGATACATGAAAGGATTTTTTGCTTTTTAAAATTTCAAAGTTTTCAAACATTCTTCTGAACGCAATTGCAAAATTTTTACGAAAAGAAAGACAAGAAAAGAAAAAGATAAAAAGATAATCCACGAAAATTCAGTTTAAAACTAAATAGCATTTAAATAGAATGTTGAAAATAAATATAAAAAAGAGAACCGGTTAAATAAAATGTTATATAATCTAACTGAGAAACTTCTTCTTATTGTGACAAGATTTATTTTATTTTATTTAAATTTTTACTACAACTCGAACGAAAGAATTCTTTCTAAATTTGTAATTTAAATATGCAGTGAAACAAATACTTGTACCTATTTTTTTTTATTCTTCTTCTAGCTAAATTAACACACATTTTTCAGACATGGCATTTGTTTATTTCGAATTCAATTTTTTATTTCACAATGTTTGTAATATCTACAGGTACACTATTGGTTTAAAGTAATTTTATTTAAAACTACCTTTCAAGCAAAATAAATTTATAACTCACAATCACAAAACATAAGTACTATAAATAAACGCTGCATGAAAAATGATGGAATAAGATGATTTAAGAGATAGATGAAAAAATTACAATGATATGAGTTATTATTATTTGTCTCATAAATACACACAAAACTAGTTTTCACTTAAAAGGGTAGAGGATTGTACTTTGTGTCAATATATTAAAAAGAGAGAAACAATGTTTACAGAACACAAATGTAAGTAATTTTAAAAAGCATATAGCTATTTCGAAGCCTCTAAGGTCTCATCATCAGTGCTTATAAATTAAAGATAAAAATTAAAATAAAACTGTGGAATAAAAGAGGGGGGGGGGGAGAGAGAGCCAGAGAGGCGCACCTCACAACCCGACCGTCAACAGCGAAATGAAAGTCACTGTTGATATCATATGCAATATCCTTTGCATTTCGAAAAGTAGATCGCCTAATTTAGCAATGATTACAATCTAATTTCAATGCAATTTTAATTACAGGAAACGATATCATGCAATGTGTTGAAAATTCCCTCATTTGCATCTATTCAGTGACAAAAGAGACGATTTAATTTTCGGTTACAGTTGACGTCACATAGGTGCACTTAACGAATTACTCTGAACGTCTGACAACTTTTGTAATTTCATAGCATTTTCTACACAAGTTAATTCTGTTGTAAATGTAGTTAACATATCTTCATTATTGTTAAAATTATGCGCAAATTTCCGGATTCAGATTGAAGTGAAGCACGTTGTAATTTTGACTGGATGTCATTGTAATGACTGAATGTGTTCCCTGTGTACGTGAGACTGAATCCGTGGCTATTTGTCAACAGTGATTTTCATTTCGCTGTTGACGGTCGGGATGTGAGGTGTGCCTCTCTGGCTATGTCTCCTTTCTCTCTTATTCCACCGTTTTATTTTAATTTTTATCTTTAATTTATAAGCACTGATGATGAGGTCTTAGAGGCTTCGAACTAGCTACATGCTTTTTTAAATTACTTACATTTGTGTTTTGTAAACGTTGTTTCTCTCTTTGTAACAAGTTTTCACTTGCTTATCGAAAATTCAGATTGTCATAATAATTAGAAGTTCACAAATTCGCCTTCTCAATATTCTAAAATTAGTACTTTACAATCCAATTTTCACGTTTTGAAGAGGTTAAAGTCACTTTAATATTCCCACTGAAACAAAAATTTGTCTTTAATTTCAAAATGCATAGATATGTTCAAAACTTATTGGAGACTCTAAATCTGGATATTAGAATATACTTTAGATTTGCTTAATTAAACTAACATTATAGCTATCCGAGAACTTGCAACTTTTGAATCTCTTCGTCGCTTGAACCCCATATACTTAAGTATTATAACTTGAACGTTAGTTTTGTGTGAAAAGTATATATTTTTTTGTCTTATAAATGAGTATGATTGTGATTGTTTTTAATTAAGACAGGTAAATGTATATTTTAAAAAATGTAATTCCACCATATAAATAAATGTTTTTGAAGAGCAATATTATTATAATTACCTACGGAGCAATCAATGTATGTTTAAAGCCAATCCGCACTGTGAAAAAAAGTTATGTAATGTTACTCCATACAATTGCTGGCAGCATGCTGCGCCGAATTTTATGGGGTAATTTAACTTGTATAATGATGTGATTTAAACTGATATAACTGGTGTAATATTCGTAAAACCAGTTTTATCGGTTAAATTACTCCCTAAAATTGAGGCAGCAAGGTTTCCACCAATTTTATGGTTTAACATAACACTAGATAGTGCCCGTCAAGATTTGACGGTAAATAACTTGAATGTTTCATTAGAAAAATTCTTGAATTTTTAATTAGTTGCTTTTAAATTAATTTTTGAATGACGAATTACGTGACGAATTTCCATATTGCATAAATGATTCCTATTTCTTTAATGTGGTAGATGGTGCTATCAGTCTAACCCAGCGGTTCCCAACCTTTTTAGTCGTGCGGACCACCAATTTTGAAAAAATAACTTTGCGGACCACTAACTACTTAATATACAAGTTAAAAATATGACAAATAGTCACCTATATAGTTATAGTATATACACATGACGAATATATATATATATTATCTCAGTAACTAGTAAAAGATGCTGTACATGAAGAAAAAAAATATTTTTATAAAGAAAATAACTTTATTTATTATATTCACTTATCTATCACAATGGACTTTACCCACAAATGGCAACAATCACGCCTCTGCGGGGAAAAACTATCCGAAAAAGACTGCTTATTGGATGGAGGGGGAGCAGTGTTAAAATGTTCTTCACGCCTATTGGTGTTTTTCTTCTATTTACCGCGGCTGACGTCGCATGGGTAAAGTCCATTAGATAAAAACTCAAAAAAAAACAAAAAAACAATGATAAAAAAAACCTTAATGGGATTTTTGACACTCTTTGTCCTCGACGAGAATGTCAATATCTGGATTGAAACTGAATAGTTTTAGTCTCAAATCACTCTCGGCATTCATTTTATTTCTATATTTATTTTTCAAAAAAACTAAAGTTGAAAAGGCTCGTTCACATAGATAGGTTGTAGAAAAGACCATCATGTGTCTCAGTGCAATTTTGGCAATAGCTGAATAGTCTTACCGAACTTTTATCCAAAATGAGATCAGTGGTGTTGTCTTAAAAATCGATTTTAAAATCTGGTCACATGATAGTTCAATTAACGAGTCTTCTTCATTTGAAGATAATTTTAATTTTTTTAAGTAATTTTCTTCAAAGGGGTTTCTGATCCATTGTATTTCATCTTCAATTTTAGGGAAGAAGTTCCTAAAAAATATGAAAAAGGCTTAATTACTGCTTCAGTTAGTGTTGGTAGATTTCTCATTCATATGAATGATTAATAAAAGTATAAGACAAGTAACTAAAATTTATTAATAATTTTAAAAAGGTACTACTTGATAAATTTACTAATTTAAAAAAAAAGTTACTGTTTTAGGAAAATAAATGTTTTTAATTACGCTTATTAAAAATAATAAAATAAAATTAAGAAAAATAAATAATTTTAAATTACCTGAGGTTAGAGGCCAAAGATTCGAGGTGTTCTTTTATAGTTGTAGCTGTTGTTTTATCAATTTTGACTTCGTTCGTTTCAAGAAAATCATGTAGGACTGGAAATGCGTCGAAGGAATCTTGCTCCACTTTTTGAGCCCATCGTTGAAGTTTCTTTATCATTGCTTCTATTTTGTCTTGCACAAAAAACTTATGAGCGTCCTTGCCCTGCAGAGTTAAGTTAAGAACATTGAGAGAACCAAAAATATCCGCCAAATATGCCAACCGTTTCAACCAGTTTTCATTGGTCATACAGTCTAAGTAGGAATTTGCAAGTTTTCCATCATAATCTCCCTCCCTCAAGAAAACCGTGAGTTCATCACGGAGTTCGAACAATCTTGTCAACACTTTGCCTCTCGACAGCCACCGAACTTCGCAGTGAAGTAGAAGCTGTTTGTGTTCACTGCCCATTTCATCACACAAAACACCTAACAGTCTGGAGATTTTAGGTCTTGCTTTGATAAAGTTAACTATTTTTACTGCATCGTGAAGGGTTTTTCTTAAACTCTCGTCCAAACCTTTAACTGCAAGAGCTTCTCTATGTATGCTACAATGTGTCCATTGAACCAAGGGGGCGACTGATTTAACTTTGGCGAATAAATCAATATGAATTCCAGACATAGCACGTGCCCCATTCGTTGTCAAACCTACACACTTAGTCCAATCTATTTATTTTCTTTTATAAAATCGTCAATAGATTTGAAAATCTCTTCGCCAGTTGTTTTTGTCGGCAAAGATCGACAAAACAACATTTCTTCTTCAATATTGCCATTTAACTCAAAACGTCTAAAAGCTAATAAATTAGCTTGTTCAGCAACGTCCGTACTCTCATCAAGTTGCAGCGAAAAATATTCACTTTGTTTCAAAAAAGTAATGACAGCTTTTTTCACATTTTCCGACATTTCATCAATTCTTCTTTTAACGGTTGTATTTGATAATGGAATTTCGTTTATTTGTTTCGTACATTTTTCATCAAACAAAGCATTACTTATTATTTTTGCTGCGGGTATAATAAGTTTCTCTCCCACGGTGTGAGCTGAACCCTTCTTTGAGATTAACAAAGAAAGCTCATAAGAAACTCTGGTGCTTAGTTTGTTCTGTTTTGAAGATTTTTCCGTGGTAGATTTAGATATACAAAAATTTCTTTTCTTGATTTCAAAGAAATCCATAGACTTTCCTACACATTCAGGATGTTTAGTTGATAGATTTCTTGCAAGTTTTGAAAATTTCATACATTCGTTGGATAGCATTTTGAAACAAATCACACACACTGAGTCATAGGCTCTTTCTCAGAACCAGAAAACACAAACCCACATTTTAAAAAATCAGGGATATATTTACGAAAATATATTTTAGTTTTCCTTGCTATTTTTTTACAACTCAGACTGGATTTCACCTTCATTTCAAACTCACTATTTGTAGAAACAGATGTAGAAGCCCCTTCCTTCATCACTTGCCAACTTCGTCTTACGACAAGATCCCGTCCTAAACCAATCATCCTTATTGACGTGAAGTAATATTAACTCACAGTACACATAACGATATGATACATCAACAGAAAACCACAGTCACTGACAAAGGAGTCAATAATAAAAGTGCGGAATGCAGACGTGGTGGGGAGAAGGGTGAAGAATGTCGGAGGGAGGAGAGCTTTGACGTTGATGACTGACGAATGTAAGCCCAGCGATCAACAGCCAGCGAGCGCTTCTGTGGTGAATTGTCCCGAAAAACTGGTATTAGACCCCAAGATTCTACGGCCCAGTACCACGGTGCTCGCGGCCCACAAGTGGGCCGTGGCCCACGGGTTGGGAACCGCTGGTCTAACCTATTCATTGAAGTGAAAGAATTTTAAGTTCATATTTTACAACCAATTATGCTTGCTTTTTATTAAAAAAATTACCTAAAAATTCCGGGTGGAGAATTTATTTTGTTATTTTATTTTATTTTTATTTTTGAAAAAAATAACAATATTTATTTTCTTTCATTTATTTATTTTTAAAAATACACGACCATTAAAAGTTGCCATGAAGTTTACTTTTATCTGTTTTATTCTCTGAAAACCTAAATTTGAAACTTGATGCAGCTAACGATTTGTAATATATATTTTTTATAATTTTAATTTATTTTAAATTTTTATACATTTTTTAAATGGTAAACCTTGATATCAAAATAATTTTTGTATAGTTCTTATATGAATATTTCTCTTTCTTTCTGTTATATTTTTTACGCAAATGAATTACAAACTTTTCTTTCTGACACACACACATATATATTCTTGATAATTGTCAAAAATATAACAAAATTTTATTTAATAGATAATTACATGCAAAAAGTTTTAGCTGAAATATTTTAAATATAAAATCATTATTTTTTCAAAATATTATTGAGTGTTAAATTTTATTTAATTATAAAGCATTCAAATAATAATAATAATAATAAAATAAAAATCCTATAACTTCTCTTCCTAACAAAGTATGTCATTATTGAAATGAAATATCGAGAAAATTATTATACATTTTGCCGGGCTTGGGCACGAACCTGTGACCTGTACAAAAACCGAGAGCTTTAAACTACTGCTTTAACCCGCTACGCTGGCAGGAATTTGTTTTTCTTCCTTCTAAATTGAATAGGTTCATAAAACAGTTAACGCATACGCGATTTCTCGAATTTGAGTTCTGATCTGACAGAAATAGTTTTGCGTTTTAATATTTATGATACCTTATTATTATTTTTTTTTTCAAAGAAACAGCTACAACTTAAAACTTGCTAGTTTCCCAATCTCCGTTTGTAACTATTGGCAATTTATAAGACGGATGACCAGCATAACTTTTAGCATCAAATCACTGTGTGTAATATGACCAAAACAAAATGAGGCCCCGAAATAAACCGTATTTAGCTCTTAATGTCGACACAATAAATTTTTCAATTGTTAAAATAATGCTGAAAGAGCCAAATAATATTAACTTTATGAAAAAAAAGAAAACCTTGTTTTCAGTAAGATCGAATAGCAGATGAACTTAAAATAATTTATTCCTGTCATGTGATAGTTCAACTGAGTGAGCATCTTATCGCATGTGAAGCGTGTCACTCCAAAGGCAGACTTCTCTTATATACTGCGTATGCGCAACTGTAGAATTTTAATTTAAAATTACGACTAATTAATAAAATATTTCAACAAACGAATGTACTATAACAAATCTGTGGCCACATATATTTCATTTTAAAAAAAGATTGGTGTAATTTGATGCAGTAGTTTCTTCTCACGGGCTGTCGAAAGAAAACGCTTAGCGTTTTAAATATATAGATAATTTATTTTACAGTGTGATTTGCATTTTAAACAAGCTTCCATGAGTGAAACAAAGCAAAGTTCTTAAAAATATAGCCTATCTAGTTCGCAGTTGCTGAAATCAGCTTGTATTCATTAAGCATAGGTCTAATGTAAAAGTTAATCCGATGCAAAGCATTTAGCGGGCGGTATCCACAAAAAAGCAATCAATGTATGCTGATTGCTTATGTATGCTGATGACACCTAATTTCAATTCCAAAAGTGAAAACCGGCACCAATAATACTTAATTATTTTTTTAAATATAAAATACAGGAAAATAAGAAAGTTTTTTTTCTCTATTAAATTCGGTTTTAAATTCTGGTGTCAGTCTATTATTTCACCATTTTACAAACAGACTTACAGCGCGCCGGAAAAGGTTCAGTAATTTAATGTTGACAGATGGGTAGTTCTGAAATTAAGTGGAAATTTCACTTTGGTAATTTGCGACAAATAAAATTCAAATTGTCGTATTTAAGTTGTGTTTCCAACATTTACTTAATGCTTTAAAGATAAATAAATCATGATTAGAGGTCAAGGCTTATTTTTTTAAATTTAAAACTAAATTTTATTTTTCATATGAACATGGAGGTGACACATTATACCATGGAGGTGAGACAACCTTTAATAGTAATGATGAATATAAGTTTTATTGTCCATTTACTAGATTGAAAAACATTTATGGTTGCGATATTGGGTTGTTTTATTGTTTAAGAGCTATAATAATATGTTATTTATTATGAAATACAGATACTCAAAGAACACATCAAAGCAAAAACTGGATTGCAATGCAGGTAAAGAACACATACTATTGAGTAACATGTTAACAACAACAACAACAAAAAAAAGAACAAAACTCACACTTAATTTTTTATTAAATATTATTGCAGTTTTGAGGGATTAAATCAAAGATATATTGTAACCGATTGTTTACTTTCAGCTGTTTAAGCACACAAATTAATTCTTTATGTAATGATTGCTCTAGACTCTTTACTGAAAACAAATTTGTTCTTGGATTCCGAACATATTTGCATAAATTTAACTTCTACGTAATCTTCAACTGAGCTCACATTTGCTAAATACAGATTAACAGGACCTCACTGGGATCTTGTGCACACTGCGGTACTTCTATATTATTTTTCCAGAAAGGACAAGTCCAAAGGCTTTTTTTTTTTTTTTTTTTTACTTTTGATGCTGAACTGAATTCAAGACATTTTCTGACTTTAGGAAAAACATTTTCGCCTTTCAATATTTTTTTGTACTTTCTCTTTTGGATTGTTTAAATTTTCCCTTTTACTTGTGATGCGTTGATATTTTTTCTTATATTTATCTTTTTCTCTTTTATATTTCAAATTTTCATAACTTTCATTTCTAATCTCTTTTTCGAGCAATTTTATCCTTCTGTATATCTTTGTTTTGTTTCTGTTAACAGTTTTTCTACCACTTTTTACCCGACTAGTACCTGCTTTTCCTATCACATCTTTAGCATTCGCAATAGGATTGTTTATAATTTCTGGATCGTCATCTGTATCTGGTGTAGCAGAATTTAAAAGAACTTCTGTAATTTTTCTATATTTTTTTTCTTCTCTCGACTTTTCCTTGTCCTTTGTACCCAATTTTTTTTCGTGTGTGCACGCTTCTATCGTTTACTCAATTGAGAAATAGCTTTAAAATTTCCCTTCTTGTTTCGTCTAGTAATGCATATTGAGTTCTTTTTTATTACATTCTTCATACAATTCTGGATTTTCTTTAATTTTAACCCGACTTTTCTGCTCTACTGCTCGTCTGCTTTTCTTTTCTTCCAACAGAAATCTTTTCCTTTTTGGTCGAGCCACGATAAATAAAAAATACGTTAAAATATTAATGTGCAATTAGATAAAAATAAGTAGATTAATAGATAAATAGGAAATAAAGTAACTGGCCATATTATTTACATATATTAAATATTAAACAAATATTTTGTGTTTTTTGTCATTTATCAAATTGCCTAGCATAGAAAAACTGAAATTTTTTTTAAGTTTAGGAGATCAGGAAATTCAACAAGAGGCTTTAAAATAATGTTTCAATAAACAAAAATTTAACTACCATTGAAAGAAATAGTGAAACGTATTAATAAATTAAACTTATACAAAATTGAATGTTTTAGGATTAAAAATTTTCAGTTTCAAAAAATATTTTTATCAATATAAAATTTTCCTTAAAATAAAAATATAGGTTCAATAATTAAAAATATATTTTAAGCACCCTTAAAATATTGTTTACATCAATAAATGTCACATTGATGGATCAATGTCACTTCCGTGCTACAACAATGGCATGGAGGTGACATATATGAGCTTAGGCCTAATATTTTTAAACTATGCACAACATTAACGTAATGCTACTTGGATGCAAATTAAACTAAAGCAATTTAAAGCTATTCATCAACAGAACTCTGCTTTAAAAAAAAAACTGACATAATTAAGGGGACCATGGAGTTGACACACAATTAAAGTACACTATGGTAATTAAAAAGTTTTAAATTAAAACTAGATTAAATAACAACTTATCATGCTTCAGAAATATTCCATCTAACAAGATCCTTCCAGTAGTTAATTTGTATCCCAAGTTCTAAATTATGCTGTCATCTAGTACATTTTTATATAACTATAACTTATATATCATGGAAGTAGCTATAATTCTGGGGAAAGAAGTGTCTTGGTCTATAACGTTTTTTTAAATATAAATATTCAAAATTTTCTTTTAAAAAGTAAATGAAGTATATCCATTTTTTAACTTAATTATATTTTATACTGTTCTTTTCCTTTATCCTATGGGATATATTCATGTTGTAAAGTAAATACAGGTATGAGAGGGACATACCATGGAGGTGACATTTAGTGTGATTTTAATTTCATTAAATTAGCTTTAAATTTCGAATTCATTCTAAATTATTTTTAATACAAGTTTTAGATGTGCCTTCAGAGATTATCTATTTAGTTGAACAATTATTTACACAAAAGTACAAAAATTTGATCGGGGACTCAAATATCCACTTAATTTCAGAACTACCCATATAGCAGTGTGGTTCAACCTTTAGTTACCCGAAGGCCAATGAAACTTTAGGATAGGAATGTGAAGGCCAGAGACATTCCAGAAAGAAAACGAATTACATGTTTTATTCAAAAACTTTTATATAAGTTAAAATTATTAAAAGAAATTTAATATACGACTTCATTTTACAGTCAAGAAATCAATGTGATGCTCTGATGACTCTTGGCACTGATTTCCTGATACAAGTTTATAAATGTCCACTGTAAGTTCAATAAGGCAAAGTCTCAAGATAGATTCCACTGAAGTAATTTTAATTCGATTCGTTTTTTTGGTTTAATTTGTTTGAGAGTAGAAAAAGCACTTTCGCACACATATGTAATGCCAAACAGAGATAACATTTGCTGAGAGAATTCGAGCAGTTTAGGGAAACGTTCTTTAGAAATCAGTTTCCAGAAATTTTAAGAGACTTACACTCTTTAGTTTGGTAGAATGGTCTGCCTGAAGATCACAAATTTTAATTTGAAGGTCGCCGTGCACCTCACTCACTTATATACCCATGGTGATGTTGAACAGTACAACTTTTGGTTTTAGGTAGTCAAAATCCTGGTCCCTGTCCTGGAACTCTTTCTTCATATCTATTATTATTTCATGAAACATACTAAAATTTGTGTCCTTTTTTCATTCAACTACTGACAAGATGGGAAGTGTACCGTATTATTTGCCTTCAGTGCGTTACATCAAGTTTTTTTCCGAAGTCCTCAATATGTCTATAAAGCTGGGAGATATTTTGTTTTCTGCCTTGTAGTTTCAGGTTTAAAGCAATTAGATGGGATGTTAAATCTATGAGAAAAGCTAGATTATTTAAAAACGGGATTTTTTACAGTTTTTGTTGATACTCATACTCAATGCTCTCATTTCTGATAAAAGCAAGAATTCCATTCCTCAACCCAAAAAGCTGCTGAAGGAATTTTCTAGCATTCAGTCAGAGCACTTCACAGTACAATGAAATGTTACCATACTCAGCTTCCAACTTGTCCAGGAAAGCAATAAATGTTCTGTCTCTATGGGCTTTATTGCCTCCCCTTATTAATTTTATTTTTTACAACGCTTCTCATTGCCTCAACGAGACATATAATTTTTTTGATGAGAGCCTCTTGGTGGATGATGCAGGGAAAAAATAATTCATGCCTTTTTTCTTTACACAGTCCTACTAAAATAGTTTTATGACCAGTCATTGCTTTAGTTCCATCTGTTGCAATACCAGAGCACTTCACAAAGCCTCCATATTTAGAAACGCCATCATCCATTGCGTTGAATATGTCAGTACCCTTTTTGCTAGTTTCTAATGATTTAAATTCCAAAAGTTTTTCATGAATTTCAGATTCTTCGTTTATCGTTCTCACAAAGGTAAGGGGTTGGCTGAGGTCAGCTATATTTGTACTCTCATCTAGACTTACAGAGTAAAATTCACATTTTTCTAAAATGCCCTTGAGAGAACCTGAATCTTCACCACCCATATCACTAATTCTTCTCCTTACTGTCCGATGAGACAAGTAAACTGTTTTAAAAAATTTAGCCAACTTATTATCTTCAAATGAAGATGCCATTACATATCTTAATGAGCTCACCATCCCTAAAGGACTTTTTACTTTTAGTTAGCTCTAAACCTACCTCAAAAGATGCCTTTAAACCAACAGTATTTGATGGTTGCAGGATATTCTTCTGTCTGGTTAGTTTCAGTTTCAAATCATTAAACACGCAGATTCTGGTACTTCCCTGGTATTGATCGTATTTTGATTTATGCAAGCTGGTATAGTGTCTACTCACATTATACTTCTTCGAAACACCTAAGATTTGAGAACAGTTTACACACTGAGGTTTTCCAATATGCTCAACAAAAAATTAACTTTCTGCCACTTTGACAGAATTTGTTGTTTCTCATCTTCAATACGCCGTTTCGTTCCGACATTTTAGGTATCGCTCTCGCAACAATGACGACAACTATCTCTCGTCGTACTATATCTCTCAAACAACCTCTCTCGTCAAAAACAGTCACTTCGAACTGCCCTGCGCTGTAAAACCTTCCAGAAAATCTTCCGCAGCACACGAACAGTCGCGAACCTATCGCCATCCAATCACTGGCGACCACCCATCACCTGGTGGTGGAGCCGCTTCTCGCCTTTTCCCATCGGCCTCCTTCGTAACAGTACTGAATAAAAGTAAAAAATTAAAGTAGGCACGCCACATATTATAACGGTCGAAGAGTGAAGCTTCAATATGGCCGTTATAGGAGAAATGAGGATTGTAAGGTGCTGTTGACGTAAACTTTATTAAAAAAAATGCAAAAGTAGTATTACTTAAAAACTTAAAGTAGTAAGAAGGGTAAACGATTTTATTCGAACTGTTAAACTAAAATATTTTTATTTCCAGTAATAAGTGCAAGGACCAACAAAAATGAATAGGTGAGCCGAATACGGCTCGCGGGCCGCGGGTTGGGCCAGACTGACATATAGGATCAAATAAAACTTTTGCCTTTTCTAAAGAATGAACTGCAAACGAATATTTATTTGTTATATAAGTACAGAGTTCTTATTGAAATAAGCATATTTAAAAAAAAAAAAAAAAAAAAAAAAAAAAAAAAAAAAAAAAAAAAAAACAGAACTCAAGAGCTCAGAAGGGTTTTCTGAAAACAACATTGTGAAACTCGTTTCAGTACATATTTAATTGAAAGCATGCTAAATCTAATTTGTATGCAATGAATTCTTCTTTGAAGCATTTTTTCTCGTCGTATATATTTTAGATTCAAGAAGCTCATACAATTTATAATATAAAGTACCACTCACGCACATAGCTTTAAATTTAATACATTTCACATTTACTGAAAATATAAGCACTCTACGAACGTTCATCTTACAAAGAAACTCCTTTACAACGAACACAACACAAAGCCAGTACCCAGAATGCTATTTCTCAGTATAGAAGGAGAAATATTCATTAAATATATAGAAAATCTATATGTAAAAGAACATCAAATTCACCTTAAAATGCTAATTAAAAACATGAGTATATAAAATGATTCACAGTTTTTTTACTAAAATAGGTGTAAAAACAATTAAAAGGTTTTAAGACATTAAAACCAATTTATAGATGTCAAATATGAAAAGAATTCGACGGTATCCCGAGTGTTTTCAACCAAACCATGGTCATGATCAAGAGGTGAAGTAAGAAAAAATCAGCAAACCTCGAGAATGCGCACTGGTTTAAATATTGCGGGGAGAAACCAAAGCTGGAAAAAGAGGGGTGGTAGGAGGGGGGAAGTGGATGAGTCCATTGAGCGACGCAGATCATTATAAACCAGATACTCCATTAACTCCAAGCAGACCAAACCAAATGTGCTGTATATGGCATGATAATGCATCATTACATGAGTTCCTACCTCTAGCCAATATCTGAGTTGATTCCCGCAAAATGCATGTGTTATAATGATTTACCTGTGTGATGATCTTTGTATTGATGAGAAAGATGTCAATATCTGCTTTTAAATATAAACAAGATAAAGCTGTAGATTGTTTTCCTCTTGCTACATCAGTAATATGTTCTTATGTACAGGAAAGATTAAAAGAACATAGGCGAATTCTTTTCATATTTGACATCTGTAAATTGGTTTTAATGTCTTAAAACCTTTTAGTTGTTTTTATACCTATTTTAGTAATAAAACTGTGAATCATTTGATGCATTCATGTTTTTAATTGGGATAAATATTCGTCGATTATAGTGAATTTGATATTTTTTTGAAATATTTCGAAAAAAAAAAATTACAGTAAAGTATTAGCATATTTCTTTTGCTTTATACATACGTTTTTACAATCTTCCAATATATAAAAGAAGAAGAAACGCGCCGTGTATGCATTAACAAACTTTTTTCACCACAGCTAGACTATTCATACAAATATTTATCATTTCACTCGGTAAAAAAAAATATATATATAAATAAATGATTTTCTAAACGGATAACACAATCAAAAACACACTTCTAGAAATTGCTACTTATAAATATCAAGATATTGAAAATTAATTATGCAGTCCTGTTTATGACCTATAGGACTGATTAGACACCAGATAGTGTACTAAAATCCTTTTCAGCTGGAAAGAGCATCACACAGCTGAATTTGCCCTTCTGGCAATTAACATCGTACAGAAGCCCATGCACGTAAATTTTCTGTGTAGCCCTTTCTTCTAAATTATTTATATTAGAAACACTAATCTTTTTTACGTATTGTACATAGTTCAACCGTAAAATGCGTACCACATTTGAAAACACATCTTCGAAAATTCCTGCCCATACCCCACAATGTAATTGAATATTTTTGTGTAGAATTAATTAATTGTGCCACAAAATTATTTTTCTTGATGTATTTTAAACAGACAATTGTTAGAATAATTAACTATGAAATTTTTTGTATTCATTTATCTAGTTATTTTAATAAGTTCTAAACAGCATGATCAGAACAGCATATTAATTAAAAATTGTTTAAGTGTCAACTAAATAATGCAGAATTTTTAAAAATTCCTTTATTTTCGAATTTTATGTAGTTGGTAGCATTTTAAAGAAAGAAAAGAATTATTCGATGAAATGTTAGTGTTTTCAATTATTTTTTGTTATTTTAAACAATAATTAAAATATCCATATATTCAAATAGAAAACATTGTTTGCAAATGTCAATTTGTTCGGTTGAAGACATAAAATATCTACATGACTAGTCAACGTATGTTTATATGTTTTCGCTGGTACTTCAAAGAAAAGGTAGAAAGGTAGAAATATCAAAAAGAAAAAAAAGAAAAAAATATAATTTTTTCACAATTTCAAAGTATTATAAATTTTCTGGAACTACATCTTTAAACATTCAAAATTTGTTTTAAAATAGCATAATACTTATAAATCAAGATAATATGTTTCTAATAAGAATTCTAAAATATTGTTTTGGAATCTTCGTATATCATAACACCTATGAATATAAATGTAGCTAAAAAAATTACTTTCATTTTTTTGAGCTGCACGTTTTCATCGATGTAATTGGAAATACTCATTTCAGTATATGGATTATTAATTACTGTTTTAAAATAACGGTATCTAGTGTAGGGCGCTGCACGCAACTATGCCTAAGTTGTGATTCACATTTCTTATCTTCTGTTCATTAGCCAGCGTCCTAAAACTAAACGAGCAGGTGGATTTAAATCAGGGTTGTAAAACGCGTGCTGGGTACCACTCATTTTTGAAAGAAATAGTCGGCTAGTGGAATCCAAAAAATTCTATGATTAAGTAAACCAATGATTACTGTAAAATTGTAGTGGTATGCGGCAGGAAACAGTTTAATATCCCCGGCTTTAAAGAATGAATATTACACAATGTCATGAAATAACAATTACAATGTCAAACAATACTACACTGTCCTAGTAAAACGTTGATACTCTTTCAGCTTATTATTTATTTTAAGGATCCGTACTTAAAATGAAAAACGGAACCATTTTAAGATCACTCGTGTGTCTGTCAGAGCCGTTTTTCTCCTCAACTATGTAACGTGGAAAGTTCGAATATGGAAGAAGAAATAAAGGCTATTAACCGATATAATTATAGATTATTAACCATTCACAAATATACACTGGACTCCAAAAGTTAAGGTACAGGGACTGGATTCTTTCGATTGCACACGTTTTGTCGAATATCTACCAACATTATTGGCGAATTGTTCTTGAACTTCTAGGATGTAAAGAACATGTTTTATTTTATGTTTCTCGGTGAAGATTTATCGGGGGGGGGGGGTACAATTAGGGAGCTAATAATAAATTTAATAATGAAATAATATTTGCGATCAGCTATATAACAGGAAAGGCTGGAAATGGTTTGTCACTGTGGTAAATGGCAATTTGGGTCCTGTTCAACGTTTGTATGCATTTGTGTAAGCATAGCACTCATATTCGTGAAGATGTTACGTTTTTGTGAAAAATTCAAAAGTTTTTTGTTTACAGCATACAGTGTTTTCAGTCAAATTTAACACAACTTTCCGAAAACTTTCCAAATAATAGTAGCAACAGTTTACTGCAATTAAAACATGAATATATTGAATATTTGATGAGATATCGGCATTTTTATGAGATAATGTTTAACTGCGCATGCGCGGAAGATTTCAAAATTTTTATTTCATAATTTGGTAGTCAGTATTTTGGGGCAACTTCTATAAAAAGTTCAGTCAAATGTTGTGAAAACTTAGAAAGATATAGTGAGCTGATTGAAAAGTTGTGGAAAATCCCTTATAATAAAGCTATTTTTAGGAAGCAACTCACTATATAGACCCTATCTTTCTGATTTTTCGCGATATTTACTGTACTTTTTTATAAGTTGCCCTAAATAGTTGACTACCAAATTATATAATACAAATTTTAGGATCTTCCACGCATGCGCAGTTAAAAATTATTTCATACAAATGCCCATATCACATCAAGTATTCAGTATATTTATGTTTTAATTACAGTATACTGTTGCTACTGTTCTTTGTCAAGTGTTTGGAAAGTTGTGTTAAATTTGGTTGAAAACTCTGTATGCTATAATCAAAAAACTTTTGAATTTTTCTCAAAAACGTTAACATCTTCACGAATATGAGTGCTATGCTTACACAAAAATGCATACAAACATCGAACAGGACCCAGATAATCATTTACCACAGTGACAAACTATTTCCAACCTTTTCTGTTACATAAGTGATCGCAAATATTATTTTATTATTAAATTTATTATTAGCCTCTTAATTGTACTCCCCGAGAAATCTTCATCGAGAAATATAAAATCAAACATGTTATTTTCATCCCAGAAGTTCAAGAACAATTAGCCAATAATTTTTCTAGATATTCAACAAAATGTGTGCAATCGAAAGCATCATGTCCCTGTACCTTACTTTTGGAGGCCAGTGTATTTAGGAAACATATAGGGGGCTAATTAAAAGCAGCTACATAATAAAAATATTTTTTATACATCGTGTGAAATACCTCGTAATTCAAAAATATATTTGTTTTAATTTTAGGTATCATATTTTCAGAGATATCGTCGAAAATGTAATGCAAATATATGCCCCCATCATCTCTATTTCCAAATCTACTGAAACTAAAATTATGAAAAAATTGAAGTGTAGTTAAATCTTGAAGGGGAACTATAGCGAATACCCTAGGTCAAACAGTTTTTTAGAAAATCGCATTTTCCCGTTACACACAAATTTCACTTTGCGGGCACTCAGCAAGGGAGTTGAGGGGCGCTCGAGGAGGTACGTATCGTCGCTGAAGTATAAAACTAATAGTGATGATGATTTTCGAGAAAAAATTATCGGTAATTAGCCGAAATATTAACCTTTAAAGACACGGACTGTTTGCATATACATAAAAACACGGGTGGCGTACTTTATGCGCCATCGGCTTTTAAAGCCTAGATAACAAATTTTAATGATATATTTGAGTAATGCAATGACAGAAGTAGTATAAAAGCAATAAACGTCATATTGTTAAAAACAGACTAATTTAGTTAGAATTAATCACATAAATACTATGGGATTCGCGACTGGTTTACCTTTAGTGGATCTCTCAATACGCCTTCCGTGTCTTAAACAAAGTTCTATTGTTCTTTTAATAACGATTTTGTTGTAATATTACAGGTACTAATTAATATATTATTTGCAAGGAATCCTTTTTGCGAGAGTAATACTCGCAATTGGCCGATTATTTAAATTTCTATCGATTTAGTAAGTTTTAACTGTTCTAATTTGATCTATTAAGGGATTCTTTTTGTGTATGTGTGTGACAAAGTGTATGAATGAAACATGTTCGTTTCTTCATGCATTAAGTAAATGGAGCATATTTGATATCATAATCGTGCCAATTTTGATTAATCACAATCTCTACAAAGAACTTCGCCAGAAAAGATATTTAAAAAAATTGTTAGAATGATCCATTCAATATAGTGTTTTCCAAAAACTGAAAAGTAAGTGGAAAAAATATGAATGAGGTTAACGTTTTTTTTACTGCTCTTAAAAAAGAATATTCAGCAGAGATTGAATTGCTCATTTATGTGAAACACATTTGAAGAATTTCCTCCAAATTAAATTCTATACGAAAATAAACGTTTGTAATACTTTAATATTAAATGATATTATGTCTAAGGGTTTTAATATTTATATTTCTTTATAAATAGTTTAGTTTATTTTACATAATTGGTTCAATCCCATAATATCGGAATCGCCATGTCCCAATACTCAGAATCCATTACATATCTGATATACTTTTTGTGTAAAAACTACCCGGAATTGTTAAATAAAACACAAAAAAAAAATATTTTTTCGTCAAAATGTATTTTGCCACCTTCAAACTAGAACACGTCGAGTTTAATACAACTGTGCCAACGCATGCCCCAAACATCAATACTGTTTAGGTAGGTAGATTTTGGTATGACCTTTAGCTCCTTCTGCGAATTTATTTTTATGGCCTCAGTTAATACAAAACATTTTCCTCGAAGTGGTTAGTTTAGTTTTATGAACAGGAAAAAATCCTACCACGCCATACCAGTAGAGTTCGTTCCTTGGTCGATTACATTAGTTGCGTTTTTGGCCAAAACCTCTTGCAAAACAATAGGGAAAATATTAGGCTCTTTCGAAACCAGTCGTTGGGCACCGCGTTTCATGCCAAAAAATTTAGTCAGAATGTTATGAACAGAGTTAAAATATATGTTATATATCTTGAGCTAACAAACTAAGATTCATACGATGATTTTCAAGGCTTCTTGATTTTATCGATGTTTGAGCCATTAGTAGACGTTGAATGCTGACCAGAACGATGCAAATCAACTACCACTTCTCGACCCTATTTGAATGCTTTATAGAGTGAACACGCCAGTAGTTGACACCTCTCCAATAATTGATCAATTTTTTTTAAAATATAGCTCCATTTCAGGCAGAAATGTGTTTTACACATGGCACTAGACATAATATCTTTGTCTGAATGTTGGAGCACCCGTTGTTACATTATTTTCAGATGCCTGCTGTAAGAGAAGCCATTTTATGATTTTTTATTAATTAGAAAATGTAAATATTTAGCTTTTGATTAGTTGGAGACAATTATGGTAAGTTAAAATAATCCACTTCCATCTTGTTTATTTCAAATAATAGTTTTATATGAATCGCTGTTAATCACAGTTCAAGCATGATATTTTAAACATAATTTTTTTTTTTTAATTTTCGGCTCAATTCTTCGATTGATCATCTACTGGGAAAATGGCAATCCCAACAAAAAGTTTTCCGTAAAAAAAATGATATATGAAATTCGCGCAAATTAAAAGCCAAACATCCCAAATTTTTCATTGAAAATGGCTTCCTGCGACTTGGCCGTTAATGCCTTCTACAACATTTCAAAATTAATGATTGGAAATTACGAATTTATGAATTATTAAAATATTAAAAGTAATATTAGAATGCAAAGAGGCAAATTCACATAAAGGCATTATAAGTAAAAGATTTCTGATAACTACCATTCAGTTTCAACAGACATTAGTTTTGATTACAGATCATGTAGTCCACTCGTGGTTTAATTGCCATTTTGTACGGTCTAAAGCTAAAGTCATTAACGTAAAACCCAAGAAATAAAACAAAATGTACTTAGTTCAAATCTCACAATATGTTACATTATATTTTATTGTATAATATTGAAATCTTGTGTATTGACGAAAGAGATTTTTTCGTTTGAACATTTATTATAGTCTGCTTGCATGCATTAAGAAGTATTCGATTTATAAACTGTTAAAAGCTGATACTAATTATGTTTTAGCAATTAGGGATTTTATCCTCTGAATACAAGTATTTTGTTATTTTTAACTTCTAAGCATTTAAATAGACTGAAGTGGCTTAAAGGCTTTTTTTCAAATGTGTATTTTATTTCTGTACTTTGTGCCACAAAATGCCTAAAATAATCAAAAAATGTAGTTGGTATGTAGCTCATTTGTACATACTTTAAAATTTGAAAAATTCTCTCGAAGGCAATAACAGACAAGTCGCAGGAAGCCATTTTCAATGAAAGATTTGGGATGTTTGGCTTTTAACTTGTGCGAACTTCATATATCACTACTTTTTCTGGCCGAAACATTAAGGAGAACTTGGCGCTTTTTTTTTTTTTTACCGAAAACTTTTTGTTGGGATATCACTACTTTTTGTATGTTTTTTCAAGTTTGCTATTCTAAACTATATTAATATGAAAAAACTTAAACTTCGGTACTTTTATGTTAGCCGAGAGCAGATCTCCTCATTAGCATTTTGTTTTTTCACCAATAACCGTTTTCATTTTTCACATGTGTAAATTAGAAACGAAGCTTTGATTTTCAAATAAAATATTTTGGTTTATGTTATTATTTCTTATTTATTTATTTCTATGTTAAATATTCTATTAAATAAAATGAGGGAAATACATCTATTTTAAATGGGATGACTGAAAAGTTCATATTTTTAAATGAAATGAATGCAAAATGAACAATGGAATTGGTATTTGGCGATTTGCCACTTGCGCCCGGCTAACGTAAAAATACCTAACTTTATTTAATGAGCTTTACAAATTTATACTTTATTTCTTTTTATATTAAAGTACTAGCCGCCTCTAGCAAGCAGTATTTACTCTATTAATTGCATGTTAAACTTTCCATCATGTTACTGTTATTCATAATTTAATTTACTTGCTCATTCTTTCCCCAAGTCGGAAGATTTTGATCGAGAAATCAAGAACTCTTTTCGATCATGGAAGAACATCATATATTTTGTGTTGTTATGTATTTCATCTTTCGTGACAAATATCTCTTAACTCACTTATCAGTTACGATTCGTTCTCTAATGCGGAAATTTTTAATCGTATTAAGTAATCTTTTCTAATTGGTCTCACTGCCAATTGTTGTATTTTAACTGATACGACTGGGTACAAGTAAAATGGTTCTTATGAAATCCTTTGACAATATCTGCATTCACATGAAACCATATTAATGCTAATATCTTTTTGTTTCACGTTAACCTTTTCAAAAGACTCGATTACGGAAGAATAGAAGGTCTACGGGCTCACTGCCATGATCCATTGGAAAATCTATCATTCTTCTCATCTGTTCGTGTTGGAGAATTTGTCAATGTGCCATGGTTTTAAGATTTTAGCTAACTTTATTCGAAACCTGAAAACTAAAATGCAAGAAACCGGATTATATAAGATTCATTCCAACGTACATATCGATTAACAGGTTACATATTACAGAATTATAATACTCATAAAAAGAACTGGCAGTTTCAATGCTTTAATAGTTTCCGTAAATTCTCTTTATATAATACAGAAGTTTTAGCAGTGTAAACATTAACAACATAGTCACAGTAAGTATAATAACAATACAATATAATAACAATAGCAGAAGTTTTGGGCAGTGACGAAACTATTGTAACTTTGGAAATATTCGTACGTTATACCATTTAACTATTCAGATGAAATGCGGTAAAATATAAATAGATGGCTCGCATTAATAATTAAGTTATTGAAAAATAGCCACTAGCGTCAAATACTCGCCAAGCTTGGCGGCATTTAGCAAATTGTCGCCAAATTTGGCAATATATCATGTCAATTCTCAAGTTTGGCGACAAAAAATGTTTTGTTTATTCTGACGTCATAATGATGCGTATGTTTTATGTATTATACACATACTATAATATGTATGATGCAAATGTATTACGCGTTATACGCATATGTATAATATGTATGATGCATATACATAAGTTCATGCACATCATTAAAACGCACTTAAAGGAATAATGTTCCATAAATTGTAGGGATATTTGCCAGATTGACTAGAGTGCTATTGAAATTAGAATTCCGACATTTATAATAGACCGGGAGGCGTCTGCACACACCATCACCTCATCGAGTTTACAGCTGCAAATCTAGGATTAGTTAAAACTAGATTAGCATATTAAAATGAAACTGATCTGTTAAGACATATCTTGATAGAAACCACCTGAAGACCTAATTTTAGTGGTTAACTGATAGGTTTACAATTGTATTTTCCTGCATCCAAAAGTAGGGATACATGGAGGAATGGGTGTAGGAAAACACAATGAAAAATTCACAGGCTATCAAAGCCTGAGAGCTTATGTGCCCGCCGGTTCTGTGTGTACGTACGTATATACGTACGTACGTAGCGCGATAACTCTTGATAGAAACATCCGATTTGCTTCAAAATTTTTTCCTAGGTTCATTGTGATAAGGCGCTTCCCTGATTAGTTTTGGGAGTTCATTGGTTAAGGATAAAGGGGGAAAAGGGGGGTTAGTCCACTCCCCTTATTCAGATAAATGGGTTTTTCATGCAGAATGATTAGATTTGCTTCGATTTTGACATACCGGTTTATTATGTTAACGAACTTCCCTGATTAGTTTTGGGGGTTCATTGGTTAAGGATAAAGGGGGGAAAGAGGGGGGTAGTCCACTCCTCTTAATTCAGATAAATGGGTTTTTCATGCAGAATTATTCGATTTGCTCCGAATTTGGTATACCGGTTTATTATGTTAAGGAGCTTCCCTGATTGATTTTGGGTGTTCATTGGTTAAGAATATAAGGGAAAAGGGGGCTAGTCCCCCCCCCCCCTTAATTCAGATAAATGGGTTTTTCATGCAGAATTATTCGATTTGCTCCGAATTTGTTATACCGGTTTATTATGATAAGGAACTTCCGTGATTAGTTTTAGAAGTTCATTGGTTAAGAATATAGGGGGGAAAGGGGAGCTAGTCTACCCCCTTAATTCAGATAAATGGGTTTTTCATGCAGAATTATTCGATTTGCTCCGAATTTGGTATACCGGCTTATTATGTTAAGGAACTTCCCTGATTAGTTTTGGAGGTTCATTGGTTAAGGATAAAGGGGGAAAAGGGGGGTTAGCCCACCCCTTTTAATTTAGATAAATGAGTTTTTCATGCAGAATTATTCGATTTACTCCGAATTTTGTATACCGGTTTATGTTAAGGAACTTACCTGATTAGTGTTGGGGGTTCATTGGTTAAGGATAAAGGGGGGGGGGGGCTAGTCCACCCTCTTAATATAGATAAATGGTTTTTTTTGCAGGATTATTCGATTTGCTCCAAATTTGGTATACCGGTTTAATATGTTAAGGAACTTCCCTGATTAGATTTGGAGGTTCACTTGTTAGGTATAAAGGGGGAAACGGGGGCTAATTCTCCTTCACTTATTTTTTTAAGGGGCATTATTCTTTAAAATAAGAGTATAATATACAATTTGTGTGAATAGCCTGTGAGCTCAATGCCATCAGTTAAGCTGGGCACTTTTCTTTTTATTTAAGTTCTTGGCGCAATTCGGGCTTCAGAAACTGAGATATGTTGCCAAATGATATAAACAAGTATGAAAACAAACTTGATGAACTTTTATGTTGTTTATATATGCAATTATATACATATAAGCATTTTATTTATACATGCATAAAATATTATTTTTTATATGCAAATTATTTATGTTGGTATATAAAAATAAATAAACGGGTTCCTTACATTAAATAAATTGTATACATATGGAATATTTCTTGTGTATATGACACAGTAAATAGGTTGCCAGAAAATACGTTATTATCAAATTTCTTTTCTCGTCAGGGCTGTATTTTCTGTATTTCGCCAAGACATCTTTGGAAAAGCATATATATAAAATTTTATTCTTCCTGAAATCACGTGACCCCTTCAAAACTCTGTAATCGAGTTTTGACGACCAACATTGGCACAATTGAATGTGTTAAGGAACAGTTTACGGCCAAATGAACACCACCTGTTTGAAGGGTTTAGAGGCGGAAATTCTGTGTTTTCAGATTTTTCTGGTTAATTGTGCTACAAACGCGACTCACTTGTGAAATTTCATGATTCTACGACTTTTAGAAGTACCTTAGTTATTTGATGATGCGAAGTGAGTCAGTGACAAAAAAGCGCTTTTTCGGAATTCAATATTTCAAAAACTACTAAATACAGAAACATGAAATCGTGGAACCTTAGTTCAGTTTGACCATACGAACATGTGTATAAAAGAAAAAATTGTATACCTCTCCCTAAAACGACGTTATGAGGGGGTGAAAAGTATGCTGAAATGGTTCAGGAAAAGGTAGCTTACGGCTTGTGCGAACTTAGTGGACGCACTGCCGTGCTCCCAGATAAAGAAACTATTTATTTATAACTTTGTTGCTATTTAATTTCAGCAGATTTAATTTTTGCCCACTATAGGACATTCTTTAAGGGCGTTAGCAATCATGTTAGTTTACTACTGAAATTTAAAAGGAAGCAAGTATAATAAAAACCCCGTAGCACTGATCTTATTTGATCAACTACTGGCTCGGTCACCCTACTAATCATATGTATGCGTTTTTGGCATACATGATTCGCCGTAGGTCTTCTGCAAAATTTTCAGTTATTCGGCACACGAAAGTTTGTTTGAAACATAAAACTTACAGCAAAATCTTGGTTGGACTAATTTTTCCTTTCTAAAAATAGCAGAGCAATCTAAAGTAAGCTGAAAAAAAAACAGCTGCTGTTAACACATTAAATCACAAATCGTACTCAAACTCCGCATTTTAACTTGGTACAGTGGTTCAAAATTACAGAAAAGAATGTATTTTATGGGCGTCATTTAAATGGTAAATTCGGGGTACTTTTTACACAGAAAGTATTTCAAATGATTTATGTTACTTATATAATAAAATGGGGATTTATTACACTGCCGCAATTTACCGATTTGATGGGATTTTTTTATGAAATAAACGACCCATTCAAGATGATAGTCACGTAATGCGAAGAATGTTATCGATACTGTTATTTATTATTTTATTTTATTACATCAAAAATTTTAGAGGTTTGTGTTTGTAGTGTCAGTGTCTATGGATTCAAGTGATTAAGGCTTGAAAAAGACAGATGTAAATATAGCAAAATGTAGAATAATTTTATAACAAAATATTACATATACAAACAATATAAAACAAAATCTCCAAAATTTCTGTCGAGTCCCACTACGCATATTCGCAATACCTACTCGGTTTAGATCCCGAGTGGTTCTGATTGGCTCGCTAGATTCAGACTACAGTGATTTTTACTGCCTTGGAAGTGGGGATAGACTGTATCATGATGAACATAAATAATTTACGTATATTTACGAAATATATTTTTGAATTTCTATAAACGCAATAAAGCAAACTGTGCGCCTCATGCGTTTCTAATAATATCAGCATGCTTTGTGCGAGAGTTTGTAAACTAGTATATTTTTGTATCATACGTACCCTTCAAAAAACTAAAAAAAAAAAAAAAAATGCATGTATTTACCTGGTCTTGCATCAATCTAAAAAATGCATTAAATTTGTTAAAACTGCAATCACTACAACGAATATTAAAAACGTTTTCATTACACAAATTGCTAATATTGTTTAAAATATATTTTTTTAACTTTTTTAAATATTGAAAAATAGAAACTTTCCATTTTTTATTAAAATTATTTTTTATAACTTAATAAAATATTTAAAAATAAAAGAACTCCATTTGTCAAGACTTGGAATCGAACTGGGACCCAGTAGCACTGTAGACAGACAACATACCTCACAGCTACTACGTGCGCGGTTCAAAAAAGCTTAGAACAACATTTTAATTCACCGAACACCGATTCCAAGACATTCAAAGTCAGTATGGTCTGGATATCTGAATCTGGCGAGCCAATCAGAAAGGTACAGGATATGAACCGAGTAGGTATTGTTTGCTGCCAACACATCCACCAAAATATTGCTACAGAAATGTGCAGTATTCATTATAGGCAGTTGGCAAAAAGCAGCTAAAGCAGATTGGCAGTTACAATGATGGATGATATATTTAAACTAGAAAGCAGACTAATAAAATAAACACGTTTAACTGTTTTAAAATGCAGGAAATATTTTTTCTTTTAATATATTTATGTTCAATAATATCTTTTATTTTATCACAGATGAATTTCAGGGGAATATTTTACAATTTATAACTAGAAATAATTATACAAGTGCACGCAAGATATTTTAACTTACATAAAATAGCCATGAAATAAGAAGTTCGAAAATATTTTATAGTTATCTCTTTTATTGCACTTTCTACAATAAACTGAAATTAAATCGAAGCCATAATAGTTATCTTATACACTAAAACGAATCATCTACTCTAAAAAATCAACTATTTGGAATTTTATGGCCTTTAGTAGAAGCAACATTTAATTACCTGAAAAAATATAGTAGAATTTTATGGTGCCGGATAAGCTACTATATGGTTTAAATTATTTTCTAAATGTCTCGTTACATGTGGCTCGATTACTTAAAGATATTTTACATCTTTTTGGATTCTTCGAATTTTTTTTTTTTTTTTTTTTGTATTACCCAAAATATATAATTTTTATTACTCGTGGGTACTAAGTTTAATTTTAACAGTAATCATAAATAAATCTTCATTTTAACATAAAAAATTATGTTAAACTTCAGTTTTAATAATAATTAAAAACATATGACATATATGAAATTTTGCATATAACGAGCAATACTGAAATCATTTACATGAATAAGTGACTTTATACGAACACACATATGTATACATATATATAATAATCGAGTTATTTTTATTGCATAGATTTCTTTAAATTTCTTTCTTTCTTTATTTTTTACTTTACTTTTTATGTTATTTTATTTTCCTATATGATACATTTTGCATTATATATTCTATGTTTCATAATACCTATTATGATCATAAAAAAATGGCTATTCTAGGTAAATTTATCGTTTCTGGCAAGAAACACTTAGCATCTTCGAAGTGTAGTACCCGGTACAGGTTATTAATGTTAAAGCATCACCAATTTATAATATAAAGGGATAAATGGTTTTCTAGTAAAATAATTTGGAAAAGTTCATAATTTTTTTGTAATTTTGTTTTTTTTTAATTAATTAACCTATTAAAAATTTTAATTAACTTTTCTTTTACTGTGATGAGTTTGAAATAAAAAATAGTAAAATGTATTCTTCACAAGTGACTTACAAAAACAATCGCAGTAAGAGAAATAGGAAACAAAGAAATTTTCATTATAAGGGTGGAGGGAGGGGCAAAGCCCCCAAATTTGCCATGGAAGTTGAGTTTTACTTTTTACTTTCATGTGTTTAAAAACTATCTTAAACGGGGTTAACGGAGGACAGAGCACGCCACCACCACCTGATGACGGAAGTTATTTGCTGTATTAAATTACTTTTTTGTACTTTTTTGAAAACGGTCTGAAGAAAATGTTTTTTAGTATTTAATCTTTTTTGCTTGGTAAATTTGGTATCGCTTTTTGTGCTGGTGTGTTTAAAAGAAATGTCTTGTATGGGAAATTTTGATCAATAAATTTAATGCCCACTTAGAAATGGAAAACTCAAAATCATAGCACGGACTTGAATTTTTTTCTTTCCGGCTCGTTGGCGTAACCTCTTCGTTGAATCAGTATGATTGGTTGCTCGAAAGCAAAGCTTTCCAGTTACTAACGTCTTGTTATAGAAAGAAGCTGTTAGCGTTCGTTAAAGAATTTAAATTGTTAGCTTGACTTGGAAATATGGCGTCAAAAAGAAATCGATTTTTTTTACTGCAAAAAGGCAAAATCATAAAAAAAAGCCAAAGATTACAATGGAAGTAAAGCTGATTTTGGTAATTAAATTGGAATTCCATATCCAACTTTCCAAGCAGTTTTAAAACAAGCAGATTTAATGAAAAAAAATTGGAAAAGATGAGTAAAATGGCTGAAAAAAAGGACAAAAAATGTGAAAACCTCACCTTTTAAGGAATTAGAAAATTTAATTTTTCGTGCTATAAAGTGTTTCGTGCTATATTCAAAGTTCGTGCAATAAACATTTCTATAAATGGCCTCATTTTAAAAGAAAAAGCAACAGAAATCGCTTCTAAATTAGGAATTCAAGGATTTACAGCTTCGAACGGGTGGATTCACTGCTTTAAAAAGCGGCTCCATTTATGGCGAGTCTTCTCGCGTCGATCCTAAGAGGAGGATCGACGCGAAGAGGATCCAAGAATGGATAGAGAACACATTGCCATCTTTGATACAAGAATATTCTAGATAAGATATTTTTAATGCTGACGAGACAAGATTGTTTTACAACCTTCTTTTGATAAGACTTTTGCACTAAAAGGCGATAACTGCATTGCGGGTAAACTATCCAAACTACGACTGGCTATACTGTTATGCACGAATTCAGACGGAAGTGAAAAGATAACACCATTAATTCTTGGAAAAAAAAAAAAAAAACGAGGTGCTTCAAGAATGTGAAGAGCTTTCCTGTTGAATATAACTCAAAACAAAAATCCTGGATCACAAGAACAATTTTTCAAAACTTTCTTCGCAAATTGGATAGACAAATGCGCTTAAAGAAACATAATATTCTTTCGTATGTTGGACAATGTTCAGCCTATGTAGTACAATGAAAGCTACAAAAAGTGTGAATAGAATTTCTTCCCGCCAATTGCACTAGTAAAGTTCAACCTTGTGACTTGGGGATCATACGATCGTTCAAAGTATACTACAGAAACCAACTTTTGAAAAAATCTCTTCTTAGTGTTGAATTTTAAGGCAGAAAAAAATTTATAAACATTCTAGAAACTCTTCGCATGATTTCTTCAACTTGGGAGAGAGTCGGGAGACAATTTATCTCAAGCTCATTTGCCAAAGGTGGTTTCCGGAGAACAGAGGTGATAAATAGTATGAGGATAGAGAAAATAAAATTTATCATGAAATGGTTGAGTTTTTTACTTGCTCAGATATAGATCGCAAAGATTATCTCGCTTGCGTTCAAACATCGTGGCGTGAGAGATCCCGACTCTACGTGAAATGATAGACTTAGAATCGGATAATGATGAGGGTAACGATCAGTAACATTGAATTCCTTCTGCTACTGAAACCATTTAAGCTTTGAAAACAATGAAAGCGTTCCTTTCAAATGGTGAAGGCCAAGAGATAAGCGTGCAAAAACTTATGTATGTGGAGACTGCGATTTGTGATGTAGCTTATGAAAGATGAAGTAGAGTAAAGTAACAGTTTTCTTTAAAACATAATTTAGATAACTGGTTTCTAAACTACTATGTAAATGAAAAAAAAAAGGTATTTCATCTAAATTAATCTTTATTTTATGCTCGGGTTTGTGTTTTGTCTTAACCCGATTTAACTTTTTTCCCGCATATAACGTCAATTCTTTGTGGTCATTGAAAAACATTAAATTGTGGTTTCACTATATATCTTTTTCACCTTTTATTAAGTAATAAAATATAAGGATTAAAATGATTTAATCAAGCTAAAATGTAATTTTCGCAAATTGAAATCAAAATTTAAAATTTAAACAAAAAATAATTTTAAATTGCATTCTTAATATAATGTGGAACTTTTTAAAACAGCTTTTGTTGCATTATTTTATTATAGACATGCTGTATAATTATAATAGTCGGATTTACCAAAAAATAATTTTTTTAAGAAATAAGAAATAAAATGGCACGATATATGCAGTAGCAAAGGCAGTAAAAATGACTAACATTTATATAACACATTTAATTTTTAAAAGTAAATAACTTCTTTTATTGTAAAAGGGTCTATCCGGATAAGCATAGCGAAGTGGCCCCATTACCTATGTTTCAAATAATATGCTTGGTAATAAGGCTCACCATGAGAATACAATATAGAGTGTTTTTCGCCTCTGACCTTGAACTGTCCTTGAGATAATCGGGGAAGTATGCGCCAGTGCTACTATTTTTCACATACGTTTTTCTCAAAAAGTACAAATGTTAAAAAATGAAACCAATGACAATTTATTTAAGAATATATTAGTTCACATTAGGCTAATTCTAGGAGAGATGGCCATAGAGGAGAGATAGCCAGTCTAAATATTTCAAAAACTATATCATATATTGCAGCATAAACTTTGCTCGTAAGAAATAGTTCAACGTGTTTATCCAATGCACGTGCAGCTGTGTTTTTCAATTATAAAAAGAAAGTGTAATTTTAATGTTTTATTTAATTTAGTGGTTGAATATTTTTGTTGAGTTAGGTATCTTAATGTTTTGCAGTACATATGTTATACTTCTTTTTTACTACAAGGACTTTTAGGGAACGTAGAAATCCAATCATAGCTTTTAAGTCTAAAACAAAGATGCACAATGGCGGAGTGTCGCTTTAAATTGGGTGGCAATCTGACCATCAATTTTAGGAGAGATGGCCACATGAACTCGAGGAGAGATGGCCACCCATAACCAAGATTTCAAAATTATACAGAGAGAGGTTTTTAACAAAATATAATTATTTTTAAAATAATTATACAATTTTTATTTTTATAATTATATTAATTGACATAATTATTTAAATATTTCAATAACAATAGTATAATAGATTCTAACGATACATTTTTGTTTCTTAAAATATTGAAAAACTTTGGAAATGTTCATCCCAGAACAGATAAAGTTGATAGATAAGCTTAAAATCGTCAAAAAGTCTAAAATAAACGAGAGAAAAAAAACAAAAACAGGATATTCTCAGCATCGAAGAAGATTAAATACATTTGAAATTATTAGATTCTACAGAGTCCGACGGAATATAATTGGTCGAGGATCACTGTGTTGGTTGTGGAGAAGAATGTAATACAAATGCGACAAAAAAAAAAAAAAAAAAACCGCGAGAAAAAAACAACTTCTCCTCAGTTTGAAGGAGAGATGGCCATCTGCCATTTTAATTTCAATTTTGTTTGCCGCTTTTCGTTCTTGGTATTTAATTATTTTCTGTCAAAAGTATGATGAGGATATGTATAAGAATTTCAAATATGCATAAATCTTTCTTGTATTTGAATTCTAAGAATTTTTATTTCAATCATTAAAAACTATGGCCACATACCCTAGAGTTACACTATATTAAAAAAAAAGAAAGAAAAACGCAAGCTGAGTAATTTCAATTTAATGATTACAAGTCTGATTCATTTCAGTAGAAATGTATAGAGTAAAAAGCATTTTTCCATATTTTTAATTATCGGATCTGTACTGCTCTTTGTGGGAATGCTACAAATATCTAAATTTACTTTAAGATGGTACTTCACTCACTAAAGATATTTGCATTTCAGTATTTTTAAACGATCGATTTTTTTTTCATTGACTAGCTAATATCAATCTGTAGAAAGACCGGTTTTTACATTTTCAATTTTGTTTTCAGGTTTTTTTTTTTATTAGGATACTTTTACTTGCGGTACTGGTCTAGAAAGTGAAGTATTCTCATTAAAAAAAACTACAAAAAGATTCGGAAAAGTAAAAAAAAAAAAAAAAAAAAAAACGGCCTTTGCACAGGCCGATCTCAGCTACTCAATGCAAAAAATTCATTTAAAAATATTAAAATGCAAGCTAGCTATCCATAAAAAAATCTTCCATAAGATTAACATTAGTGAAGGGACGTTTCCACGTGAGTGAAGTAACCTTAGCATAAAAATTAGAAAATTGATATTTTCTTAATTATTTGCCTTAAGGAATGTACTGATTCACTTTAATAACTCTGCGTCTGTCTTATAATGTCACGTTCTTCATGCAACCAGTGGAGTATTTAAACTGGTGATTAGATAAAAAGAAAATTACATTTCAGGAATTTTAATAAAGATTTTTTTTTATAATTTAAGGCATCATACTAAATCATACTAAATCCAAGATCCCTATAAATTTGTAATTGACTTTCCATTCCCCTGTATCAAATATCTTTTTTTAAATAAGAATTCGAATTCCACAGTTTTTCACTATGTAGTACTGTAAATGGCTTCATCGAGTGTAGCTCATGGTCATTTTACTATAGCCCCACCAGTGACCGAGAAGTTCTGCTCTTGAAGCTGGTAGACGATAGGTGCTGGGTTCAAACCCAATCGCGCGCGTCGGTCTCGCGCGCGCAAACCCAATCAGCGTTCGGAGTTTTCAGTGGTTTTCTTCGAACCTTGGATTTCCATGTATAAATACGGGTTAGGTACCTTTAGAAAGACTCCCACGGAGGGCACTCCTCCTCGGGTCTATATACCCCTCGTGCAAATAATCGGCAATCACAAATAACACCAATACTAACACTATTTTACTGTAACTAGACGCCACATTTCTGTTTTAACTGCCGTTCTTCTAAGTTAATGTCCAGGCAATACAGCCGACTACTCCTAGCACCATATTTAAAAAGGCAATTTGAGTTGAGAGATTCAATTTGGTTGTGCAACTTCTGATGACAAATTGTGATTAAATTGCAAAGATCGATGTTGATATTTGCAAATGTATACTGCATTTGTTGAATATGATGACGAAATATTTTCACATCGGCAGTAACTGGTGAATGCATAAGTATTATAAGCTTTCAAAAAAGGAATTTTAGATATTTTGAAGTCACCGTACAGTTCTGAGAATTAGAGGCAAATTAAAAAATTTAATAAAGTAAAATAAATACTATGTTTTACAAAAAAAAAAAAACTAACAATAATTTTCTGCTTACTCCTTTCTGATGTTACAGAAGCAGCGCATGTGAATTACTGTTTATGGTATAATTTGAGAAACGTGTATTTTGAAACATCATAATAAAATCTTTTGAACATTTTTTCCGCTTTAATTTCTTTGAGCGTATGTAAACAAATAACGTACTAGTCTTTCTATATAAAATTCATTTTGCATTAAAGTTTAGGAAAACTTTTGCCAACTTCAAAAAGTACAAAAAAAAAAAAAAAAAAAAAACTTATCTAACTGTCTGAAAATCGTTACCTTCACGTCCAGATTTCTTACATTTTCTAAGATAAAAAATGTATAAAACGTGAGAATTTTACTTATCGCCGGAATGAGTTACTTGAATGTTTTCTTTTAAGAAACACGTTCAAGAATTCCTTAGCGATTCTAAACATGATTGTTATTTCAGATTCTTACTGCCCAGACAAAATTGTAAAATGCTATAAAATTTGGAAAAAAATAAATAAAACATTTTTTAACATAGAAAAATGACTCGAGAAGATTTTTTTTTTCAAATATAAAAACTACAGTATGGTAGATTTTAGTTTCAGTAAGTAATTTGGTAAAAAGAATGATATTGGAGAATATAATAAAATTATGATATAATAAATGAATTTATGAACATAATAAAATATGAGCAGTACAGAGCCTCAGCATCATGAGAGTTGATGATAAAAAATCTATATAAGATTCACTAATGTTATTTCCACATAAAGAGTGATTATGACTCGTACGCATAAAAAAACCTCAAGCTAATCCTGGTTGACTAATGACAGAAGGAAATATTCTTTTCACATTAGGTCTCTAAATATGAAAATAAAACAAACAATCAATTAAAAAATCCTACTATCACAAACGAAAGTCGGACTAAAACGAAATTTATTATTCGCGTCTTTTCTGATTGCCGCCATGCTCAACAGCTTGTCGCCGTTAATGCCAGAAATAAATCTGCAAATATCTGGAGTTTTCTTGTAAAACAGAATTATAATACTAGAATAGAAAACACGATTTCTCTTACACCTTTATTCTAATCAAAATAGGATTAACATGACTTTAATTTAAAAAAAAAAAGATATTCAGAAGTTATTTATATTTTCTATCTATTATAAATAAATTTTAAGTTTCAGAAAACATGTGGGTTTGGGTTCAGGCTGAGCCCAATCCCATCTCTAGGACAAATGCTTATTTTCATTTTTGCATAAAAGTTGAAAATTGTGAGTTTTATTATACGTCGTTATTCAACTTTATTTTTTATGCAACGACGGAATTCGGTAATCGATTTTTTACTAACTTCTTCATATTCTAGAATTATGAAAAGTATATGCACATCTGTGTCTCCGATTGCAATACAACATTATGATATTTTTGGAATTAATTATGAATTAATAACTTAAATTTAAGGCTGTTTTCCGTTAGTCAAATTCAGGTGATAAATCACCAAATATTCGTTATAGTTACAACTGTTTGCAATTTAAAAAAATAATAAAGTTAATAATGCGAGAAAATTCTTGCCAAAATATGTCAACTGAATGTGAAACTGCAAGTAAGAAATACTTTAAACACTAAAAAGCTGAAAATCTAATTAAAAGTAAAGGGTACAGTACTTTTTAGAAGAAAAAAACGTCTTTTATCATTTAACCCTTTATGCCCCGACGGTACTTTAAAGTACCATTAAAATAACTTGCTAAAAAATTCCTTTAACACGTTGAGTGTCACCATACAGATTTGCCAGTTTAGTCGCCATTTTTATCCAGAAATTTAGTGTTCATACCAAAAATAAAGAATAGTATTTTACGCTTTATTTAAAAAAAGACATTTAGCAATAACATAAAGTACAATATCTTCTTTCAATATTTTCGGTATCAATTTAAAATTTCTGATCCCTTTCGCTGCCGAACCCGCGCCAGCGCATGATGTCATCGCTCGCTGGCGCGGGATATGCAGCGAAAGTATTAATACATCAATTAGTAGTAATACAGCTTAGAATGAGTTATAGATACTTTACTTTATCTTGTTCCAAAAGCATTATTGGTTGCATAAGACAAAAATTTTCTAAAACGATGATTTCTTTTGCCTTTGCATCTTTTCAGAAATTTCTTTCTTGACGATGAAAGATTGAGGGGGAAAAGTTTCAGTTCAGAAATATTTCTATTTTTCTATTGTAAGAACATTACATTTGTACATTTCACAATTTTACAAAATACTAAAAACAATACTTTAAATAAAATGTTTGAGTGGAGTTAGTGCGTAAAATCCCTAAAAATTAAAATTTAATTAATTAATTTTAATTGGCAAAATCCTTCTAAAATTTATTAAATGATTGTGTAAATCTTCTAATGTAGTTTACAAAATTCACGAAAAATGATTTAGAAGATGAAATTTTCATTAATACATTATTGGGGACATAAAGGTTTAATAGTTTAATATTAATTTAATTATGTTTATATGTAGAAAAAACATTCTTTGAAATCCTACATTGATAGTTTAAATAATGTTGTTTTTTTTCTCTCTTCGATAGCCATATCTTAAAACAGAAAGAGAGCAAGATTTATATGTTAAAACAAATTCATTCGTTGGCGCTTTCTATTCATCGTATAAATCGAAGCAGTGAAATTGCCATAAACACACCCAATGCCAAATGAACGAACTATAACATAAAAAGCTGCGCAGTAAGGTTAGTTGGGGTAACTGGACTCACGAGGTAACAGCACCATAGGCTATTTTCTAAAGCACCACAGATGTATTTTAAGTTTTAGCTTTTGCTCCTTAACCTTTACTTCTTAAAACAACGTATTTCAACTCAATCATAACTCTCTCTTTCTTGTGATAGGTTGTCGAAAATTTACGTTTATTTTTTTTAAAACAACGTCAATTTGGTTGAAATTCATCGGCTTTTTATTAAAATACTGAAAGTACTTTTATTAAACAACCTTTTTTTTAAAAAAAAAAGATTAGGCATATAACTACGTTAATATTATTAGGTATCTATACATATTTACTTCATGTTTCAAATGTAAGCCCGGTGTCCCAGTTACCCCATAAATTTTTAAGAATGGGGTAACTGGGACATGTATCCGGGGTAACTGGACCATGCTTGACCCAGTTACCCCAATAATTATAAATCATTTTTTTTATTTTCTCTTACAACAGGAAGTAAATTTTTCCTTTTTTTTTTTTTTTGCTCACAATAAAGAAAATTATAGAATACCTTATAAAAATTACGTAATAAAATTTAAAAAAAAGCATATTGGTTGATATCATGATATCAAACCAAATTTCTTGACCCCTTAAGAGGCGGTGATGCCGTTATGGAATCACATAATTTTAATTCCTAATTGCCACATTGACACTTGAATTTCATAATGAAAATTTCAGCTTTATTAAGTACGCGAAAATATTTTTTTTACTTGTTTTCAAATAGATAATTTTGTAAATACTGGTGTCATTAAATTATTTCAGCATTTTACGAATGCAAATACCTTGCCCCTGAAAGCGAGATAGCGAAACCTTGAAATTGTACGGTACAGGGGTCGCATTCTACAGGGAAACTTTTATTGTTCCTACCACTATTTTGAAAATAATATCTTAATCGCACCTTTCTTTAGAATATGTTAAATAAAATTATCATGAAGGTAACTCATTAAGGGTTCTGGTAAGAACAATAAAATTTTCCTTATATAATTCGACCCCAGAATACAGATAAAGTACTTAAGTACTTACAGACCCGTTTGTTCTTAGATTTGCTATTTTACCTTGCTATTTTTTTCCTTAAAATACCCATGTGACTTTTATACTTATTACCTATACTAAAGTACACAAGTACTTACTTAATTTTTATATTTTTGGTATAAATAAATCTAATATTTTAATTTTTAGTGGGTTTTTTAGGCACATTGATAGCAAAGGTTTCCCTTACAACGCTCTTTATTGACATATAATTTACATGATCTGCCTGGTTTAATTTTTTTAAGTTGTTTATACTTTTCAAACAGGACCTGATATGCCACATGAAACAAAAATAAACGCGTGTGGAACATAGACCCTCCTGGTCCACTTACCCCATTTTTATGGGGCAACTGAACCCATGAGGAAAGAATGATGAAATATGCATATTTTTAAATATTAAAATGTAATTTTGAGCATTTCTGTCTGATAGAGGGAACCTAACTGAACTCATTTATGAAGTTCAGACTTTAATTGAAATGAACATTAGCTTTTTGAAGCTGAATTGTCAGAAGCTCCAGAGTCAAGTAGTAAAATCATGGCCCAGTTGCCCCAACTAACCTTAATGATTGGCGGAATTTTAAAGGTAAACATTGAATGCTTTAAAAAAAAATTTTTTTTAATATAATTTTAATTTTAATGTAAATATTGTAAATATAAGGGAAATTTCCAATTTAATTAAGATAAAAGTTCAACTGTTGAAAGAAGCTCAACTGTTATTAAGCTAAAACTTTTCTTTAGATTACGTTCTACCCCGTTACTCATAATATGAAAGTAAATTTTATTTTAAGAAAGTATGTCTACTCCTTTTTTTTGCATTAAAATATGACGACTAGTGCTATATATTTTTTATAGTTTTACACTCTTCTTAGCTTAATAGACTAAGGTACCAGAACTAAAAACAATTTTATTCTGAATGGAAAAAAAGCAACAAAGTAATAAAATAAAAACATTATCATTTTGTAAGAAAGTTTAGCAATTTAAAGTGTATTTCACTCCCAAATGAACGCAGTATTTCTGAAAACAGTACTATAGTGGTAGGCGGGATTTTATACATAAAACTTGACTGCTTATAAAATAATTTTTAAAAATCTATTTTAATTTTAATTTTATTGCAAACTTTGTAAATATAAAAACAAAATTCAATTAAAAGCGCAACTGTAATTAAGATAAAACTTTTTAGCTCACAGGCTATCAAACCCTGAGAGCTAATGTTCCTGCCGCACAGTGGAGTATTTGACTCGAAATCCTGGCCAAAAATATTTTTCTATGTAAGTATAATCCAATTGGCTTGAAATTTTTAGATGTAATTGGGTATCAATATGGCATGTTTGGTATTGTAAATGAAGTCTATAGAATTTACGATTCATTTACAGAGACATCCAAAAGAATACCCTTACATTATGGTGTATAGGAAAAAATCGTTTGCTCTGTATTTTAATATCATCATGCTATTTGAAACGTACTGAAAATTATATACATTACTGACGTGTACTAAGGCCATTATTGTAGAATAGGGTGTGCATAGAATATATCTTTCATTTACTGAGGCACACAAAAGAATTTGGCTGAAGAATAAATTTAACTATTGAAGTCTATGACCAATAATTGCTGGAAGTGCGTTGGTAGTTGTGATATGCGTTTTTAAATTGAACTATCTTTTTTTAGATATTACTTGGTGTGGATACATTCTATAGCTCATATACAGGGCTGCACAAAATTCCTCAGGTACATTTATGTTTATTCACGGAAACTTTTATTCTGTTTATTCAATGGAAAATTTTAACTGTTCTATGCGTTTCACTGAACTAACATTTAGCTTACAAGGGAACCACTTTTGGTGTTGCTCGCACCTAGCATTGAGACATGGTGCATTTTAAAGCCCTATATTATGAAGTTTGAGAATCGATAAAATTTTTCTGTTAAAATAATATTTCTTGATTATACAGCAGCATAACGTTCTGAAAATGTAATTTTCGAGGCCACTGATCGGGCTATTAAAATTAAATTTTTTTAAAGAAAAGCATTTAAAAATAAAAATTAGTTAATAATAAGTATAAAATATTGAATAAAGTTTGAAAATTCCTTCAAAAACCCACAAATTTGATTTTGAAAAATTGCAACTTTATATTCATATTTTTGGCGGGGAAACGGTTGGCGTTTATTTTCAAAAGTAGAGCTTTCCGGCAACCCTAGCCAAATGCCATAGCTGAATTTGTAATAGCTAAAAATTGCAATGTCCGACCTATTTCGCCGCTGTAATTTTTCTAAATTGTGTAAAAATATTAATTTACTTTATGATTACTTTTACAAAAGGACCATTTAATACAGAAACATTTCATTTTAAACATTCGAAACTTTATTTCATTCGATTTCAAAAGAAAACAGTTTGCTTATTTTGTATTTCACTGAAAAATAGTTTTCAATGATCTTCGAAGCTTTTATAGAATTATATTTATTACTTATGTATTTATCGTCTGCATAGAAAAAAAAATAAAAACCTAATATTTGTTTCTTATGCAATCAATTATAAAAAAGAAATCTCATATAATTCTAGCAATATGTTCTGTACATTTTCTCTTTGCATAAAGCGGGCGGAAAAATTGTAGCGTCATATTTGGCAACTTAACTCACTTTTGGCGTGAAATAAACAAATAAATATGTAATAATAAAAAATTAAAAGTATATAAAATATTATTTTAACAGAGAAATTTTTTCGGTTCTCTAACTTTTATGTATAGGGCTACAAAACGCAACAGGTCTCGATGCTAGGTGCGAGCAACACCGAAAGTGGTTCCCTTGTTAGTTTAATATTTTATATCTTAAAAGCTTACGAAATGTAAGTAAGATTTTAACTCTTCACATAATAATAAATATACATTTTATAAATATGGACAATTAAGAAAAAAAAGGGGGACATCATTTAAGAAGAGCACAAAGAAAAAAGAAGTTAAAATATTAATTTACTAAGTAGATATTTTAAAAATACAAATACATCACATGCGCATAGACTTAACATTACCGTAAGGAGTTTGGAAGTTGAGTGACTAACAGCCTTAAATGTTTACTGTTTATAAGAGAAAAATAATTTTTGATAGATTGTGATATTTACTAGTAATGTTTAATTAAATGTATTTAATTGTACTATCTATAAAATTTATTATTTACATTTAATTTACTTTGATAATAATTATTACATTTAATTTACATTTGATAAAGTTACATTTAATAATACATTTAATAAAGTGGAGTCTCTACAGTATAGAGATACTGTTTTTTCACTTTATTTAATAGATTATCAGTTTCAATCTGATTCTTCAGAACTCTGTTTTTCATCTTCTTCATCACACTCTTCTTGGCTTTTATCAGGGCTACCATCAGACCTAGCTGGAAGAAGAAGTTTTACGGTCTCGCTATTGTATGGCTTGCTCTTTTCCCTTGGTCTTGGTCTAGAAGAGTTTATAAAAGGATCACTGCTTCAACGAATTCAATTTGAAATATGTTTATTGCAAACGTCTCTATTGTGAACTTCTCTATTGCTCTTTCTTAAGTACTTTGTATGGTACTGTCTAAAGTGTTTGTTCCTGGCCTCGACAGCTTCTTCTGATCGATGGCCAATGTGTAACACTGCTTTCTGAATTACAGTGCCACGATGAATCAAAACCTTGTGCATTGTTGGAATCATTTGGTACCAATTGCAAAGGTTCACATACAGTCTTTCTGTTCATCAGCAGATATTTGGAACCGTTTTTCGTCAATGCGATGCCCTACATCTTATGACTTCCAATATTACTTTCAACCTTTTCATCTTTTCTGCGTCTACTCCAGACTTCTTTAGTTCCCTCCTTTCTCTCCTTATTTTCTACCTTTGAGTCCCCGAAAGTAATTGGAGAAACTTTTTGCAGTAAATAAGTATTCACAATTTGAAGCCGATCTGATATTTCTATCAAGAGATATCGAGTTGCATACGTATGTGCGTAACTACATACGCACGTGCATGCATACATACAGATTCTGTAGGGACAAAAGCTCACACGCAATATCCTGTAAGTTAAAAACCTGCAATACGAGAGTAAAAACATAGTTTTTATCTATTCATTTCGGTTGCCGCAAAAAATGGGATTTAAGTAGTACCCCCGAAAAAAAAATTATATGAAAAAATCGCAACAATAGGCAGAACAATTTTTTGAGAATTTGGTTTCAGAACTATAACCAATACGATTATAGTTCAAAAATGATCCGGCAAAACCCGGCACACTTTTAAAAAGCTTTCGATATGTTTAAAGTAGAGCCAAAAAGGCTTTAAAAATACCCCTTTCACAAATTTAATGTTTTTTTATTATATTAAAATCTAAACTATTTAATTTAACACATGGTTTAACGCTAAGCTCTGACCTTTCTTAAACAGCTAAGCGTTATTCAATTTCAGTTCAACAATTCATTCAATTACAAAAAAATTACATTTAAAAGTAACAACAATACCAAAAATCAACAAAAAATCATGTCTCCTTTCAAAGAAATTTTCTATTCAACTGAGGCCCGGAGACACCGCATATGGCTCAGGTTCCTGATATAGACATTGATCGACGCGCCAATTTGTCAGCTATTAAAAAACATGATTTTTAAAGTTGTTGATGAAATTTTAATTTTCGCATTTTTGGCCAAGTTTTTGGGTCAAATACCCCACTGTGTGCCGGTTCTGTATGTACGTATGTACTGTACGTACGTAACGCAATAACTCTTGATAGGAATATCCGATTTGCTTCAATTTTTTTCTAGATTCATTCTGATAAGGCGCTTCCCTGATTAGTTTTGGGGTTTCATTGATTAAGTATAAAGGGGGGAACGGGCGGCTAATTGCCTATTTAACTTAGATAAATGGGTTTTTCATGCAGAATTATCCTATTTTCTTCAAATTTGGCATACCGGTTAATTCTGATAAGGCGCTTCCCTGATTAGATTTTAAAGTTCATTGTTTATGTCTAAAGGAGGGAGGAACGGGGGGCGGCTACCCTCTTAATTTAGATAAATGGATTTTTCTATGCGATTTGCTTCAAATTCTGTATACCGGTTTATTGTGATAAGGCGCTTCCCTGATTTGATTTTAAAGTTCATTAGTTAAATATAAAGGGGGGAACGAGGGCCTAATAGCCCTTAATTTAGATAAATGGTTTTACTATCCGATTGACTTCAGATTTGGTATACAGGTTTATTTCGATAAGGCGCTACCCTGATGAAATTTGGAGGCTCATTGGTTAATTATAAAGTGGAGAAACGGGGGGGGGGGCTATCCCCCATAATTTATTTTTTGAGGGGCATTATTCTTTGAAATAAGAGTATAATACACAATTAGCCTGTGAGCTCACTGCCATCAGTTTAATTGGGCCTTTTTTTCTTTTTTCTTTTTTATATTATGCTCTACCCCTTTATTCATAAATATGAAGTAAATTTTATTTTATGAAAGTATATGTACTGTTTTCCCCATTAAAATATGTCGGCTAGAGCTATATACATTTATATTTTTGCATTCTTGATAACTTAACAGACAAACTAACGTTCCAGAACTAAAAAATGCTTATTCTGAATTGAAAAAAAGGTAACAGAGTCATGAAATAAAACCCTATCATTTTAGAAGAAAGTTCAGAAATTTAAAGTGTATGTCTTAAGCCACTCTCTATAATATCGCACTTAAAAATTATCGCGTCATTGAGTTTTCACAAAAGAATGAAACACTTAGTAAAGCATCGATCTGAAAAAACACAACTCACATCACTTAACCATAAACATACGTAATTTTAATAAAGTTTGAATCTTTTCTCTCGTTACTTTAGTTTTACATATTTCAAAAATGTATTAAAGAAAGAATGTAAAGTACTTAACCAACATGGGTAATGCATTTAATAATGTAAAAGAAAAGCCCTTTTTTATTAATCACTTATTTCAAATCACACGATGCATTGATTTTTAATATTCTTTATTTAAGTATATTTTTTGTTTTATTAAGTTTGTAATAAATTAAATGTAAGAAAGTACAGTTTTTAACTCATAATCATATATTATAAAATAACGAATTTTCTCAAAGTTAACATATTTTCGACTTTTTTTATTTTGCTGATAGGTAGTAATTTGCTTCTTACTTTTTAGAACATTTTAAAATATAAAGCATTTTCTTTTAATACTTTTAAGTATATTTGAAGAAATACAAACTCTTAAATCGTCACTTGGAGATATCTTTCTTTTGGTCACAAAAAAGTAAATAAAAAATCTCTTCCGGCTCGGACTACAGGCGTAGGTATATTTCGAAGTTAAGTACTAATTTCACCAACAAAAAATAAATCATGATCAGAGATAAACCCAGTTTAACAATTTTATATAGCCGCTTTCGACGAGTTTTTAATTTCATTTTTATATAACACCTGGTTTTATCAGAATCATGTTAAGGCGGTATTCAAAAAAATATTTTTCCACGCTCAACAAAACAAAATTTTTCACAACAATTCGACACATTTTCAGATACATTTTTATTCACATTTAAAAGAGAAAATATGAAACTTGCTGACGTGATTTTTGCAGACATTTAGTTTAGACCTGCGTTTTAATTTTTAGTCTAATTAATTAGAACTTGATTTATAAACAATTATTTTCTAAGTATGACCATATTTTTTGTTTCCAACACTATTGCTTCAGGAAATTTGGTTCAGAATGACCACTTTGACATCATTTTTTGAAATATATTCTGCCTCTACCAAAAAATCGACCAATACGGCACATTATATAGTTTCTGAATAAGAGAACGAGCCAATTGGATGCATTTGAGGGCAGAAATGAATTTAAAAATGAGTCAGAAAATATGATTTGAGTACATCCATAATGCAATAATTTTTTCTTCATTCGCTATGTATTTTTTATTTGTTTTTGTTGAAAGAATTGGCCCTATCAAAAACTTGTCAATATAAATGTTGCAGATAATATTAAGAAGATTTATAATAAATTCATGCGGTTTTGTATATGTTGTGAATTGGCGTAGTTATAGATATTTTCTTCTTCAACCCTCCCTTTTGTTTTCGTTTTTAATTATTTTATTATTTTTTGCGGTAAGAGCTGGTACTATCAAAAACTTGTCAGTATAAAAGTTGTAGATAATTATAAGAAGATTCATAATAAATTCAATTGGATTTGATATCTTGAGAATTGACGAAGTGATGATTTTTTTTTCTCCCTAAAACCCTATTATTTTCGCTCCTTAAGCCCATTTTTAATTTTTATTAAAAATCTGGCACACATAAATTTTTGGCACTTTTCCTAGAAGTAATAATAACATTAAACCGATTCGATATGTACTATATTTAAGAAGTTATTATATATAAGTAATATTTTCGTTGACTTTGGTTATCGTCGGTTTCGATTTTCATCGATTTATTCCGCGAAAATTTTGTCTGTGTTTTCGTCGGTTGCCTCGAATTTCGTTGGCCTACTTTCATGACCTAGCTGTATTTTCCACACACAAAGGGCGTTCTCTTGCTCAGTACGGTTTCGCGTCGTCTATGCATAACCTTGCGCGTCTAGGTCAACAAATTCGTTTATTTTCAGTGTACGAGTATTTTTGTTCTTTTTCATTGCTTGTGAAAGCTCCACCATGGGCCTGAAGAAAAAGTCCAGAAACACGATCGAGTCGAAGAAGGAAGTCCTTAAAAAATACGAGATTGGCATTTAGCTTGCTGAAATCGGCCGCATGAAATCGCCATCCATGATAAGTTCCCTTTTGGTGGAAAGAGAAGCAATAAAGGAGGCTAATGTAGCAAAGATTTCGAACAATTATTATTAATTTGGATCAATCAAACACCATTAGATGGTAATTCTATTTCGAATGCCATCATATGTTAAAAAGCCAGACTATTGTTTTCCGATTTCATTCACAAAATGTCCGAGGCGAGTGCCAGTCATAGTGATTTTAAGGCCAAAAGAGGCTGATTCGAGAAATTCGAGAGGCGCACTGGTATACGCAATGATACTAGGCACGGCAAAGGGAATTCGGTCAAGTCTGGAGCCGAAATATTTGTGACCAAATTCAAAGATTATGAAGAGGCTAAAAGAATCATTTCTCAACAAGCATTCAACTGTGATAAAACTGGCCTCTTTTGTAAAAAACTGTCAAATAGACAGTTTATTATAAGAGAGGAAAAGGCTCTGGACAGAACACAAGTCTATGAAATTTAGGCTAACTCTTTTGTTGTGTGGTAATGCTAGTGGTGATTGTATAGTGAAGCCCTTACTGGTTTACGATTCAGAAACTCGTAGACCTAGACTTTTAAGTAGAAATAGTGTGATTAAAAGTAAATTGTGTATGATTTGGAGGGCAAACAAGAAAGCACGCGTCGCGAGTTTTATTTTCGACGAGTGGATGAATGAAGTATTTGGCACAAATGAAAAAATACCTCCACGATAAACAGTTGCTCCATAAGTGCCTCCTGGTAATTGAGAATGTTCCTGCATAGCCTACAGGTTTGCAAGACACCTTTTTCGAGGAGTTCAGTTTTATCACAGTGAAATTATTACCTCATTATACCACGCCACTCATCCAGGCCATGGAGGAGAATGTTATTTCAAAATTTAATAAAAAAAAACTCTACACAAAAGCAAAGTTTCAAAGATGCTTTGATGTGACCTCATATACAGAATGGTCCTTAAGAGAGTTCTGGAAAAATATTTCAACAGTCTCAACTGCATTAGCCTCATAGATAAGAATTGGTAGGCAGTGACATCCAGAAAGAACTCCACCAGGAAAATTTTATAACAAGGATAACTGCATGACAAATATTTCGATGGGTTTGATCCTCCCCCTGATGACCTTACACATATGGTGCTATCAAGTGTTGCTTTCTGGAAGTCCAAGGTTTGGAAATGAATGGAGAGGACGTGGAAGAGTTGGTGTATGAACACAGTGAAGAACGCACCACTGAAGAACTGTAACACCTTCACCTAGAAGTGAAACAGATGGCAGACAAAGAAGTTGCGTCAGATGAGTAGGATGAAACAGACTAGAATATGTCTTCTTCAGAGTTTAAGGACATCTTCTCAATTTGGATTAAGGTAGAGGGGTTTGTGGAGAAAAACACCTAGAAAAAAGCTGTAATACGCCGTGTCTGTAACTTGTTTAATGATAATTCTTTTCCCCATTTTTTGCAAATCTTACAGAGGCGGCAGAGAAAGACTACTTTGTACAGCATTTTGCGCGAAATAGGTACTCTGACTCCGAAGCTAGTACTGCTGCCGAAAGGCCAAAAAGGGAGAAGTGACTCCAGATATAGTGCTTTGATATCATACACCAAGAACACTATATTAATTTCTTATTGCTTTTAGTATTAAATTCTATACTTATTCTCCATAAAATGTGTTTTGGTACATGTTTTTAGGTAGCTTTCTTTACAAAAAAGCTACCTATTGCAGCCGTTCGGAGGAAAGCGATTTCAAAAAATTTTGGTATATTTTCATCGATCATGACCCCCAGACCCCGAAACCACCCTCCGTTCAAAATTGATATATATATATATATATATATGACCTATGTCACACTGTAACTCCCGTAATTATGAAGCGATTTCGATGTAATTCGGTGTGTACATAGTACATACCAATGTCTCGACCGAGTTCGTTGGCCAGCTTCATCCGCCGTTTTGTTTCAAAATGGCGGCCATTTAAAAATTTTTAAAAATTTTAAAACTGGAAATGTGGTACCAAAAAATTAAAAATGGAAAAATATTTTTTCTTATGTATTTGACCTTTATACAAAGATTCCGGAGCAGTTTTTGTTTCGTCTATATCTTAAAAAATGGCTGAGTTATAGCATTTTGAATTTCTAGCGTGGCTGACATTTTGAAACGTCCTGAAATTTGTCACGCGATAAAAGGCGTATTTATGAACCGATTTGGATGTAATTCAGTGTGTACATAGTACATACCAATCTCTCGACCGAGTTCGTTGGCCAGCTTCATCCGCCGTTTTGTTTCTAAATGGCGGCCATTTAAAATTTTAAAAAAAATTTTAAACTTGAAATGTGGTACCAAAAAATTAAAAATGGAAAAATATTTTTTTCTTATGTATTTGACCTTTATACAAAGATTCCGGATCAGTTTTTGTTTCGTCTATATCTTAAAAAATGGCTGAGTTATAGCATTTTGAATTTCTAGCGTGGCTGACATTCTGAAACGTCCTGAATTTTGTCCCGCGATAAAAGGCGTATTTATGAACCGATTTGGATGTAATTCAGTGTGTACATAGTACATACCAATCTCTCGACCGAGTTCGTTGGCCAGCTTCATCCGCCATTTTGTTTCAAATGGCGGCCATTTAAAATTTTTTTAAAAATTTAAAATTTGAAATGTGGTACCAAAAAATTGAAAATAGAAAAATATTTTTCTTATGTATTTGACCTTTATACAAAGATTTCAGAGCAGTTTTTGTTTCGTCTATATCTTAAAAAATGGCTGAGTTATAGCATTTTGAATTTCTAGCGTGGCTGACATTTTGAAACGTCCTGAATTTTGTCACGCGATAAAAGGCGTATTTATGAACTGATTTGGATGTAACTTCGTTTATACATAGTACATACCAATGTCTCGACCGGGTTCGTTGGTCAGCTTCATCCGCCATCTTGTTTAAAAATGGTGGCCATTTAAATTTTTAAGAAAAATTTAAATTTGAAATGTGGTACCAAAAAATTAAAAATTGAAAAAATATTTTCTTCTTATGTGTTTGACCTTGATAAAAAGATTCGGGAGCAGTTTTTGTTTCGTCTATATCTTTAGAAATGGCTGAGTTATAGCATTTTGAATTTCTACCGTGGCTGACATTTTGAAACGTCCTGATTTTTCTCACAGGCGTATTTATGAACCGACTTGGATGTACCTTGGTGTGTACATAGTACATACAAATATCTCGACCGAGTTCGTTGGCCAGCTTCATCCGCCATCTTGTTTCAAAATGGCGGCCATTTAAAAAAAATAAAAAATAAAAAAAATTAAATGAGATACCAAAAAATTCGTAAGTGAAAAAGGTTTTTTGTTGTATGTGTTTGACCTTAATACAAAGATTCCGGAACAGTTTTTCTTTCGTCTATATCTAAAAAAAATGGCTGAGTAATAGCATTTTGAATTTCTCTTGTGGCTGACATTTTAAAACGACCTGATTTTTGTCACGCGATAACAGGCGTAATTATGAACCTATTTGGATGTAACTTGGTCTGTACATAGTACATACCAATGTCTCGACCGAGTTCGTTGGCCAGCTTCATTCGCCATCTTGTTTCAAAATGGTTGCCATTTAAAAAAAAATAAATTTAAAATTCAAAATGAGGTAATAAACAATTGGAAAATGAAAAAGATTTTTTTATGTGTTTGGCCTTGATACAAAGATTCCGAAGCAGTTTTTGTTTCTGAAAATTTGTTCTTTTGTTTATATCTTAAAAAATGGTTGATTTATAGCACTTTGAATTTCTAGCATGGCTAACATTTTGAAACGATCTTGTATTTGTCACGCGATAACACACGTATTCGCCTATTTCGATGTAAGAAGGCATGTGGATAGTATACATCAACACATCGACCAAGTTCGCTGGCCAGATTCATCAGCCATCTTGTTTCAAAATGGCGACCATTAAATTAAAAAAATATATATATATTTAAAGTGAGGTGCAAAAAAATTAGAAATTGAAAAAGATTTCTTTCTTAAGTATTTGACCTTGATATAAGGATTCAGGAGCATTTTTTGTTTGTCTTTACCTTAAAAAATGGCTCAGATATAGCAGTTTCAATTTCTATTGTGGGTGACATTTAGAAAAATCTGATTTTTTGTTTGCGACAGCACTCCTATATATTAACCGATTCCGATGTGAGTGAGCATGTGCACAGCAATTACTAAGGTCTCGACCAAGTTCACTACTTAGCCTCATCCACCATGTTGTCTTAAAATGACAGGCACTTTAAGAAATGACCGAATTTGGCAGCCAAATATATGTTACTTTAAAGAAAAGCAGCTTGGATAAAGCTGACTAATTTCGCGAAATTCTCATTCATTATATTGATAAAAATTAGTATTGAATCTCCTATATTCGGTTTCCACTAAATTGAGCTTCGTGTTTGAATGATATAATTTGGCTTTTTTTAAGTAAGGATTATGAAAGCTACCTCTTCCTCCCGGCACTGGCCGGAAGGACTTTTTAGTCTTTAGAACGGATTAATTGGATTTACATAGATTCGTATGGAAATAATTGCTTCGGTTTTCATCGGTTTCGAATTTCGTCGATAGTTTTCGGTCGAATTACCATCGAAATCCGAGGTATCACTGTATATATATAAAGTTTTTAACTGAGGGTGATTTTGGGTTCTAGGGCTCATGATCGTTGTAGATCTGCAAAAATCTTTCAGAAATTCCAACGTGGGGGAGAATGTAATAAATAGTATTTCTTACGAAATCTACCTAAAAATGAGGGAGTAGAAGTAGACATAAAGTTTAACATTCATATAGAAAATTGAGATATATTCTAAGTGCATAGCAGGGTAATGTCCTTCAGGAGCTTCCGACTTCTCAGCTATTTTACGCACAGTCTTTAATTGTATGTCTTATTATAGTAAGTCGTTGGGAAAGATAAAGTCTATCTGTAGTTTAAGAACTGCATAAATAATTTATGAGAAATTAAGGATTAATACTACATAAAAAAAATAGTACAATAAGGAAAAGAGAGAATAATTAAACATTATAAGGTTTTAAATATGGATAAAAATAAAAAATGAATAATAAGTTGTTTAAGTGAAATATTTAGTTTTAAAAATATGTAAATCACAGTTAAATCTAGGCAAGTACAAGCGAGTCAAATATATTCTAAAAAGTGCTGAACAGTGGGGCAGCTTTGAGGGGTTACCTAGTTGAAGTAACGTAACACCCAGTCTATTTATTCAACGTCTTCTATTATTGTGAGCCATTGGGAAAAGCAAAAGTGCAGTTTAAAGCTAATAAAGTGGCAAATGAAAATACAGTAGACATTCCCTTTATCGAATTCCCTACACTGTTAAATATATCTATGTAAAATTACGGGCAGAGGCCGGCAGCAGATATTCCAGTCATACACCGTAAAAAAAAATCCATGCCCATCATTTTCTGCAGCCCGTAATTTTACGGGGCAAACATATTATGCACTTTAACACACAATAACACTTTACTTACTGTTCCGTAGCACGTAGCACGTGAGATAATCATCCCATAATCACTTTTTAGTGGGTTAAAAAATATGTTACGTTCGCGGTTAAGTGACATTATTTTTGGAAACACGACTAAAATGAAGGGTTACACCCTAACGGAGGAAAATGTATGGTGTCGTACCGTATTTTTGCTAACAGATGGGTTAGAACCGTAATAATATGTGGATTGCCCTTGAATTTCTAAGAATCTAAGGGATAAGGCCACTTATTTAATGGATCAGGCCGTTTTTCATCAAATAAGGATGTTGCCCTTGAAAGTTGACCGGCAAAGGCTCATAACTTTACAGTTTTTTTTTCTGAGAGTATATTTAGCGAAGTTTTCTACTTAACGAAATTTTTTTTCTGAACCTTTACTTTGAAGACCATTCACATGGAAATTAATTTCCATATTACGAAAAATATATTCTATTTAACGAAGTTTATTCCACTTTCGTGCGTGTACAGCATTCAAAAGATGTATGAATTCTTTTCAGTGGATTGTATGAAAGTGAAATAATTTATTTATTTAATCATTTCTATTCTTCTTTGTGCTAAGCAAAACAATTTTTTTCACACTAACATAAACACTTGCTATCGCCGCTCTTTGGCGCTGACAGTGCGGGAAGCCTTTGATATAATAAGAAGGAGATTCCAATTTCACGAAAATGTTACAAATGAATTGTTCTTATATGCGAAAATTTTAATGAACAGTGTATTTTTTTATAAGAAACATGTACAAAGTAATATTACAGACTTTTTTAAAAGTTAAGGATCTACAATACAGAGAAAAAAAGAAAAGGTACGCTACACTTCAGTTTTTGTTAATCTTTATTTATTGTGTTTATTTTTAATTTTCTCTAATGGCTACTGTGCATTAAAAAAATCACAATCCGAATTAAAATATATTTTCCCAATATAGCTATTTTATGCGTATTTTTCATTTTATGTGTATTTTATTACACAAATTTCATAAGTTGATTTCTATTCAATTTATTTTCTTCGTTACAATGTGTTCAGGTGTAACGATGAGACTTAAAGTGAAAATAAAAGTTCTTAATCTTTTAAATTGTATTAAAATTTTACATAATTCTTTATATTTTTTAATTATTTTCACTAACCTCTTAAGTAGTTTTAAACTACCCTTTTTATTCCCAGAACAGGTGATATTTTGATGGGATACTCAGTAGCAGAGCTACTCTTTGGAGGCTACTTCCTTTGGGGGTTATATAAAGGACAGAGGCTTTGCCACACGAATTGCTGACGTCGAAGAACTGAAGACTAGGGTACAAGCTGCTGTGTGTACTGTAACAGAAGACATGTTAAAGAACACTTGGCGGGAACTAGAATACCACTTAGACATTCTGCAAGCTACCAAGGGGACACACGTTTAAATTTACTGAGGTACGTGGTCTTATAAAAAAAATATTACAGTATTTACAATGTATACAAAAAAAAATCTCTCTCTCTCTATATATATATATATATTACGCTATCGTGCGTGGCACAAAAATCGCGATTATTTGTTAGTTGTTTAAAGGCAAAGTCCAAATGAAACGCATCTCACTGGTTATAAAATAGCATTTAATGCATCTCCATACCTATAAGGGGGACCCTGTTCTGTCATCAAATGCCGCCAACTTGGCCACCAAGATCAGTCGCCAAAAGTGACGCCAACTTGGCGATATCGTTAATATTTTGCCTAATTCCCATAGACTTCCTTTGTAAACCAATGGGGTTTACTTGCTTACAGAAAACCAACAAATGGAGATATTTTAATGCATCAAAAACTAATATTAACTTAAGAGATTATATTAATTATATTTAAGGGAGTCCAAGTAAATTATGAATAAAACTGATACAATGCTCAGCATGCTTTCCCAAACATAAATTTTAAGGGAGACCAAACTGGTCGCCAAGGGCGGCTAGTATGTCTAATTATAATAGTTTGAGAACAATAAATATTTATAATCAGGGCAAGACTTTTGATTCACCCTATATAACTAGGTATACTGAAATAAATATAATGTTTTTTAAAAATAAAATTAAGCCAAAACAAAAAGAATTGTACCATTTTGATGTACAAAAAGATGATATAATGAAAGACGTCTGGGTTAAGAAATTGACTATTGAAATATATCATTGGTTTAAATAAAAGTTGTTATGCTGCAACTGCACATTTTGAGAGCAATGAAAATTAAGTATAATATTAAATATGTTTTTCAAATAAATCGTTATTTTTTTCATATAATGTGTTATTTATTTTGCTTGTCATTGTTTATATTTTAAACGTTTATAGTTTTTCATATTAAGCTGTGCATTCTTAAGATCATAAACAAAAAGCAATTTTAGACGTTAAGCTAAAATATCGAACATTTCTTCAAAGATCATTTCAATATAGAAAGATATATAGCATCACTTTAATTTAACTTTATCGCATAAAATTGCATAAAAATATAATTTCTAAAATTCTGAATGTTTCTTATAAATATTCGCGTTACAGTATAAGAGACACAAAAAGAGAAGAATTTATTGAGTCATAAAACTTGTTATAATGTTTCAATAATTTGGACAAGTGTGTAGTTGACTGTTTATAGTGCAATAATAAATAAGATTTTAATAGATAATCAGACTATATCATTAATTTTCTTTTAATTTAATAAAAGAATGGTTATTGCGTTCTCTCAAAAACATTTTATTCTTCGGATCTTTGAATTAATCTATACTATTAAAATCTGTGCGCGTATGTTTGTAACCACAAAAACTCGGAAACCAAAGGGCTCAGGGCTACAATATTTGGCACACGGATTGCTGGTACGAGGCCCATGAACGATTGGGGTAAAAAATTCGAAAAAAGTTATATTTAACCGTCTGGGCTCCAACTTGTGTATTTTAATCTTTTCGTTCTAAGTGAGAACTAATTAAGTTTGACTTGAAATTTTGCATACTTATAGCTGAACACCTCACATCAGACGACAAATCCTAAAATTTTGAAAAAGTCTTATATTTAACCCTCTGGGCTCCAACTTGTGTATTTTAATCTTTTTGTTCTAACCGATCCCCTAATAAAGTTTAAGGTTTGAAATTTTGCATACTTTAAGGTGAACACCTCTCATCAAACGACAAATCATAAAATTTTGAAAAAGTCTTATATTTAACCCTCTGGGCTCCAACTTGTGTATTTTTAGTTTTTTTTTCTAACTGAGCCCCTATTTAAGTTGAAGATTTGAAATTTTGCATACGTATAGCAGAACACTTGCGATCACACAAAAAATCATAAAATTTTCAAAAAGTTTTATATTATTTACCCACCGGGTTCTACCTTGTGTATTTTAAGCCATTTTTGTAACCTTCCCCCATTGCTCCCGATGGGTAGTTTTCTAACTTTTGCCGACATCACTTTGACCCCTCTTTCATATTATGCACATAGTCTTACATATTTCAGTTCTACTTTTTACCGCCAGTGGGTGCCTACCTATCTCGGGTGCTATAGACCCGATCCCCTCGACTAATATACCTACGGATAGGTTGTAAAACGGAGTTTCGGTCAGATAGAGGTTTGTGTAGAATAGAGTGCGCCCCCTGGCTGCGAAATGTGGAACTCACAGATTTCGCAACAGGATAAAATGTTTTGAAAAGAATATTACACAAAACCCTCTGTGCGATCTGTGATCACACTTACCCACTTGTTTTTCAATGCAGAGAAGACTACAAGAGGAATTTATACTCACTGTTGTCACAACGACAAAGCAATTTTGGAACCTCTTCAATCATAGCCAGATCAGATGAGACAGCTTATAGATGGCAGTGATAGATCGTCAGCTCACTTTAACGAACACATAAGGTCATATAACAGTGCGTTGTCCTTTGCCTCTATGGGGGCTCATGTTACACTGCCCCCAGGTACTGGCCCGTATTGTTTTAGAATCCATGGACAAATTTATCATAATATTTCTCATCTTCATCCATCTGAACTAGTTCAGGAAAATTATGCTCAATTGTATGTATAGGATTCTGATATAGCACTGCGGCAACGTATGAAAGGTAGAGAAAATTTAAAATGTAAAGAAGAAATCATAAGCAAGCTTGACGATGTTATCAGGCGAGTTAACCCTTATGCACATGCTTTTAAAATGCTTCATGAAATGGAAGAACGAATCATCGCAGAAAAAGGACCTGGAGCAGCTGAAAGCGTGTGTATGCATATATATGCGATAAAAATTTATCAGAGGACTAGCATCGAGGCAGATACAATGCACCAAAGTCAAATGAGATAGCCATGATTTTCCATAGTTCGGATGGTGCACCACCTACCAATGGGATATCCGAAGTTGAATCAACTGTGTACAATAAATGCCCTGAATAATAATTGTGGCCCCATGACTTATGTTTTATTTTTCACACATGGCGAAAAGTATTGGAGTGTGGATGCTGGATGTTCTGAACTTCAATTTTACGGTCACAGGCTGTCAGTGAGGAGGAATGTTTTCAATCCCATACTTTATGGTGGAAAACTCTTGCAGCAGTATTGCGTCGATGCTTATGTCAAGGTTGAAGGAAACCGTCTGAATTAGACCAGAAAACATTAAGAGTAGAATCTTACTTAGGGTTAGCGGATCACTTTAATGCTCTAGCAGAACAATCTGGTTTGAAACCAGGTGTAATGGTTATTTTGTCCTCTATATTCATAGGAAGCCCCAGAGCGATGCAGCAGAATTATCAAGATGAGATGAGAATCGTTAGAGAATTTGGTATGCCTGATCTTTTTGCCACCCTAACGTGCAATCCAAATTGGCGAGAAATCAAAGGGTACATTTTCCCAGGACAAAAGCTTCATGATCGTCCAGATTTAGTGGCACGCGTGTTCGATATGAAGAAGAAAGTAATGTTGAACGATCTTAAAAAGAGAGGCATTTTAGGACGCACAGTCGCAGACATACATGTTATTGAATTCCAAAAGAGAGGATTGCCATACATGCCCCTTTTACTCATTTTAACTGATGATGATAAATTAAGAGATCCAGCCACTATTGACACCATAGTCTGTACTGAATTACCTGATTCCACAATTGAAAATGGATTGCACGAAATTGTCAAGGCTACGATGATTCACGGATCATGTGGCGTCATAAATCCAATCTCGTCTTGCATGGAAGACGGTGTTTGCTCAAAGGGTTATCAAAAAGAGTTCAGAAATAAAATGGCTGAGAATGTTGATGGTTACCCAATGTATAGACGGCGTGATGATGGTAGTCACATAATGATAAAGGGAAATGTCGTAGACAACCGTTGGGTTGTTCCTTATAACCCATAACTCACAAGGAAATACAGTACCCATGTTAATGTCGAAATATGCAGCTCTGTTAAATCTATTAAGTACATTTTTAAGTATGTATACAAGGGTCATGATTGCACAAAAGTTGCTTTTCAAAATAACGGTTAGGGATTCGTAGTGTGGGATGAGGTGAAGAGTTATTTAAATGCTCGATATGTTTCGGTACCAGAGGCAATGTGGCGACTTCTTGAAAAGCCCATGCAGGACAAGTCGCATGTTATTATTAGATTGCCGGTGCATCTACAAGATATGCAATCTGTGTATTTTAGGGAAGCGGGAGAACGTGAAGCTTTTAAAAGAGCAAGTAATAAAGACACCATGATCACTGCTTGGTTTTTACTTAACAGGTCAGATCCTTCAGCAAACATCTATCTCTACACAGAAATTCCAAAGCACTTTGTATAGAAAGGCAATGTGTGGCAAAGGCGTGTTAGATTAGGTGACTACATAGTATCAAGGATGTATTCTGTAAGCCCAAAGGATACTGAGCGATTCCATAATCGTATGCTGCTTTGTTATGTTCCCGGTGCCAAGTCTTTCGAAGAGTTAAGGACGTATGAGAATACTGTCTATGAAACATTCAAGGGTGCATGCCGTACTAGAAATTTATTAGAAAATGATGATGAATGGCAACATTGTTTAACAGAGGCATGGGGTTTTGAAATGTCGCCCAAATTGAGACAACTGTTTTCTTTCATATGTGTCTTTGGCAATTCAAATTCACCGATTTAATTATGGGAAAAATTTAAGTCAGAACTCTCAAAAGATTTTGCTCGCAATCTGCCGCTACAGGAGAGTAGAGATAGAGCCCTTCAAGACATAGCCAATCATCTACGCATACACAACATGACACTTCATAGCCTTGAATTGCCTGAACCCTCAAGCCTGGAGAACTCTGTGGAAGGCGATGTCTATGATTTACAAGAAGATTGAACAGAGGGACAGTCATTGTTAAACATGCTAAATCCGGAACAACGTATAATATTTTTATGCTGTCATTTAAAGTATTCAAAATGATTATGGTACTGCCGCTAAGGTTTTCTGTGTCAATGCTTTTGCGGGATCAGGAAAAACATTCCTATTCATTACTTTGCTGCATTACGTCAGAGGAATGGGACATTGAATATTATGAATATAAACTAGCTGTTTAACCCGTTCTACGCACGGGAGTTCATGAATTTTATTCTAAAACTAAAATAAAAATAAAAAACAGTACAACCAAACTAAAGTTTATGAATATAAAAATGTGTTATGTCTATTAAAAATCAGTAAATACAAAACCAATATCAAATAAGTATGTACACAAAAAATCAGTTATGTATTAAAAAATAAATAAAAGTAAGTATTTACACAACTGAATTAAAGTTTGGGAATGTAAAAATCAGTTATAAAGTCAATATTTACACAACCAAACAAAATTTGTAAAAATAAAATAAAATTTACACCATGACTGCAAAAAAATGGAAAAAATTATTTTAAAATGAAAAATCTTTGCACTATTTTCCACATCACCAATGAGGTAAATTGCGGTAGACTCGTTTTTTTTTTAGTATTTACACAACCAAATTAAAGTTTAGGAAATCAATTATGAAGTCAATATTTACACAACTAAACAAAAATTTGTAAGAAAGAATGGAATGTACATCGTCACTGTAAAAAAAATTTGAAAAAAATTCTTTTAAAATGAAAAATCTTTGCATTGTTTTCCACGTCATCCATGAGGTAAAGTGAAGTAGACTCATTTTTGTTTGTTTGTTTTTTACAATAAAGCAAAGTAGTTGCGACTTAAGATAAAACTTCACGGAAGACAATGTTTTGTGTAAGTACCTTATCAGACTGTGACAAAAGTTTTCCTTGTTTTGGTCCGTCGTTGACCCAAACACGTACACATCCTCTAGAAGTTGCTCTTGAAAAGGCTACATACAACATCCCATGTGAGAAAACTGGATTGGAATTTCATTCCATAATAGAATGATATTTTTATATTCATAAACTTTAGTTTGGTTGTACAGTTTTTTATTTTTTATTTTGGTTTTTGAATAAAAATCATGAACTCCCGTGCGTAGAACGGGTTAAACAGCTAGTACCTATATACTATATGTCGAAATTACAGATGACTTGATATTGCTTAACACGATATCTTAACAAGGAAAAAAATAGACATGTTCTCCTATTTTATCCTTGAATTTTTGTGTATTTTATTAAATTTCATTTAATTCGATTTTTTTACTTCTGTAATTTATCTCTTGAACTGAAGAAAATAATTATTGCTGTCCTATAAAAATATAGATGTAAAGAGGGAAAACCATCATAAAACAATCGTGAAATATGCAAAGAGTTGGAGAGGTTGTTAATTATACATACAGTACAGCGTTGATTATCCAAACTCCAATTATCCGAACTTCCAATTATCTGAACAGCCGATTTCTCTCAAAAATATTTTTTAACCGAACTTCCAATTATCCGAACAGCCTATTTCTCTCGAAAAACTTTTTAAACGAACTTCCAATCATCCAAACATCCTATTAGACCTGGATATCAGATTTTAAATGATGATGGGATTGTGGATGATATTCAAGGCGAAAAAGAAATTGAAAACGAATGCTCTGAAAATGATCAAGGTCCATCACATAACGAAACCTTTGAATGTTTGGAAAAAGCTATGAAATGTTTCGAACGGCAGAAAAATGCTGTTCCTGTTCAACTAACGTATTTAAGAAGAGTTCGAGATATGGCAGCATTGAAAAGAATGTCTTCTTTGAAGCAAGCAACAATCGAAAGCTTTTTTGCTTAAGTTATAATCTCTGGAGTTCAGCAAATGATAAAAAAAAGCAAACACAAAAAATTAAAAAGACAAAAATCACTTTTTAAACATGATGGCATTAACTAATGCTGTCAGTCTAAAGGGTAGATAAAGTGTGAAGATTTTAGTATAGTCAGGAACATCCGTTAAATTGTCTTTCCATTTATCCGAACTTTTGCTTATCCGAACTAGGATCGGCCCCGACTTGTTCGGATAATCGGCGCTCTACTGTATATATATATGCATATATATTACTGATCAAATTTTAAATTGGATTCCTCAATATTGAAGGGTGTTATAAAATGCATTTTAAATTCACTTATAACTGTTATTTATCCGAAAATTAAAGAAAGGTAATTTCATATTCATAATTTTTCTGGTTTAATTGCGCTAATTAAATAAATATATAAGAATGATATAGAAAAAGGTTTTGTCATGCCCTTATCAAGATAGTTTTGACGTTTAGACTTTTTTGTGTGCGTCTATCAGTAATCGTGAGCAGTACAACACATGGAGGGAGGGGACACTTTCAGATTCTGGGAAGCATTGAAGAATCTACCACTTGCACTATTGAGTTAAAAAAATATTAATTAATACGACATACTTTTGATATTCCAATTAGAAGTTTCTATCTGGTATTCGGCTTTATTATTATTCAGTATCGACTTTTTTAGAAACGCCACATATTCTTTGTTTAATTTAAAAAAAGTAATTATAAATCGTTTCATAATCGTTTTTTCTTTTTTTATATTTAATACGATAACTATTGTGCACATCTTAATTTATTTTTGAAACATTTTTTTAAGTGTAAATTAGTATGAGGTTTTTTTATAAGGCTTACATTTATTCTTTAATAATGTTTTAATGCGTTTCTCCCTCCAGCAACACTTTCGATTTTGTATTGTCTTTGAAAAATGGAGTCACAAAATGGAATTTCTTTTTGTAATTATATCAATATTGCTTTTTATTAGCTTTATTTCTTTCCTTTCAGTGCATAATTGTTTAAAAAATTGCAAGATTTCATTTAAAAAATAATTTAAAATTTATTTTTCTGATCAAGTTGTTTTATATAATACCGCGGTAATTTTACGAAATAGATATTCTTCAAACAATATTTTATATATCTCTTTTACCAAAAAATCCATTCTAATATGTGTGGGTTTTTTTATCATAATATTTGACTAATCTGATTAATGGGATGATTTAATACCTACTTTATACAAACTACATTCTTAATAAAATATTATTTGTGTTCTTTGTCTGCTTATTTGAGTTTTGAAAGTTATGAAAAGGTTTCTAAAGAAATTACTTTTTTTTCGGTAGTAGCAAAATTGAGGAATATAAATACATGGATTTAAATACCATAGAGCCTACAATTTGATAGTTTTGCCTGGAATTAGCTTTTATGTTTTAATTAAACTAAGTATATCTTACTTGAACTGGCTTTAGCAGTTTAATTAAAATAATGTGTATCTTCTATAAAATAGAAAATATCATTTTAAGAAAGGAACATGTTTCTTGGAATGAAATTAAAATTCACATATTTAACGTAAAAGCAAAATTAACATGACAAATTGTCGTAAAACTTTCTACTTAAACTCTTTTTTGGTTACGAAACAGTGTGTATAGGAGAAAACACGGCGTTTATCTTTTTATTGTAATTTTTATTATATGAAGAAAGTATAGTTACTGTATAAAATTCTGACTGTAAAGTCAATTTAAGGATATTTATAGCATCTCCACAGCTGTATAATTTACACAAAAAAGTGTCTGAAACGAACAATTTAATTTTAAGATGCTTTAAAATGTCGGCTTTAATTTTATGTTCTTTTTGCATCTTAAATGCCATTTTATTTCAAACACCTAAAATTCCTTAAATGAGAGTTACCCATGATTCCAGAAATCGATCTTTATCTTATGAATCCTCAGAAACCAATATATTTTCGAGATTTAAAGAATCATTTGTAAACAGAATTTGTCTTTAACACCTCAGTTCTCGCGATCGTTACTTTTTCGAGCAATGTAAGCTACATTATTTTAATTCGTTTATTTTAATTTGTTTTGTTCTCACCAGTTTTTTTTCTTTTTAAATAGTGTAATCTGCTTTATTCTTCCAACCTTTTATCTGCCATTAAATAAGGTGAATATTTCTACTTAAAAAAATGGTGACAATCAAACAGTCTCAATTTTAAAAAGAGTAGCCTACACTTATCGGGCGCGACGCTTAAGGGATTAAAGTTAGTTAATGATTCTGAGACTTTCAGTATTTGTTGAATACGCTTCTAGTTCCTAAAATTTCTTTAGAGAGAACTTGCACCACAGATGTGGAAAACGTACTTTTCTAGATAAGAGCAGGAGTGAAAAATCTTACATGAGGCATATATTATGAAACACTTAGCAAAACTAGAATAATATTAATAAGAAATTTCATTTTCCCATACAGGGAAAATGAAATATTTCTAAATGAACAAATGAGGGAACACATAACTCAATTAAAATCCGTTTTCAGCAAATGCTGTCCATATGTGGTTAAGCGTGCGAATTCTCTTGCGCAGTCTTGCATATGATCTAAATAACCCATTCTTAACAGGCTAAAATCAAATAAATTAAAAAAATGGATATCAGAGCTGAACACACACTTCCAGCAATTATCGATCACAAATGGGTATACCCGAATTTACCGGGTTATAGGACATAGGTGAAAACCGTTTTTTTAATTGATGACTCTAATAGATATTTTTACATTTAATATATTTTTGTAATCCACACTAACTGTACCAAAAATCATATCAATATGAAAAATAGCAATTAAATGTTTAAATAAAGTTTTGATATTTATTAAAAGCGATAGTTTTGTGTTGGCCTCGCACCAGGAGTTAACAGCCGAAGAAATCATCAAAGTTCACAGTTTGCCATCAGCCTTCTTATTTCTGATCATTTCTGATCATTTGTGTTTTATTTATATTTTATTGTTTTATTTATTGATTGATAAATGTTTTAATTTCGTTATGTAATATAATCTGTAGACAAATGCTGAGTAGTTTATATTAATTTAAATGCAAATGGATTTATCTGTTGTAATCATCTGCACGTGACAGAAATAATTCATTTTTGAAAATTATTTTAAAAACAATAAAAGGTGAGTAAATGATAATACATTTTTCAAATAATTGCGATACAGTTTTTAAACAGTGTTACGGCTTGCCTTGACACTGTTTTGAACGCACCTCCTTCCGCGTTCCACCAGACTTTTTTGTTTGCCGTTTGGCAACGGCAGTTTTTATCGTTTGTTGTTGTTGTTCGCTCGTCGAATATTCTTTTGCAATAAAACCGCATTTAGTGAGCTATTTCGTTAGCTAAAATGACCATGGGGTTATTATTGTTAGTAATAACGTCTATTATAGTATTGGTGTAGCATAATTATACAGATTATGTCCTTAATTCGAGTGGTATTGTCCACGAAAAAAATATCGCAATATGTTTCGTAACTGACTATGATGTCAGTCCTGATACAAGTTCATGTATATATGTATATAAAAAGAACTGTTTTGTTATTAGACTCTCTTCGTATTATTTGACTATCCTCGCATTTATATTTGAACTAGTTATAGTCCATAATCAATTTACATACACGCACAAACAAATTTCTCTTGAAAGCACATTTTCCCCATATTCAACGGTGCAAGATTTTAAGAAGTGTGACGTTTACAAGTTCAATAAACTTTCAGTAAAATCTAAATTTAATCGTCTGGTGTTGCTCCCGGCAAAATGACGTCAGCGTTACAAATGGACACGTTTGTCCTTTATAATATAGATAGTCAGTCCTCTAACCGAATTATTTCGTGTGTCTTTGTTAATGAACGATAAACTCTACGCGTTTTATAATCTTCAGAAAACATGTTGTATTGCACTTTAGCGATCCTTTTTAAGTTCATTAGGTTTACAGTGCTATAACATCATTATAAGGCAACGTAGACGACTTTCTCTCATATATCATAATTGAATGGGAAACTTTTGTGAATCTTTGTGAAAGAACTGTTCACGCTACTTATTCTGCAGTCTTGAGAAATTATGCTGTAGACTTATTGAGTTGTTCATATCAATCTCATTTTGTTTGATATATCGTAGCATCAATAAAATGCACCACAACCTAATTCCTCCCCAAAAAACGCGATGTCAGGGGCTGTGCATATATAGCGTTATCCTTTTAGGGTTCGAGGGGAGCCTGGCACATGATATCGTAAGATATCTCTGAGATTATGGGGGGGGGGGGTACCTTATGATATCGATATCACTTCTGATCCAACCAAAATTTTCTCTAACATGGTCTTTACATCAATATAGTATGTTACCTTTTTTAGTCTGTTATGTATTTTTGTGAAAATACAAAGTTATTATTAAAATCACTCAATAATTATAAATTGATTTAATTCCAAAACATGGAATACCCCAACGTTTGACATTCCTATTCTTCTTCATAAGTGTATGCATATATAATCGCTATTCGAGAAACCATATGCGAATATCTGAAATAGAACTTGCGTTTACTAATAAATGAAAGAGAAAGATAAAGAACATTGTCCACCTATTTTGTTGATAAGAATTTATATCTCACCCCCCCCCCCCGTCCTCCCAACCAGGCAAGTGCAAGAAGACTTTATTACTGTTAAATGCATTATGTAACAAAAAGCTATTATAAAATAATTTTAAATAGTAACTATTTGTTTTAAGTGTTATTTGATATAAAGTTCTTTCGTATATAAAGTGATATTTTATTGATTTCTCCTCATTTGAATCAATAATGTGTGCAAAAAGTAAATGTAACTACTTTTATATATCACTCCAAACAACAACAACAAAAAAAAAAAATAAAAAATAAATTCCAAAGGTGAAAAATTTTATAGACATTGATAACGATATCATTACGAGGAGAGGGGGGGGGGTGTTGAGGGATGATAACGTGTGATATAGGAAAAGGAGGTAGGGGGACCAAAATTACCAAATAGTTGATAACGTTATTTATGCCCAGCCCCTAACGGGAAAACATTGTGCGTCCCTGTAAAGAAACGGTAAGGGCTACAGGATTTATTTTCATTATCAAACATAAGGTTGTTATAATATATAAAAGTTACATGTAAATCCTAGTATATTTGTGACAGGTAGAGCATGGACAGACGGACAGAGAGGCAAATCGAACTTATAAACTCTTTTCAACATGTTTGGGAAGTATTAAAAATCAACATATTACACTAAATTAGGGAAATTTGATACATATTTAAAAAAAAAAAACTTATTAGTCAACATTTAAATGCGTAATTAAGAACAATTATAATTTAACAACATGCTTGGTAGACTTGAGAATAGTACAACTAAAACAAAATACGCTCATAGATACAGCTCATATTCAAAATATTAGAATAATTACTTTTTTCACAAACTGGAAATATCGTTTGGTAATTTAACATCTTTTAATGCAAATATGCAAACGATATTTTTATCAAATACTTATTGTTGATTAAACTTATTTATTATCTTAAAATTAATATCATTTCTGAAAAGATTAATTGAAAAAAAAAATATTTTGAAAAGTCAAAATATTAGAATATTTACTCAAGTGGTTCAAAATATTACACATTAATTCTCAGTTTAATTATCACCAATTCATAACTGGTGGCATCATTGATTAAATTCAGACAATTTTATTTAAAATCGGTGTTCTTTTTAGAGTTCGTTTGCTTTTTCGCCTTAAAATGGGTCGTGTGGGTGATATTCCTGAATCTATTAAACTACGTATGGTTGATTTGTATCGGCACGGTAAAAATCAATGTTATATAGGGAATTACTTACATTGTTCGCAATCAAACGTTAGTTAATTACTAACACAATATTAAAAAAATGGAAAATTTTAGAATAATCCCCGAAATGGCATCCGAAAACCAAACGCATCTGCTAGAGCTGACAGGAAACTGAAGCGTATAGTTAAGAAAAACCATTTTAAAAGTGTGCAATTCTTGCACCGAAAATGGAAAGAAGAAGGAGTTGAAGTTTCCATATCGAAAACATTAAGACGTCTCCATAAATTTAAGTTTGAATCTCGTATACCGAAAACAAAATCTCTCATGACTGCAAAACAAAAACGTATAAGATTCAATTGGTGTAAATCAAGACGTTTATGGAGAGAAGAAGATTGGAAAAATATATTATTTAGTGATGAAAGTATGTTTTGCAACTATACAATATAAATTTATCACTAACTAATATATGTTTTTTCAATCTTCTTCGCTCCATAAACGTCTTGATTTCCACCAATTCAATCTTATACGCTTTTGTTTTGCAGTCATGAGAGGTTTTGTTTTCGGTACACGAGATTCAAACTTAAATTTATAGACACATCTTAATGTTCTCGATGTAGAAACTTCAACTCCTTTTTCTTTCCATTTTCGGTTCAAGAATCGCACACTTTTAAAACGGTTTTTCTTAACTATAAGTTTCAGTTTCCTGTCATCTCTAGCAAATGTTTTTAGTTTTCGGCCGCCATTTCGGCGATTATTTTGAAATTTTCCATTTTTTAAAAATATTGTGTTAGTATTTTATTAACGCTTGATTGCGAACAGTGTAAAAAAATCGCTATATGACATTGATTTTTACCGCGCCAACACAAATCATCCATCCTAAGTTTAATAGATTCAGGAATATCACTCACACGACCCATTTTAAGACGAAAAAGCAAACAAACTGCAAAGAGAATATTGATTTTAAATAAAATCGTCTTAATTTAATCCATGATGCCATCAGTTATGAATTGGTGATAATTAAAGGAGAATTAATGTGAAATATTCTAATATTTTGAACCACTTGAATAAATATTCTAATATTTTGACTTTTCAAAATAATTTTTTTTTCAATTAATCTTTTCAAAAATGATATTAATTTTAAGATAGTAAATAAGCTTAATCAACAATAATTCTTAATAAAAATATCGTTTGCATATTTGCATAAAAAGACATTAAATTTGCCAAACGATATTTTCAATTTGTAAAAAAATGTAATTATTCTAATATTTTGAATTGAGCTGTAGTATATTGCCAGGTGTCCTGAATTTAGGGCTCGAAATGTTCTGGACGCCACTAATTTCTTACACTTTATTTCGACATGTTTAATCGCAGATAAATCTGTCACTAGATTGTACTTTAAAATACTGGTATCCAGAGAATTCGGAGCGCTGATTTAAGCGGGACCCCTTGCAACACTACTCATAGGTTTCATATAGTGCTAATTAGGACATAACTTTTTTTTTTATCCCCGTAGGTTTGTAAACAGGAAGCATTACACTTTCATATACAAATAAAACTATAAGTAAATTTTTAATTAATTGTAACATACTAAAATGAAAAATGTATCAATTATAGGAGATATATCTAATAATACGATCACCCGCTGTATAATTGCGATTAGTTTAGAAAATCTACGCTATAAAAATCTGTGCGCGTATCTATGTAACCTCAAAAACTCCGAAACAACAGGGCGCAGGGCTACAATATTTGGCACACGGGTTGCTGGTAGGAGGCCCATGAACGATTGGAGCAAAATATTCGAAAATTTTAAATAGATTTTTTTTATTTTATGTTTTATGAATTTTTACCTTTTTTATGTTCAACCCGTAATCGCGCAAGTTCCAACTAATGTGAGATATACATATTAAGTACGCCACGCTAGAATAGTAAGAAGCTGTAGCGGGTATTACGATAAGCCTTTCACAGTCTTTCACAGTCAGTATGCCGTTTAATGCACAGCATAAAACGGTTAATAACGGCCTGTGTATAAGTCTTTCACCTCACATGCAAATAATTAGAGATATAATTTTTGGATATAAAAAATTACAATCAAATATAATTTGTGAAATGAATTATTTTCTTTTGCAGTTAGTTTGTAGAATTTGAGCAGAAAATAAGAAAATTTTAAACTAGTATGCCGTTTAATGCACAGAATAAAACGGTTAATAACGGCCTGTGTATAAGTCTTTCACCTCACATGCAAATAATTAGAGATATACATATTACGTACACCACGCAGCAATACTAAGAAACTGTAGCTGGTATTACAATAAGTCTTTCATCTCACATGCAAAAAATTAGAGATTATTTAATTTCGTTTAATTATTACCTTTAAAAAATAAAGAAAAACTTTTTATCACAAACATCAACAAAAATTTTATTCTATTTATTCCCTTATTCCAAAGATATCATTTTATCGTCTGCTCCCACACCAGCATGGTAAATTAAATTTTATTCAAAAAAGTGCACAGTTTTAGAAAAATATTTTTCTAAATGTAATAGTTATTTTTTATTTTAGTTTTAGGGTGAAATTCATGAACTCCCATGCGTAGACCGGGTTACACATCTAGCCCGATGATAAAATACGAAAATTTAAAACTATTATGCCGTTTAACGCACAGCATGAAATAGTTATAATGGACTGTATATAATAGAAAAGGTTTAAATCCTTCTTGATCCTGACATTCGAACCTTTTACCACAAGAAACGTTAAATTTTTGAAATAATTTTTTGATATAAAAAATTACAATCAAATATAATTTGTGAAATGAATTATTTTCTTTTGCGGTTAGTTTGTAGAATTTGAGCAGAAAATAAGAAAATTTTAAACTAGTATGCCGTTTAATGCACAGCATAAAACGGTTAATAACGGCCTGTGTATAATCGTAAACGTTTAAAGGATTTTTTACCCTGAAACATGAATCTTTTCTTACGAAAAACGTTAGATTTTCCAAAACAAAAATTAATGAAGAAATTGGAAGATAAAAAAATGCAATCAAATCTAATTTGTTAATTGAATTACTTTTCGCTTGGATAACCATTGTTGAAGTCAAAAATTTTATCTTTACGTTGAATTCCGTATACTGGAAATGAGATATTGACAACTTCCTTAAATAAAAAGAAAAGCGCCCAGTTAAATTTATGGCATTGAGCTCACAACCTATTCATACTAATTGTATATTACACTCTTATTTCAAAGAATAATGCCCCTCGAAAAATAAAGAAATCAACAAAAAACCCATTAAGCTATATTAAGAGGGGGATAAGCCTCCCTCTTTATACCTAACTAATGAACCTCCAAATCTGGTACACCAAATTTAAAGCAAATCGGATAAAAACCCTTTTATCTAAATTAAGTTGAACCGGATTAGCTCCCACATTCCCCCTTTATACATAACCAATGAACCTCTAAATCTAATCAGGAAAGCGCCTTATTAGGATAAATCGCTGTGCCAAATTTGAAGCAAATCGGATAATTCTCCATGAAAAACCCATTTATCTAAATTAAGGGGGGTGTCATGCCCCGTTCCCTCCCTTTTATACTTAACCAATGAAAGTCCAAAACTAATCAGCGAAGCCTCTTATCAGAATGAACCTATATGCAAAATTTGAAACAAATCGGATATTTCTATCAAGAGTTATCGGGTTACTTACATACGTACGTACATGCATATACAGAGAACCTGCGGGCACATTAGCTCTCAGGCTTTGATAGCCTGTAAGCTAAAAAACGAAAAACGTGTGTTATAAGTATAGTAACCAAAAATATTCATACGTGCGATTACAATAATGAAATTTGTAATTAAAAGCCAATTTTGCAAACAGTTTTATTAATTTTATTTTCAGGCTTAGACAGACTTTTATCCACCTGTTTACTTATGAAAAAACTTAAAACAACAACTTTTGGGATCAGTCGTAAAAGTAAATAGATATTTTCGTCTTTTTATTTTAAAGTACATACATCAGATTAATACAAATTAAACAAATTTGTTTCACTGCTTTTATTTCTCCCACTTTGGCGAGAAAGTTAATTCGTACGGAAAATTTTGTCTTATCTTTTGTCTTATTGTCATTGGAGGGGTATAAGGCAATTATACCACAATTTAAGAAAATTGTTGAAATCATAGCTTAAAATTGCTTATAATGAAATGACAATTATGACACATTAAATATGACATAAAAAAGGCTCGTACCCAAACAGTTTAATGAATGTCATCGAAAAAGGTTGTGTATCTCTGTAAACGAACTATAAGAGTAGCCTTCTTAATAACGAATATATTCGTTAGATTAATTTTTACACAATTATTCTAATTGGTAAACAAATTATATTAGATGTAAATTTCCAACTGGGCGAAAAATGTCCGGACCAGGAGTCGAACCCGGGACCTCCTGGCTGAAGCCGCCAGTGCTCTGCTATCTGAGCTATCCCGGACGATTCTGGTTGAACTTTTTCACCCAGCTAACCTTGAAGATTACAGCATCTGGTCTGAAACCTGGTTCAGCTTAACAGAAGGAGTTCCATTACCTGAGTTCCATTACCTGAGATTTATTCTATTGAGCTGAACCAGAGCTCTCCAAACACAGCCGATATTTCTTATACAGGGTGTGCTATAAATCCCTGACACATTCAGAAATTCAATAAAAAATCAAGTAATTGTTGTACAGGACTAAAATTGTTTGGACTAAAATGCTTCTCATGATGAAAAATTTTTTTCAGAATAATAATAATAAAAAAAAAATAGTTCCTATCATCTCCCATACATGGCGCTGTATCTTAAATTAATCAGAAAGAAGCATAAAAAACTCAAGGCAATCGGTTACAGATCATTTTATTTTGTCAAAATCAGTAAAAGAGTATTAAATTTGTGCAGTCCATTAGCATGGTTCAGTGAATGCACATTTTGTAGCTCGAACAATATTCAAACAGAACTCTAGTTCAATCCACGTGTTCGCTAGCATTGATTGCGGAATTGGCTAGATCACATGGGTGATTCTCGTCCTCAGTACTTCGATCTCAGCCGCAACAGAAGCAGAAACTTAGTATTTTTTGGCTGAGAGTCGTCTTTTCTGAGTGACAGCGTCAAATTTAATCTTAATATCAGAAGAAATGCTTGTTTAACAACATTAAAACCAAGCATATGGACAAGTAGCGCCATTTATACTCGAAGTTAGGAACTTCATTCGCTTGAAAAAAACTTTTCATCATGAGAATCATTTTAGACCAAATCGCACTCCCGTACGACAATTGCTTGATTTTATATTTAATTTTAATATCTGTCAAGCTCTTTTGGGACACCGTGCATAACTTTAATAATAATCAAGATAGTTTAACCAAACTCTCGATAAAATTACCTTCATTTCAGTGAAATTTAATAACCAACGTTTAGTGCTGTTAGAAGACAATATTTCCGGAAAATAGACCGTAATGGGAACTACTTTCAAAAATCTAATGCGCTAGATAAACGCTGTTTAGATGTCGCTTTCACCACTTTCTCTTTATTTAGTTACATTTTAAACAAATTGGAAATTGCACGTCAAACGTGGCAAATGAGGTGCGTTCGTACTATAACTAGCATTATAAATATTTTTTGCACCGCATATTCTATTGTATGTATGTTTTAGTGCACTTCATAAGTGCATATCAGTTTTATTCTATTCGAAAGGCTGTAACATCATAAAAATGCACTTGAATTAATTTTTTGTCATTGGCCGTAATGTAACGGTAAACTTTTGACTGTCCCTGTAATTAAACTGTACATCCGATTTTCATAACATTTGAAATGACTCGACAAAATTTTACAACAATTATATATTTAAAATTGCAGACCATTCGGTTGGGTAGTTTTTGCTCTGTTACATGCGGATGGACGGACAGAATGAGAGATGGACCGAACGACGACTGTACGGATTTATATAATTACGAACGCACCTAAAAATCAAAAGCAAGTTTGTTCCAGATTTCGTAAATGTATCAGGACAATATTTAAAGTTTTGAAGAAAATATTATTTCAATATTGAGTGAGATACTCTGTATTTAAAACTAGGTAAATAAATTTCATCATTAGTACTTCGTCTCTTTTCCCGGTTAAATAATAAACAATTGGATAATACAATCGCTGAACACATGGGTTAAACTGTAATGAAAATTTAAAGTACAAATAACGAAACAATTTTGGTATGTCAATGTGGGGCCGCAAATAAGAGGTGTTGGGTATATACAACAAATGCGAAGGAATTGAAGACATGTGTTTTAATAGCATGAGTTTAAGGACACCCTGTATAGATTTCATCAGATCTTCTTAAAAGAAAACGAAAAATATAACTTGTTATGATTGTGTATCCATTTAAAATGTGTAGATGGCATCACTGCACAATGTTCTGCCGAATTCATGAAAATGGTTTACCTATGTAAACAGAACACAGTTTAGAATGGGAACGTTTAAGTGTAAGTTGTGTTCGTATAGTGATGTCTTGATAATAAACATGAATTATATATTTAGTTAAGTGTCACATCATCATTTTGTTCCAGAGTTATAATATATTTATTAAGTAATTAATTATAAATACAATATAACTTATATTTAATAACTATGAAAATATGTTTTATCATGCTTTCTTCATTAATTAAAATAATTTCTTTAAATAATTTTATTTTATAGAGAAACATTTTCAGAGATTGAATTTTAAGAAAATTATTAGAGAATTTAAATGGATTTAAAAATGGAATTATAATCCTTTGACTGGCATTTCAATTTACTGGAGCATAACGTTGGGAATTTGTTATATCTAGCTTTTATTTATCAAAAGAGAAAGGAAAAACTTTTCGGAAAATTCGGATTAATTTATAGAAATTTTACGATTCTTTTACTTCTTACTCATTGTGGCGAAAATTGTTTTCTTTCAACTGACATTTAAATTCTAATTTATACGAGTGATTTAACTTACCGAAAATGCAAGATTTTTTTTTTTTTTTTTTTTCAAAATAAAGCATGTGGCTATGTAAAAGAAAAAAATATACGGCTAATAGAAATAAGCAATGGAGTAATGCAAATCCTTCTATTTTCTTTAAAAAATATTAAAAAACTATCTTTATATTATCTGAATTCACTGTTGAGAAGTGGTTTCTATTTTTTGCATTTAAATATCGTATATGAGTTTGTAGAAATGCGTTTTTTTTTTCTTTTTCTTTCTTTCTTTCTTTTTTTTTTTTTTTTTTTTTTTCAAAATAAAGCATGTGGCTATGTAAAAGAAAAAAAATATACGGCTAATAGAAATAAGCAATGGAGTAATGCAAATCCTTCTATTTTCTTTAAAAAATATTAAAAAACTATCTTTATATTATCTGAATTCACTGTTGAGAAGTGGTTTCTATTTTTTGCATTTAAATATCGTATATGAGTTTGTAGAAATGCGTTTTTTTTTCTTTTTCTTTCTTTCTTTTTTTTTTCTTTCTTTTTTTTTTTTTTTTTTTTTTTTTTTTTTTAAATAAAAGATGTTCAGAAATAAATTTTCATTACATGCTTATTGTTTCCAATAATTTAAATTTTTCAAACTACTCACAGTTCATATTAAACAAAGAAATAACTTCTCCTTCGTTTTTAAATAAGCTGTTAATAAAGATTTTATAATCTTATTTTAAGTGAAATTTTTATGACCTAAATTTTAGACAAATGTGTTCATCTTAAAAACAAATCGGAAATTGTACGTCAAACGTGGCAAGTGAGGTGCGTTCGTACTATAACTAGTTTTGTAAATTTTCAGATCTTTGTTCAATAGCTGCTGCGCTCTTATGCAAAAATGCACGAATACAAAATTTATGACGATTATATATATTAAATTCAGTAATACGGAAATAATATGACTCCATCTTAAATAGGACGTAATCACCATGGCAACCTAGAATCATTACATACCATGAGATAGCCTTCTGTTGGGCAGATCTGGGCTCCTTTAACGAACCATTAAACGACTACCCTGACATATAGGGTTGGGATAATTGAAAAGGGGAAAGGTGGGCAGTTAATTAAACATAAATAAGAAGGAAATCGCGTAAGGAGAGGCGGAGACTCAAAAACCCAAATTACCCCAATTATTCCCCAGAGTGAATTAGGTAAGCAACTCCTAATCACTCAACCTAGAATATTCTTAGTGTTTAATATAAAACTTATACTTAAAAACATAATATAATGCGATCGTGAAATTGGTCCTGGCTAACTTCTGACATAAGGAATTCGCACTTATCCCGAAAAAGGTGAGAGGCATCTGCCTCGACACTACCCCAATGCACTGTGAATATTTTTGACGGAGTAGTTAACTTTTAGACTACGCAAATAAACTAAATTAAAATATAAAATTTAAGCATTAGTAAATCTTAAGATCTTCGTACTTGACCTGAAATAAAATACCTAATAATAAAAGGATTAACAAAGACTCATGGTTGAAAATAACGCATTCAAATTTAACATCTAACAAATTTTATTTACAATTTATATTTCCAATTGGAAAAGATATGTCATATGACACGCTTGCTCTACGCAAACAAATCAAACTAGTCATTTTCATTATAACAATATTTCTAAGTTGCTTATTTATCAATTTAACTTGACACATAGTAACCAAATTGAGAATACAATGCCCTAATTAACAAATGCATAAACACTCTTAAAAACAGGGAAAAAAATACATAAAAATTGACAATATCTTGTATCATCATATGTTTAGTTGGAGACAACTCCAGGTGATTTTTGGTAAGACAATATTCACCGAGAGAGTCTCTTGTTGTAAAGATTGTACACACAATATAAATCTTTAGTTGAGGCCATCAAAAACACTCAAGCTCTCAATTGAGCTACAACGCGGTCCCGTTAATTTAAATAGCGGACCGGTGACATGTAAACAGGAATACAACTCCTGACGTTTACTAAAAACAAGAGGTTTCTACATACGAGGAACTACTGCGACTTCTCATCTTTGTGAATCAACTACGGCTTATTAATCTCTTGGCATACAGAGACTATGTCATCTCTTGGAATACAACTAAGACTTCTATATTGAGAATACTGCTTATTCTTATGTAATACACTGTTACATACAATAGAGGACGGGATTCAGCGCCCTCCGCTCAATCAGATCTCGGAATAATAGAGCACCCTTAAAACGACATCCCTTCAACGACTGCCATTCGTTAACGTGAGGACGTGCGCGGTTCTACAGGGCGCCTCCCTTTTGGCGGGGTCCCTAGGAAATGTAAGCACGTGACTACTAAATGTGAGGTCCAGTTTTATGGCCTGTAATAAATAAACTAATAAATCTACTCTTGGCATTACTGTCTAGTCATTGTTACCTTGCCGTCTCGCTGGCGTCATTTGAATAGCATCCCAAAGATTCTTTATATAGATAACAGTCACTTGTTTTAATCTTAATACGTAAACAACCTGTATTTCCAATACATATATACATAACCATACTTTTAATTAATAATAATACATTTAATACACAATTTTAAAACATAAAAATAACAATAATAATAATTCTGGCTTTCAATATATATAAATTCAGGTACATTTTTATAAGAAATGTCTTTAAACTGCTGAACACGCTACGAGTCCCCAGTACATTCAATTAATTATGTGTTATGGATTTAATAGAATGAAGAAAACTTTTATTAGTATCTCTTTAAGTTTTGATTAGATTTTCATAAATTTTGAAATGACTCGACAAACTTCTGCAGCGATTGTATACAGGGTGTTTCAGCACAACGGTTACAAAGTTTCATGAGAGATAGAGTGCATCTAGGCGATGGGGAAACACATATCAATGCATGGTCGGAAATGCTTTCCTATTGCGGTAATTACGACACAAAACACAAGAAAGGAAGGACACGAACATGGTGGAAAAACCTGTTTATTATTCTTACCCTCATAGCATGCAAGGTCACAGTGACGTCACTGTAAGTCACTGTGATCACGTCACATCTGTGACCAAAATGCCACCACTCAGTGATGTCACATTGTGACTGAGATGTGAAGTGCTTAGAAAACTTTAAAAAATCACAAAAGCTCTTCAAAACATGTTATTTACTGTAAAACTGGTAATTAAAAAAAGTTGTGACGCCACTGTTATGTCACTGCATGTAACATACGTCACGTCACATATGTGGCGAAAATCCCACCATATTGTAAAGTCACAGAGTAACAAAAATATAAATTTCAGAAACTTTTGAAAATAAAGAGAAATATTTTGAACAGGCAGTCTTAAGAGGCCACACTAGTCACGGCTTGAAGTTCGAACGCTAATGATAAATCTATGGGAACAATATTTTCAAATATCTTGCTTGATTTTTAATATTTTTAAATGATTTTTTTTTTGCACAGGATAGCTGTGGACTATCTGTTTACGGGCTATTTTTTACTTTTCCGATTTTCGTTGTAGTTTAATTCTCAGGATCCTGTCAATTTACGAAATCAATGAAATTCGAGGTGTTGTGTTCTTTTTAGTTTTGTAACATTCATTTCAGCAAAATTCAGGAAAATTTTAAAAATAACAACGAAAATATAGAGTTTAAGCTTTCCAATAACATGCTTTCAATAGTTCTACTACAATTAGGCTGAGCAAAATTTGTAAAGATTTTGATGAAACATGTGTCAAAAACGGCCTCGTAATGATATGTTGCCCACCCCATATCGGACATGAAAACACCGCCCTATTAAAAATCTGATTGGCTAAGACCGACACATTTTAGCAAATGGAAACTATTTAATATTTCCTTTGGTGTGATTGGATTATTGTAACGTGGTAAAATAGATCACTCCTATTTATACTTTGGATTTTTTCTTTCCTAGGATTATTGTTTAATTTCGACAAAATACTCTTGAAAGAATGAAATATTTCAAATTCTATATTTCTATGAATAACGAAGGATATTACGCATTTACTTTGTATCTTTAAAATTTTAGAGCCGTATACAGGGAGGTAAAACATGTATAAGTTACTAGGGGACAAAATTTCAGCCCGAGTTTATTACAGTGTTGAATTCAGTCACTTTTCTCAGGGAGTGATTTCCGAGGCTCCGGAGGTGGGGGGGGGGGGGGGCATAATAGAGCTCTATGGGGAAATTGCACTTTTTGACCATTGAAAATGCAAAAATCTTCCGGGGGGGGACAACTCATCGCTCCGGGAGGTGGATGTCCCCCCCGGGCTATCCCCTGAATTCAATATTGGTTTATTAAGTAAAACGGTAAAAAAAATAGACGCGTTGTTTTTAAAGTAATTTTAAGTTAAAATAGCTAACAAATAATAAAATTACGAAGTCAGAATTTGCTAGAACATGTTTATGGACTGGCCAGGAGACTGGGTTTCAAGTTTCCCATTCTTGTATATGTATAAAATATTCGACAATTTAACATTTTAATTTCGAAAAACAGTTTTTTTAATTAAAAATGAGCAGAACTTAAAGTTAGTAAGTTTTAAAGATTGTTAACTTTAAAATTGTAGATCAACTTGTTCAAATTTGTAAAGAAATACTTTTAATATACATTACTTTAATATTTATCATTTTTAAGGGTACAGTACACCTTTAAGAGTCGAGAACGAAATTTGTCCTGTGTAACACATCTTTTTTTAAGAGCCCACTTCAGACACGAGAAGAAAGGAAAAGGTTAATATTAAGTCCATGGGGGCGTTATTTTGAAATTTCTCGCTTTGATTTTAATATTACTGAATGATGTTTTTTGCACAGGATAGCTGAGGGTGATCTACAACCAGGCTAGTTTTTACCTTTTCGATTTTGGTTTCAGTTTTTTTTTAATATTAGGATAGTTTAAATTTCAGAACGGATTCCAACCGGTTATGAAAGTAAAAGTATATATATATATTTTAAATATCTGAAACCAAATTCGAAAAACTAACAACTAGCCCGGTTATAGAGCGTCCCCAGCTATCCTATGCAAAAAAAAATCATTTTAAATTTTTAAAAAGGAAGTGAGATATTTGAAAATAACGCTCCCATAGACTTAACATTAGCGCTTTCATATTTTTCCCCGTTACTAGTGTGAGTTCTCATGTAACGTAAAGGTATTATTTTAACTGTTAGGAAACGGCAAAATTTATCATTAACTATAATAATGTAAAACTAAAAGTTATGAGACTATAAGGTAAAATATAGCATTTTATAAAAGTCTGTCAGCTAGCAAATTTATTTTTCAATACGTATTGTAACGGAATCCTGGTTTAAATGGAATATTTTCAAGATTCCCCTAAAAATATCTTACAATTGTATGTGCAAAGACGGAAAAAACCCACCTAAAACGGTATTTCGCACTTATTGTTTATGTTTTTATCTTACCAGGTTTATAGTGTTATGTTTTAGCATGAGGGGGTCGAATTTTAATTACTATTAGGTCCCGTGTTTTTCTCTACGCCCTCTGTATTTTCTATATGTATATCCAACACAAAATTTTTGGACGGGTACTCAGATGTTTAGCACTCTCCAACATAGTTGAAAAATGTTTATGAGTTGGGCTTGACTGCTTGTCTGTCCGTACTCTAACTAGCGTACATATACTTGGATTGTGATGTAACTGAAATACGTTGTTGAAGTTTATGGCATGCATCACATTGATAATGAAGCGTGTAATAATTTATACTTCATGACATGGACATTCAAAAGTATTCTTTTATATTATGGCCTATGTGAAAAAATCATTTGGGGTGTATTTTAATGATGTAAAGCAATTTAAACATAAAATCTATGCACCTTATTGAAGTGCACAGGTTCGTGTACAGGGGAATTCAAAAGTACATTTCTTTATATTGTCGACTATGAAGAAAAAATGTTTTACGGCGTATTTTAATAATGTTTCTCTGTTGCAAACATAGCGAAATGGATATGAATTCATGAGGTGTACTAACATGTTTGCTGAAGGGGTTGCAAAGCATTTATCATTCATTTACACTATCACAGAAAAGAATTCCGTTTTATTACAGAAAAAACTGCTCGCGGCGTGTTTTAGTTCTGTTTCAACATTTTAAACAAGATGAAATTCATATACGTTACTGAGGTTTACTACAAGATGCTTACATTAGAATATGATGTGAATCACATTTTATTTCATTTACAGGGGCACATAAAAGTTGCTGGATACAATACTGTATACGAAGTATTCTCTATTAGGGATGATTGCTAAAAGTCAGTTTTCACCTATAATATACTTTTTTAATACTAGATTATACATATGATTTCTATAGACCGTGTATATAGGGCTACGCAAAAGAACTAGGAAGAATTGCTGAGAACGAGAGTGAATTACTATTTTTTTTTTTTTTTTATTTAATTCTACATTTTCGAGTTCAACTATATTTAGAAAGATGTGTTTGAAAAATATAAATATAATAATATACAAGGCTATTCAAAGAATTGGATGCATCCGCGCACCTATGAATGATAATTTCTGGAAGTACGATTTCAGTTGTTTTAAGCATGTTTATACTGCAATAATTTTGATCTTAACATGTTAACATGTATATAAACTTGTTCGAATGCAAGGGCTGTACAAAATTATACAAATATACTGGCGTTAATTGGTAGAAATTGCTGAAAGTTTACTTTAATCTGCATTAATCGTTTTCTTATTATATTAAATTTTATCATTTTTTCATGCCGTTAAAACAAGCCTAAGAATATCTATTGATGACTTTGTCATTTTAATTTTTCAATAATTTGAACAATTTAAATTTACTAAGATTTAACAAAAACTTAAAGTTAGTAAGTATTAAAGAATGTTTACTTTGAAAGTTTTGATCAACTTGTTTGAAACTTTAAAGGAGTATTGTTAACATTTATTACTTTTAATATTTGTTATTTTTAACAAAAAAGTACACCTTTAACAGCCGCAAAAAATGCGAAATTTGTCCACATCTTTCTTTAAGAGTCCACTTCAGACACGGGAAGAGATAAAAACTGTAATTTTAAGTCTATGGGGGCGTTAATTTCAAATTTCTCGCTTTATTTTAATAGATTTTTGCATTGGACAGCTGAGGAGATCAACAACCAGGCTAGTTTTTACTTTTTCGATTTTGGTTTTAGTTTTTTTTTTATAATATTAGGATAGTTTCAATTTCAGAACGGATTCCAACCGGTTCCGAAAGAAAAAACTAAATATAATAATATACAAGGCTATCCAGAGAATTGTATGCATGCACGCCTATGGATGATAAATTCTGGAAGTGCGATTTAAGTAGTTTTAAGCATGTTTATACTGGAATAAATTTTATCTTAACATGTGACGTGTATAAAATCTTGTTGCTAATGTAAGGGCTGTACAAAAGAATGCAAATACACTTCCGTTAATTGGTAGAAATTCCTGAAAGTTGATTTTCATCTGTATTACTCATTTTCTTATTATATTAATTTTTAGCATATTTTTCATGTCGTTAAAACATGCCTAAGAACATTCATTGATGACTTTATTATTTTAATTTTTCATAATTTGAACAATTTAAATTTACTAAGTTTTAACAAGAACTTAGAATTCGTAAGTTTTAAAGATTGTTAACTTTAAAAGTGTTGATCAATTTGTTCGAAACTTAAAAAAAAATTAATATTTATTATTTTTAATATTTGTCATTTTTATGGGCACAGTATACCTTTAAAAGTCGCAGAAAATGCGAAATTTGTCATGTGTAACATATTTTTTGTTAAGAGCCCACTCCATGCACGGGAAGAAATGAAAATGCTAATTTTAAAGTCTATGGGGGCGTTATTTTCAAATTTCTCGCCTTAATTTTAATATTTTTGAATGTTTTTTTTTTTTTTTTTTTTTTTTTTTTTTTTTTTTTTTTTTTGCATGGATAGCTGAGGGCGATCAACAACCAGGCTAGGTTTTACTTTTTCGATTTTAGTTATAGTTTTCTTTTATTATGATAGTTTCAATTTCAGAACCGATTCCACAAGTTTCGAAAGTATAAGTAATTTTTTTTTTTTTTAATATCTCTAACCAAAATCAAAAAAGCCAAAAACAGCCCGTTGTAGATCGTTCTCAGCTATCCTATGCAAAAAATTCCATTTTAAAATATTAAAAAGGATGCGAGATATTTGAAAATAACGCTTCCATAGACTTAACATTAGCGCTTACATTTTTTCCCCGTTACTACACTGTAAAAAAAGGATTAAATTACGGAAATACTACTGGCAATCTAGACGATAATTCTATTTCCGTATTTTAATGGAACTTTTTCCCTTTAAATTACAGAAAAAATCCGTTAAATTCCAGAAAAAAACGGAAAATTTTGTGTAATTTACCGTAAAATATTTCCTTTAAAATAAGGAAATAGTACTGGCGTCTAGATTGCCAGTAGTATTTAAGTACTTTAGTCTTTTTTTTTTTTTTTAACAGTGTTGTGTGTGTTCTCAACCTAAACATATTTTTTGTAACGGTAAGGAAACGCGAAAATTTATCATTAACTATAATAATGTTAAACTGAAAATAAGGAGGCTGTATGGTAAAATATTACATTTTATAAATGTCTGCTAGCTAACAAATTTATTTTCTGATACGTAGCTGTAACGGAAACCTGGTTTAACGTAATTCTCATTATTCCCCTAAAAATACTTGGCAATTGTATCTGCAAAGACGCAAATAACCCATCTAAAAAGGTATTTCGCACCTATTGTTTATGTTTCCGTCTTACCAAGTTTTATAGTGTCATGTTCTCAGCATGAGGGGGTCGAATTTTAATTACAACTAGGACCCGCATTTTTCATGAACTCTGCCTTTTTTTTTTTTTTTTTTTTTTTTTTTTTGCAGGGAAAATAAAATTTGATGTCGATACGAGTGTGTTTCGAAAGGTTATCAGCCCGACAAAGAAAATAGAAAAATTTTGACAATATTTAATTTTTTTTAACGTAATTCCTTACAACTTATAAAATTTAAACCAACGAGTTTCCGACTTTTTATTATCTTCAGTATAATAAGCCTTATCTAACTTTGAAAATGAAGTGGTGGTCTCTGCTTTACCTCCATATTTTGAAGTGAATTTCCGACTACCGAGCCATTTCTTCAGGCTTGAGAAAAGAAATAATGGCTGGGAGCAAAATACGGTGCATGTGGAAGCACTACAGAGCGTAGGTCATTGACTTTCGTAGCGAAAACTACAAGCATGTGTTAACGAATGTGTTAAAGAACACTTTTTTTGCTCTGGTATGGACGTTTTGTCGGAATAAGCACTCTTTAATTGGTCCCGTAGAAATGCATAACACTGTCCGGTGACGATTCTACCTTTTTGCCGGTGGTCTACGGTCACCACACTTTGTGAATTCCGAAAACCATGGCTTTTCCAGCAGATGGAACCGTTTTCACTCTCTTTGGCGCAATTTCAGCTGCTCTTTCACATTGTTTAGATTGCTGTTTCATCGCTAGTGAATAATAGCGGTTTCATGTTTCATCCACCGTTATAAGACGTTGGCGAAAATCAGCCGATTGGTTAAGTTTTCTAACTTAACTTGAAATCACCATAGTCCACATTACTAAAGACAGTGGGCCATCTGCCTTCTTTTGAAAAAAAAAAAAAAAACGAACAGTGAAGATGGAGAAACTCATAAAATGATAAAGAAAGGGGGGGGGTGAAGACGGAGACCAATTTCACGAGGTTTAATTTGATTATGTTAATAAATGAAATGTTTTCATGAAGGAATTTTCAGCAGAAAGTCCATCCAAATCAGCATTTTATTGCAAAGTATATCTATACTAATATTATAAAGAAGCAAAGTTTGTTTGTTTGTTAGAGGTAATCTCTGGAGCTACCGAATAGATTTCAAAAGTAATGGTATCAAAATGATGGTGTTAGTCCAACTTAGAACATAGGCTATATTTTATGTCAGTGCCACTACCTCAAAGGGGATGCAGGAGCAAAAAACGTTCTAAAAATGCGATTTTTGCGTTACTGAATGGCCTAAAAATATGAAATTTGGAATATTAGTTACTTATAAGATATAAATGATGTCTAAGAACAGTTCTTAAACAATTTGAAATTTAAAAGGGGTGAAAATGCACAAAAAGCGTTCTAAAAAACGTTCTAAATGGTAGTTTTTACACAATCTCAGGAAATACCGAACCGATTTAAAAAATATTGGTGTCAAAATGATGGTGACAACCCTTTCTGCAAGATTGGCTTTGTTTTATGTTGGTGCCACTAAACCAAAGGGGATGTAGGAGCAAAAAACGTTCTAAATGGTAGTTTTTACACAATCTCAGGAAATAACAAACCAATTTTAAAAATACTGGTGTCAAAATGATGGTGACAACCCTTGCTCCAAGATAGGCTATGCTTTATGTCGGTGCCTCTACACCAAAGGGGGTGCAGGAGAAAAAATCGTTCTAAAAATGCAATTTTTGCGTTACTGAAGGGCCTAGAAATATGAAATATTAGCTACTTATTAGATATAAAGGATTTTTAAGAACAGTTCTTAAACAATTCGAAATTTGAAATTGTGGAAATGCGTGAAAAGCGTTCTAAAAAACGTTCTAAATGGGGGTTTCTACACAATCTAAGGAAATACCAAACCGATCTAAAAAATAATGGTGTCAAAATGATGGTGACAACCCTTGCTCCAACATGGGCTATGTTTTATATCGGTGCCACTACCCGAAAGGGGATGCAGGAGAAAAACGTTCTAAATTGCGGTTTTTGCGTTACGGAAGGGCCTAGAATCGTGAAATTTGGAATGGTAGTTAGTTATAAGATATCAATGGTCTCTAAGGACATTTCCTAAAAAAAAAAAAAAAAAATTAAAGTGGGTCAAAATGCACAAAAAGCGTTGTAAAAACCTTTCTAAATTGCGATTTCTATGCAATCTCAGGAGGTACTGAACCGATTTCAAATATAATAGTGTACAAATGAAGGTGACAGATCTTTCTCCATGATAAGCTATATTTTATATCTGTTTCCACTACTCCAGAGGAGATACAGGAGCAAAATGCGCGAAAAGCGTTCTAAAAACGTTCTAAATGCCAATTTGTCAGCAATATCTCAGGAAGAATCAAACTGATTTCAAACGTAATGGTAGAAAATTGATGCTGACAGCCTCCGCTCTTACATAGACGCTATGTTATGTCGGTATCACTATCACCTAGACGTTGCAGGAGCAAAAAAGCGTTCTAAATTTCGATTTTTGTGATCGGTAGTGGCTAGCAACTTAAAATTAGGCAAGGTACATATTTATTAGATATAAATGATCTTTAAGAACAGTTTCGAAAAAATTGGAAACTTAAAAAGGGGTAAAAATGAGCGAAAGCGTTCTGAAAACGTTGTAAATTGCGATTTCTACTCAATCTCTGGAAATACCAAAGCTATTTCAAAAGTAATGGTTGCAAATCAATGGTGACAGTCCCTGCTATAATATAGGTTATATTTTATGTTGCTGTCACTAACATCTGAGGGTTGCAAAAACAAAACATGTTCTAATTAGCGTTTTTGCACAACTGTGGGTCTAACACATTGAAATATGGCATGGTATTTACTTACAAGATGCAACTGATTTCTAAGAACAGTCGAAATAAAATTCAAAATTTAAAAAGATGAAGTGAGAGAAAAGCGTCATAAATTACAATTTTTAAGCAAACTTATAAAATACCAAACCGATTAAAAAAATAATGATGACAAATTGTTGGTGATAGAAACTGCTCAAAAACAAGCTATAATTTATGTCTGTGCCAGTACCACCAGAGGGTTGCAGGAGCTAAAAAATTTCTAAATTGCGATTTCTGTGATACTGAAAAGGCTAGAAACTTTAAATATTTCATGGTAGTTACTTATAAAATATAAATACTCTCGAAGGACTGTCGGAAATAAATTCGAATTAAAAAGGGGTGAAGGGAAGGGCAGGTGCGAAAAGCGTTCGAAAAAAGTCCTAAATTACGATTTCTATGCAATTTCAGAGAATATAAACCGATTATAAAAGTAATAATAGTTTCGAATCAATGGTAACAGTCTCTGATTCTACACAGGCTATATTTTATGCCGATGATTCTACCACTTGGGGTTCACAGGAAAAACAAACGTTCTAAAAAAGGCCTTTAAAAGCTTTCTAAATTACGTTTCTGTGGAATATTAGGAAAAAAACCGATTTCAAAATTAATTTTGGCAAATTAATGGTGACAGTTCCTATTTCAATATAGCCCTTTATCTTGAGAGAGGTGGTAGGACTTGGAATTTGACATGATAGTTAATTTTAAGATGTAAGAAGATGGTTTCTAAAAAATTCAGAACTTCAAATGAATACTGAAATGAGCGTATTAATTGAGCATAAAAGTTTCGAAATATTTTCTAAATTATCATTTTTTTAGTTATATTTCGTTTTATTAATTTAAGCCTCATTTCTGCATTTGTAATAATGATATTTAGTTAAACTGTGTTTTAAATAGTAATTGTATATAGTATTTGTATATAGTAATAGTAATTGTATTTAAATAGTATTGTAAATAGTAAATAGTAATGTTTTTGAATTATTCCTAAAAGTAATAAGTACCTTTTAATAAAATAACATATTACTTTTTAATAAAATAAAAATTTAGTTAGTACTTTTTAATAAAAATTAGACATATAAATATTACTTGGCATATTTCAAATATTACGCGACCAAAGTCGCGGGGTTTGCTAGTATCTGATAAAATCATAATAGAACCTCCACTTTTGAGTTTGCCAAATTCGATCTATAAGCGATGATCTAACGGAGGCAAATCAGGCAAATTTCTAACACTTATTTTAAAATGTTATTATTGTCTTAATTAACTGAAGTTATTAAATAGGATAAAAAATTTTTTAAAAATTTGTATTAGAAGTATGCCTACTTCATCCTCGTGAAGTCGGAAGCTACGGTTCGATCCAGCACATTTCGGCCTGAAACTTTTTCTATAAGCAAGACTATGATTGAATACCAGTCATAATTGATTGTATCAGTTTCTAAGTCTTTGTTGTCTAAAAATTTTAAAGTAGAGGTCTCCTCGGATAGAAATTTCTTGTTCCCGGTTTTACTTTGCAGCCTCTACTTGAACTTGCCGATCAAGACAATTTTAAGCTATCATTCATTGGTGCCCATAAAATGTTTTATCAGTTTGTTAAAAATGTCCTACTGACATTTTCTACGTAAATAACGCAGACTTTCACAGTGATAGACTTGTTGATGACGGTATTATCCTTCTCCTATAATTCTTGAAAAGCTAATGACAAATTTACTAACTGTTGCTTTGTTAGCCTTAATTTCCTCTCTACTCATTTTATAAAACTGTGTCATTGAATAATGAATTGTAGTAAACGAAATAATGTGCCATTACAAATACAACATGAAATAAAAATTTTAAGTAACGCAATCTTTAACAGGATACCAATGTAAATTGAAAGTAAAGATGGAGTGTTATTATAATTTATAGAAAAAGACCAGAGAAGAATCCATTACCAAATTCCGATATTTGAGACTGATGCAAAAGTTTGTCGCATTTTCTTAATGGAAATTAAAGAAAATGTATTTCGTGAAAATTTCAATTCCTAGCAGTTACGTAATTAGCGCTCATCTGGCTAAAGAATCGATGTATTTTCTCAAATCTTCCAAAAAATAAAATATCTTATCCTCAAAATGTTTTGAAGTGATCTAAATAAACGGTCATTCGACGATGCAAGTTTTGGAGAATGGTTCTTGGATTGAAACATTAACATTTCATCTCAATTATAACAGTTTGTGTCTGAAGTGGGCTAGATACATGTGGTCTTGCAGTCTTGTTGGAAAACAATGCCTAATCGTTGATTATTTGAAGCTGCTTCTAGCGGATTGCTTGATTTAATTCACTTAATTATAAACAGTATTTTTTCAAATTAATGCTGTATTTTCTGAGTAACATCTATTAATAAGCAATTTTCTTGTCTCACTGAATGCGAAAAAAAATCTTCTGTGGGTAGGAACTGACTTTTGCTTTGATTAAAATGCCTCTTCGATGTAGTCATCAATGTAGTCTAAATAATCATTAACATTGTTATTATTCCTTATATTCCATGAATTACGAATATAATCTGAAAATAAAAACTGTGCATAAATCTGGTTTTTGAATAATGTAGAATAACGTTGTTTTAAAAATATCGACATGTTTTGTAGAAATTGAGTCGTGCTAAAGTTTTAGCTTCATAAAACTGCTAATTTACCAAACTAATTTATAAACTAATAAAAACAGTTTCTTAGCAACAACGAATGATAGTTTAACACTGTCATGATCGGCAACTTCAAGTAAAGACTATAAACTAAAAGCACTGCTAATTTACCAAATTCCGATATAGGACACAGATTGGTAAAGGATATTACGGCAACTCCTCCTTAACTTGGAAGTAAAGGAAGGAGATGGAGAACGTCTGGAGATATTTGACTGTAAGCTTGCAACTGACGAGGTAAAAAAAATCTCTATCAGCAATGTGGGGAAAATAAAATTATAACTTAATCTAAAGATAAAGATGCAGGGAAAAATAAATTTATTTTCTCTGACTTCTGATAATGAAAAAGAATGCTTTGGTAAAATTGGAAGAAATTCGAAATATTGCTTTGAAATGGAATTCTAAGAAACTCATTATCAGAATTGCATATCAATTTAATGAAAAATCCAAGAAGTTTTCAGAGAAAATAAAAACAAAGTCTTTCTCAAACAATTGTAAAAAAAAAAAAACTACAACTGTATTTGTTACAAAAAACTCCAAATTCAGAGTGATGAATTAAAAAAGGTTTTTATACACAACTAGGTATAAAATCACAGATAGGATGTTTTTGTGCCTGTCCACAGATTCCTAAAGAGTGATACAAGATTTCACAGGAAGAGATTTGCTCGACGGGTGGCAATTGCACAGACCATCAGCTCATCAAGTTGAAGACTGAAATTTTAGGATTAGATAGAACTCAATTAGCATATTAAAATGCAAATGGTCTGCCAAGTCATATCTTGATAGAAAACACCTGCAGACCGGAGTTTAGTATTTGATCGATTGGTTTATCATTGTATTTTCCTGCACCCAAATGTATGAAAACATTGAAGTTTGGGTGCATGAAAACACAATGGTAAACCTGCAGATCAACCACTAAATTGAGGTTCTGCAGATGGTTTCCACCAAGATACGACTTGGCAGACCAATGCATATAACTTTTATATAAAATAAATGGTCAAGTACGAGTATTACTCGTGCTCAGAGGGTTCCGTACAATAAATTTATGAATTATTAACTGTATTATTTAAAAGAATAATGAAACTTTGTAAAAACCTATACAACGTAGAAGGCGATATAGCTGAATATATTAGAAAAGTATGAATGAGTATACAACAAAAGTTCAAAGAGATATGAAGCCGAAATAAAATTAAATATTGCTATTTTGTATAACTCTTTTTTAAAATTTATCTTAATCTGCATATGATGAACTTAATTCGGTACTGACAATAAAAGTACTGCATGTTTAAATTTCATATGGCATTTCATAAAACTAAATTCAACATAGTAATATTTTTCTTTTTACAGTGTAGCTAAAAGAAAATTCTTGTTCAAAGTTTAAACTTGGCATTGTACTAAGCGCGCTTCGAAAGGAGGTCGCAAAGATGGAACTCGACTTTGTCCGTGCCGCGTTTTTTCAAATAGGTCTTTAATTATCATTTAAAGACACGGGCGGCGTATTGAGAGATCCACTCAACACAAACTAGTCGCGAATCCCACAGTGTTTATGCGATTAATTCTAATTAAATTGGTCTGTTTTTAACAATTTGATATTTACTGCTTTCATGCTGCTACTGGGCATTGCATTACACAAATATATCATTAAAAGTTGTTATCTAGTATTTAAAAACCGATGGTATATAGAGTACGCCGCCTCTGCCATTATGTATGTCCAAACCAACCGTGTCTTTGAGGGTTAAGGCTCTTGCCCCTGCCAGCGAAGGCACTCACGAGCTAATGCTAATCGTATGGGGAAGGATTTTTCTAATATCTCTTTTGTATTTCGATATTTTAAAATATTTTTTTTTGGCATTGTATAGCCGAGATCCGTCTCTACATCGCACCTTTCTTTACTTTTTCCTCCCCATAGGATTAGCATTAGCTCCTTATTGTCTTCGCCGGCAGGGACATGAGTCTTAATATCTCGGCGAATTACCAACGATTTTTTTTTCGAAAATCATTATAAAAAATGCTTTTATACTTTTGATACGATAGGCACCTTTAGCGCTCTTCGATACCTTTGCTGAATGCCCGCAAATAGAAATCTGTATGTAACAGAAAAATGCGCTTTTATGAAAAACTATGCCACCTTGGGCAATCGCTATAATTTCCCTGCAAGTATTAAATTAACCTCTACTACCTCTAATTTTTTTCATAATTTTAGTTTCAGTAGATTCGGAAACAGAAGGGGGGGGGGACATATTTTTGCACTACATTTTCGACGATATCTCTTAAATTATAATATCTAAAATTAAAAGAAATGTATTTTTGAGTTCGGCGTTACGTAATCTTTTAACCGATATCCCACACGATATACAAAGAAAATATATTTCTTTTTCAAATAACCTAATTAGCCCCTCTACGTTTTCCCCCACATATATTTGTAAATGTCTAATAATCTGTAAATATGTGGGTCAATAGTCTTTATTACATCCCCCAATTTGAACTTTCGACGTTCCGTAGTTTACGAGTAAAATGGCTGTGACAGACAGACAGACACAGGAGTGATCTTATAATGATTTCGTTTATACTTTTTAAGTACGGAACCCTAAAATCATGATTATTGCAACTAAGAAATACAAAAACATAAGAAGATGAATTATTGACAATAAATAAAACAAGAAAGGAAAAACCATGTGCCAAGTATGGATTATGAACCCTTTCCTACATTTTTAGTTCAGTTAGAAAAACATAACACATTTGAAAATACACATTTATTAATTCCTAACAATAGACGGAACGTACTTCAATTGCTTTGTGAAGGTCTGTATGTTCCTTACAAATTCTTATACACGCCAGATACTGAGCTGAAATTTAATTCTGAAATAAATACGCTGAAAATTATTGAAATCACACTTCTAAGGCTAACATTAGCCTAAGAATTGCTATCCATGGACGGCCATGTATCCAGTTTTTTGGCATACCACTATTTATTTATATGCTACAATGTCATTTAGCCGACGAGACATTTAGCAGACAGCAATTAGACGACAGGATGTTTAGCCGACATGACAATTAGTCGACAGCGACAGTTAGCCGACAAGATATTTAGCCGACAGAGGACAATTATTCGACATGGACATTCATCTGACAGGACATTCATCCGACTTAACTGTAACGTAACTGTAACCTGATCTTAACCTAATTATAACCTAAGCATAAACTAACTCTAGCGTAACTGTAACCTAACCAATACCAAACTGTAACGTAGCTATAACCTATCTGTAACCTAAACGTAACCTAAGTGTAACATAACCGTAACCTAAATGAAACCTAACAGTAACCTAATTGTAGCCTAAATATAACCTAACTGGGACGTAACCGTAATCTAACTGTAACTAACGTTTACCTAGTTATAACCTAATCGTATGCTAACTGTAATGTAACTGTAACATAACTTTAACATGACCAAGCTGTAACAGAAGCGTATTCTAATTATCTCCTAAACGTAACCTAATTATAACCTAACAGCTACTTAACCGTAATCTAAACGTAACCTAAGTGTAACGTAACCGTAACCTAAGGGTAACCTAATTATAAAGTAACCGTAACCTAATTGAAACACAACAGTAACCTAATTGTAGCCTAAATATAATTTAACTGGGACGTAACCGTAATCTAACTGTAACTAACGTTTACCTAATTATAACCTAATCGTATGCTAGCAGTACTGTAACTGTAACACAACTTTACCATGACCAAGCTGTAACCTTAGCGTAATCTAATTATCACCTAAACGTAACCTAATTATAACCGAACAGTTACCTAACCATAATCTAAACGTTACCTAAGTGTAACCTAATTATGAAGTAACCGTAACAAAACTAAAACCTAACAGTAACCTAATTGTAGCCTAAATGTAACCTAACTGGGACGTAACCGTAATCTAACTGTAACTAACGTTTACCTAGTTATAACCTAATCATATGCTAACTGTTATGTAACTGTAACATAACTTTACCATGACCAAGCTGTAACCTAAGTGTAATCTAATTATCACCTAAACGTAACATAATTATAACCTAACAGTTACCTAACCGTAATCTAATTATCACCTAAACGTAACATAATTATAACCTAACAGTTACCTAACCGTAATCTAAAAGTAACTAATCGCAACTGTAACCAAACTGTAAATTAACTATAACCTAGCGGGAGGTGCATAATATGAAAGAGTGATCAAAGGGCTGCCCAGTCCAATGATATATCACTTGAGGGATGTCGGAAAAGTCAGAAAAATGCTCCCGGTGATACAAATTGAGGGAGGGGGGGACGGGAGGTACATAATATGAAAGAGTGATCAAAGGGCTCCAATGCGATGTATCTCATGAGGGGTGTCGAGAAATGTTAGAAAAGTGCCGGCTAATTATACTATCAGCTAAATGTCCTGTCGGCTAATCGCCTTTTCGGCTAAATGTCCTCCCGGCTAATTGCCACGTTCGGCCAGTTGCCTATCGGCCAATTGTCTGTATTGCTAAAATTATTGCTATATGTCCGTTTCGGTCAATTGTCCTGTATGCTGTATGTAAATTTCAGCTAATCGTGTTGTCGGCTATATGTACGTATCGGCTAAATGCACGTGTCAGCTAACTGCTATCTGCTAAATTCTTGACGGCTATTTGGTTGTCGGCTAAATGTCTGCCACCGGCTGCGGGTCAAACATCTATACTAAAAGTAGTTGAGCTTGAAAATGCATAAATCAAATTAAAAAACATCTTTCAGTAATTCATGGTCATTCTCGGTACTACTGATGAAATCTTTTGTGTAGTGTCTATGCAATTCATATACACCCCCTATGTGCCTGTGCAAAAATATTAGTTTAACTTAACTTATACCATAACTTATCATAAATCAAACATATCATAATTTAAAACTCACTTTCAGCAATCATCCCTACTGTTTCCCTGTAAATGAACAATAAATGCGATGCACACCATATTCTTATCCAAACATCCTGCACTCTTTGTCTCCCCTTCTTCGGAAATTTCGCTTCCCGTTTGGGAGCGATTTCCCGTTTTGCTCCCTTTACAGTATCAATGTTTAAAATCTTTAAAATTCCTTAGTGTTTTCTTTAATTTTCTGTTTTATTATTTACTTTAAACTAACAATAAATAATCAGTCATAAATTTCATTATCAATTTATTTCACCACATTCATTTCATTAAAAGTTCTTGTAAATTGCCCCTTCCGAAAATGTCATTTCTCCCTTTTGCTCCCTCACCCACGGTACCCATATTTTAAAATAAAAACCCTTTAAAACTCTTTAATTTTTTTTAATCTTTTCTGCTCAATATGCCACTTTATTTTAACAATAAACAAACGATCATAAAAATTTCTCCCCCCCCCCCCACCCCAACTGAAATTGATGTTTCCTCCTCGCCTCTCCCTCTTACCAAGCATCTGAAATTTAAATCCCTTAAAATTTTTTCGTTTATTATTTTTTTAACCTATTTGTAAATATTTTCTAAGGTAAGTAAATAATAAGTCACCAATAAACTTCCCTCCCTCCCGTCCCGCAAAAAAAGAACTAATTCTGCTTATTCCTCTTTTTTCATTCAGGTCACAAAATTTTAACCTTAAAAGTCATTGCTTTTTCTAAATCATTTTGTACTCTATCTGTTAATTTATTGTAATCATAAATAATCAATCATATAACTATACTCCTCCCCCACCAAAATTGACGTTTGTTCTGACTCTACCCTTACCAAGAACACAAAATTTACTCTTTTTTTGTCCTATTTCTTATTCTTTAGTAAGGTAAATAAATAAGTCATCAAATAAAATCCCCCCCCCCCATTTTTCCTTCTTTCCCTTATTTAAGTTTAAAATCTTTGAAAATCTTTTTTTAATACATTTTCAGCTTTATCTGTTTCATATTGAACAATAAATAATCGATTATATAATTTCTTCCACCCCCATATAAAATTGACGTTTTCTTTTCTCCCTCCATTATTTCCATGCTCATAAAATTTAAAGTCTCTAAAACTCCTGATTTCAATGTTTTTGCCCTATTTGTAAATCTTTAATAAGTTACATAATCAGTCATCTATTAAACTCACCCCCCCCCCCCAAAAAAAAAAATAAAATAAATAAATAAATAAAAAAAATCTGTTTCTTCCCTTGTCTTACCCTCAACTCATGAAGTTAAAAAAATCTAAGTTACAGTCTTTAAAACTTTTTAATTTTTACTTTTTTTGGTCCTAATTATAAATCTTTACTATCTATAATATTAACTAAATCTTTTCAACTATGTGCGAAAGTGTTAACAATAAAACGATAGGTATACATTTAATTATGCACAAAACACATTTTAACTGTATTTCTGAAAGGAAAATGTCTATAGAGATATATTTCAAAGGAAAATATTGTGGTTTCTCGTCAACGTGCAAGTATATTCTCAAAATCTTTTAAAATCCTTTCATTCGGACTAGCTCAGAAAGAACCACCAAACTTAGATACCAAAGGTGTTATCGACTAGCCGAATACATCCATAAACAAAAAAAGAAAAATCATGCTTCAAAACTTTCCAACACTTTCAGAACACTGTAACAAAACTTCGCCGTTTAATAAAGTAAAGAAGTTACCTAGCTAAACATTTGTAAAACATATGACACATTTGAAAAGCAGATTTCAACAATTGCGCCCATAACCCGGAAGATATTCCAATTCTTTTGTGCAGCTCGGTATATGATATATTTGTAGAGATTCTAGATACTATGTTAAAATTTAATTTTGTAAGAAAATACATAAAACAGTTGAAAATTCACCCTCGGCAATTTCTACCAATAGACGGAAACATACTTGAATTATTTTGTGTAGCCCTGTATATAGCATACATATTTTTATACACGTCAAATATTAAGCTGAAATCTAATTCAAGCAAAAACATGCTTAAAATTACTGAAATCACACTTCTAGGAATTATTTTCCATAGGCGGCAATGTATCCAGTTTGTTTAACATCCCTGTATAGGATTTTATTAGTATGATACAAACATCTCTTAGCATAATAAATGTAGTCGAGCTTGTACATTTATAACTAAAAAAACCAAGCATCTTAAGCCATTCATACTCATTCTCATTAATGTTTACGAATTCTTTTGTGTAGTCCTGGTCTGTAAAATTTAAGCACACCATGTAGTACGCAAAAATTTAGTTAAACTTAAAAACGCATTCTGTAATTGAAAATGCACGTTCAGCATTAATTTTTAATAGCTAACACGTCGGATACAGTATTGTATCAAAATATTTTATGTGTCCCTGTAAATGAACGCTAAATGAAATGCAAACCATATTCGAATGCAAGCATCTTGTAACAAATCGAAGTAATGTGCATCTATTTCGTCATGTTTGAAATAATGTAACGTAATCGAAATACACTACAAACAGTTTTTCCTCGTAGACCATATATAACCAAGCTCTTTTGTCTGACCCCGTAAATAATTGTTAAATGCTCATGTTGTACAGAAAGTAGGCTTAGAACACCTCAGAAATTCATATCAATTTCATTATCATTGTGACAGAGTTATATCAATCAAATACTCCGCAAACGATATTTCGTCATGGGCTATAACATAACGGAATACTTTTGAGTCCCCTATACTCGTACTTTAAGCGTTAGACATAACTTAGTCTATAGTAACCATTTTAAAGTGTATCTTAAAGTATATAAAATTAACTATGTTTAAGATTGTGTAACACTATTAAAATGCACACTAAATGATCCCCCCCCCCCATAGACCATAATGTAAGAGAATACGTTTGAGTGCGTCTGTAAATGAACCATGAATGGTAATTCATTCGATATTCATTTTGAATACCGAACATACCATGATGATTTTGAATATCGTATATCAATTACATGGCAATCCGACTACATTTACGCTATTTAGAGCACGGACAGATAGACAGACGGACTTACAAACCGAATTCATAAACACTTTTAAACTTTCTTGGAGAGTGTTAAAAATAAAAAAAAATGTAATGAAAAGAAAAGTATTTTAGTGTTATTTAGATTACGAACCGCTACAAAAATATTCTTATCTGACTGCGTCATTTAAAAAATATTTAGTGTTCAGAAATCCCCCCCCACACACACACACACTTATAAATAGTTCTTATAAATTTCTTGATAAATTTCACGTTTTAAAAAGAATCCCCACAAAAGATAGTTATTTTAGAATATTTGTACCTGATATTTCCCCCCTCATTCAATATCTCCCCCTTGATTTTAAATGTAATTGCGTTATGTGAAATAAAATAGTGTTTATACGGCAATAATTTCAATTTTATGTTTGTAAAAACTGTAAAATGAATCTGAATATATAAAAAAAAGAAATATATCTAAATAAAATATTCATTTATTTTCTGAAATCGTTTTAGTTTTTGCACTCTTATCATAAACAGATTAAAATTCTTTTTACGGCTTTTAATGTTATCGAGGGTATCCACAAAGCAGCGGCTTTGATCTACGCTAAAAGCGAAGACGGTTGAAAAAAAAATTCTTTAGACCTGAAACTCACTGGAAATGATCAAATGTAGCTCTCAGCCGAAAGGAGGTGGGTGGTGGAATCGAGACAGATAATTGGCCATTTGCTGATTGGAAGAGTTCCCTTGTCAATCATTTGAATTTAGACCATCCTTCCAATTTAGCTAAAACGCGAGCGGCCATCTTGTTTTCATTTTGCCTGTGACTGCAGTGTCCTCTTAATGCATTTTGGATCTTGTATCGGATTGATTTTGTAGTATACTTTATTATAATAAATAAAGCCATTTTTACATTTTCAATAATATTTTCCTTTTCTGTTAATGTTTACCTAGTTTAACTCACTATTTAAAAATAAATGTTGTTATTTGTTTCTGATTTTTTTTAACAAATTTAACATTGTCTGAATATATAATAAAATATACAAAACATATGCAAAACCCATGACATATTTATTCAGATTTTAATTTTTTCCCAAGACATTTCTTTAAAAAATAGTTATTGTACACGCTGCTTTATTCTACAGGAAATTAATCTAGAAAAAAAAATGATTATACAGAAAAAAAAACTTTCTTTCCCGATAACCTTTTTCTTATTTTTTAGGAACATATATTATATCCATTATTAGGAACATTTATTACATGTGATAAAAACTTTAACTTTTTTTTTTCAAAAGGCCTTTCTTTATTGTTCATTAATTTGGTTTTATATACAATAGAAATTTCAGTAATGCTTTATGTTATATACCCTAATTATGACTAATACAGCTCATATTCAAAATATTAGAATAATTACTTTTTTATACAAACTGAAAATATCGTTTGTCAAATTTAATGTCTTTTTATGCAAATATGCAAACGATATTTTTTATTAAGAACTGATTGTTGATTAAGCTTATTTATTATCTTAAAATTAATATAATTTTTGAAAAGATTAATTGAAAAAAAATGATTTTGAAAAGTCAAAATATTAGAATATTTATTCAAGTGGTTCAAAATATTAGAATATTTCACATTAATACTCCTTTAATTATCGCCAATTCATAACTGGTGGCATCATGGAATAAATTAAGACGATTTTATTTAAAATCAATATTCTCTTTGCATTTTTTTGCTTTTTCGTCTTAAAATGGTCGTGTGAGTGATATTCCTGAATCTATTAAACTTAGGACGGCTGATTTGTGTTGGCACGGTAAAAATCAATGTTATATAGCGAATTTTACACTGCTCGAAATCAAGCGTTAATAAAATACAGTGGAACCCGGTTAAGACGCGTTTCAAGGGAGTAGACAAAAGTCGCGTATTAAGCGGGATCGCGTATTAAACGTGATTTGTATAATGTTGCAGGAACTGGGCTTATTTACACATTTAATCGTCTAAATGAACTTTTGAGCTTTCGTTTATATGTTTACGATCGAAAATTGTGTCTTTTACATATGCTTAGTTTAAAATTTAATGGTATTCAACTTTAACTGCTTGTTTCTTTTTATATGACCGACTGGAATAAAAAAGGAAAATAAATGTGGATTCCAACATGGTTTCGTTGTCGATTTGTACGTTGCAAGCAAAAATAAAACAACAAAAATAATTTTCCTACTAGACTAATAATTTTTAACAAAAAGAATAAAACATTAAATCTTTGAAGCACAGCCCAATTTTAAAAACCATATTTAGTACTTGTATTAATGAGTACCATTATAGTTGACCCATCTTTTTAAGATAAGAAACTGTTTTTATAAGTCTTTGTGTACATAATATTGTTAGCATAACAAAGAGTAAAGAAAACATACAAGAATTATCCAATCGCAGTCGTATTTATTTAATACTTACGAGGTTTTTTTTTTTTTGCCTATAACGTGCATTATTAAACATAGTAGGGATATAACGTACATTTAAAACCTCACTAAAAACAGGTATGATTATCTCTAATCATAATAATTTTTATGATATATCTGAGTAACCTCAATTCGTCTATATCTCTCTTACTACTGTAAAAACATACACGAAGCCAGAGACAAAGAATGTAAGGAGAAATCAGGGGATCAAAGAAGAATTGCGGTTTTACTAATTTAGAAGGGTTTTGTTTTATTCAAATATTACCATTATTTCTGATTAGTAATTTTTGCGTTAATTAATCTGTTATTAAATAAAGTAAATAATACTATTCGAAAACAGCGTTTTTTATCTGAATAAAAATAATCCGCAAAATTGCCAACACTTGAGAAGAGAGAAGGAATTCGCATCTTGATCAATGAATCCGCGTCTTAAGCGTGATTATTTTCCCTCAAAGGACCAAAAATTTATCGCGTATTAAGCGGGATCGCGTAATAATCATTCGCGTATTAAACGGGATATTTTTATATTAGTCTTATGAGCGATATTCAAGGGATCAGAAGAAATCCGCGTATTAAGCGGGATCGCGTCTTAACCGTGAGCGTCTTAACCGGGTTCGACTGTACTAACACAATATTTAAAAAATGGAAAATTTCAAAATAATCGCTGAAATGGCGGCCGAAAACTAAAAACATCTGCTAGAAATGACAGGAAACTGAAGCGTATAGTTAAGAAGAACCGTTTTAAAAGTGTGCGATTCTTGCACCGAAAATGGAAAGAAGAAGGGGTTGAAGTTTCTACATCGAGAACATTAAGATATCTCCATAAATTTAAGTTTGAATCTCTTGTACCGAAAACAAAACCTCTCATGACTGCAAAACACAAGCGTATAAGATTGAATTGGTGGAAATCAAGACGTTTATGGAGCGAAGGAGATTGGAAAAACATATTAGTTAGTGATGAAATTATGTTGTATAGATACAAACATACTTTCATCACTAAATAGTATATTTTTCCAATCTCCTTCGCTCCATAAACGTCTTGATTTACACCAATTGAATCTTAAACGTTTTTGTTTTGCAGTCATGGGAGATTTTGTTTCCGGTATACGAGATTCAAACTTAAATTTATGGAGTTGTCTTAATATTCTCGATGTAGAAACTTTAACCCCCTGTTCCTTCCATTTTCGGTGCAAGAATTGCACACTTTTAAAACGGTTTTTCTTAACTATACGCTTCAGTTTCCTGTCAGCCCTAGCAGATGCATTTGTTTTCGGCCGCTATTTTGGTGATTATTCTGAAATTTTCCATTTTTTGAATATTGTGTTAGTATTTTACAAACGCTTGATTGCGAACAATCTAAATAATTCCCTATATAGCATTGATTTTTACCGTGGCGTTACAAATCAATCATACGAAGTTATAGATTCAGGAATATCACCCACACGACCCATTTTAAGACGAAAAAGCAAACAAACCGTAAAAAGAACACCGATTTTAAATAAAATCGCCTGAATTCAATCAATGATGCCACCAGTTATGAATTGGTGATAATTAAAGGAGAATTAATGCGAAATATTCTAATATTTTTAACCACTTGTATAAATATTCTAATATTTTGACTTTTCAAAAAAATGTTTTTTCAATTAATCTTTTCAGAAATGATATTAATTTTAAGATAATAAATAAGTTTAATCAACAATAAGTTCTTAATAAAAATATCGCTTGCATATTTGCATTAAAAGATGTTAAATTACCAAACGATATTTCCAGTTTGTGAAAAAAAGTAATTATTCTAATATTTTGAATATGAGCTGTACAATTTTTGTAATTTACATAAAAGAAACTTAACGAACTATTTTTACTTGAATTGTTTTGAAATTGATTGAAAGCAAAAGTGAAATGCAAGAAAAAAAAATTTAAACATAACATTTTCAGAACATTTTAATTAGACACACTCTCAAAAGTATTACGCATTTAACTTACGAATCTACAATAACAAATAAAAGAAATAAACAATCTGTCCGCGAATTTTGTTTTCTGCAGACGATAACAAGAAGAAACAGTGTATTTAGACAAATGTCAGACGAACGACTTTTTGAACGCTTGTGATTTCAACAAGAAAAATAAACATCTGCGCGACCGCAGTCACACGAGTGTTTTACGTACCGATCCCGGCACATAGAGCAGACGACATTATTATTTCTGTTCGATGCCTTCAATTAAGCAAATGGATCTTCTACAGGGAATTAATGATTCTGTAATTTCATATGAGTTATTAAAAAAAATAGAAAAAAGAAATATGCACAGGCGGTATTGGGTTCATCCTATAATAAGTGACAGGTTAATTAGCGGGCACACCGTTATGTAAAACATCCAAAATTATAGCAATTTTCCGAGAAATTCTTCAACTATTATCTTATGTCAATAAATTTGAGTTAAGTTGATTTTAGACGGCCGATTCGATCTACTCGAGGGATATAGGCCCCAGGGGGAGTGCCCTCCGTGGGGATCTTTCTAAGGGAACCTAACCCGTATTTACCCATGGAAATCCAAGATTTGAAAAAACCCACAAAAACTCCGAACGGTTTGGCCAACAGGCGCGATTGAGTTCGAACCCAGCACCTCCCGCCAACCAACTTCGAGAGCACAACCTTTCGGCCACTGGTGGGGTGCTTTTCCAGTAATGATGAGTGCCTTTGTCTAACGCATAACGTTTTATAATTACGATAATTCTTTATTTTCATAGTGCATTTAAAAATTCAATAACTACCATTTTTATTAACATAGTTTAAATCTGATCAAGGCTAATGAAACATGCAATATTAAAAATTAAATGGATAAGAAATTTCTTTCCATGGTATTTACAAAAACAGGCTCAAAATTCATGTATTAATAATACTGGAAACATTTCTAATTGAAGTTCATGCATATTATGCATATTTACTTTAAATTTCATTACACTGTAACTGAAAATTTGTCGTCATATGCAAATAGTCTTTTAATATTTTACCAGAGAATATTAACTTTGCTGCCACATAAAATTGTACAAAGAAGAAAATGATAATAATAAAGAAAGAAAAGAAAAGGACCACTTTACCAAACTTAACTGCATTTGCTTCAAAAATATAAAAGAAGTTAGCCTTCTGTTAACGAGGTTTCAATAATATATATCTCTACAAAATATTTATTTTAAAAAATTGAATTACTACGTTTAGCGTAAAATAGTATGCTTAACCCTTAAATGCATGAATTATTCTTTTAGAATTGTGTTTTTAATTTTTATATTAAGGATTAGACACCAGAAATCTTAAGGTACATTTTTTGTTTTATTTAGTAGCATATTTTTGTAATTTTTAGAGGATTAATATTTCTATATAAATATAGTGGTTGTAAGAACTTAATTTATGTATTAAAAATTAAATAAAAAGGTGATGGAAATTTACATCACTATGCATTTAAGGGTTAAACGTTTACAGTGACACAATTTTCAGCTGAAGTGTAAAAAAAGCTTAAAATGTGTTCAAGGTCTAACCCAGATAGTTTATTTTAACGCAGTCCGGCCAAGCGCAAGAAAAAATCCTAAGCAAACAGCAAGACACAATTTTTACAAAAATGTCGTTTCTTTTTAAACCATCATTTTCCTAGAATTAAAAGCCTCTTGAAAGAAAATTATATACTATAAATTTTAACTTTTACCCTTTTTCCGTACCTCTATTTTTGACAAGAAAAATTTGATTTATTAAAGATTAGATTTTCGATGATTAAATAAGGCCCATTTATATGTTAAAAAATAGTGGTGAGAAAAATTCGTAAAACTTAGCTGGTATGGTAATACTTAATTAGGCAAAATTATATGCTCGCAGATATGATCACAGATGTTCTGTGGTCACATCTGTGTTTTACTGTCCGCTTTTCCATACAACATTTTCAAAAATTTGTCTAACTTAACGATGATTTTAATTTCAAAGGTCGATTCAGGCAAAATTTAGTGTCTATTTATAGCCCTTACACATAAACCCATTTAATAAAACAGGCCCTTTCTCAAAAATCCAAATATTAAAACAGACCCTTTCACGAAATTCTATTCCATAAAAACATACTATTTATTATTTATTTTAATATTGTTAGGTTTAAAAATCTGTAATTTGCAAAGAAAAATACTTCCCCAGAAAGGAAAACTTTAGCAGAAGTACTAAAGAAGTTAAAATGCTTGTTTCGCAGTCCAGTAACAGGATTTAATGTTTCGTTACAAAATGCTACTTTTCACAAACAAAATAAATTTCACAAAAATATAATAAATTTCACAAAAATATAATAAATTTCACAAAAATATAATAAATTTCACAAAAATACTTTTTACCTTTTCGCAAAATGTCTATCACTCACCTTCCGAAAAAAAAGCACCTGCTTCCACCCCTGAATTTAATTCTCAAGCTGTCAGCGTGAAGACTTTCTCATTTTTTGCGGCTGCGGTTTAGCAACTCTCGTCTGAACAGACCAGAAGATTGCTATGCTCCCAAGAGAGACCGTCCATATAGCTGCTTTTCAAAATCGTTCGTCTGACATTGCCCTTAGTCTTTCGAACAGTGGCAGCAGCTACAAAACTGTACACTGTTAAACATTTGCAGCATTCTGGCAGGTCATTTGACCGTTTTTTCCGAAAACGGTTACACAACCGTAAATTTAACACTATTCTGACCATATTATTGGCCATTTTATGGTGAGAATATAGTTAAATTATGGTTATGAAACCGTTTTTTTTTTTCAAAAAACGGTCGAATGACCTGCCAGATTGCTGCAAAATTTTTAACAATGTAGCTATGTTATGAATGGGTGTAGTTGGCACGGGTTTTTTTAATTTTACAAAACTTATACAGGTCAAGAAATATTTTACATAAAATAACAGTCCGAAAAAAGTGCAATATGCAGGGACCGGTTAATCTGAGCTAGCCAATGTCATTGTATTCGGATATAATTCTTCTACAGAACTTTCGCTCTTTGGATTACCATAATGGAAATACAGAAGACGATGTCAACAGGAAATGGGTAAGAAAAAATTATTTTTCCTGCTTTCTTTTATTACGATTTCAGTTAATTTCAAATAAAAATATGTTATAAAAAATAATAAATGACATTAATTTAACTTTTATATATACAATAAAATTTAATAAAATAAATGCTTATTTTGAATAGTTGAAAGAAAAAATAGTATGTCAACGATTCTTATCAGCTGGTTAAAATCATTCATTTAATTTGCATTTTAATCACATTTATTTTCCTTTTTAAAACTATCTGGTTAAAATCATATTTTTGTAAATTAAAAAATGTATATAATCAATAATTCATATAATTAATAAATATTTAAAGCTAATTAAATTACTGAATAAAAAACTATTTATAGAATAAAAGTGTTTGCAAACTTGAATTTTTAATTTTGTGTTAAGTAATGTTCTGAAATAATTTGCATTGCATGTTTTTATATAATAAAAAACGGATATCTGCTCAGCGATATGGAATCTTCCACATCAAAGTTTTATTTATCATTTGAGCAGTTTCACATCGTTATTGCTAAAAGCAACTTCTTAAATTTTATAAAATTAAGAAGGCTGGTGATGCCCAAAAATATATTTTTTAGAAGGTAAATTCGTATTCTTTACAATTTTGTGTTAGAAAATTGACAATATTATGAGAAGTATGGTAATTTTCTGTTTATTGAAAAAAAAAAAAAAAAAAAAAAAACGTTTTAGCCAATAATTTTTATGTTTAATTTTTGTTTTTTTATATACTTAAAATGATTTATTCTAACATCCCAGTAATTTCAGCGTTAAATAGTGCTTAAAATAGTTCTTTGATTGAAAACAATTTAAAATTTACGTGCATAACATTTTATGATGTATATGACGATATTTATTCGTATGACATATATATGTGACATGTGTATAAGGTATATTTGAAGCATATCACATAATAAAACGCATGAATATTATATAAGGTAGGTGTGCAAGTAATGGATACTCTTCCAGTAATGGACACCCTTGAATGTTCTTGGTTTCTAAAAAAATAAGCAATAAAAATTTAGTTTTTATTATTTTTTTTTCATAACTCCCTCTTGCATGTTTTATAAACTGCAGACCATACGACATGACCACTTATCGTTCAAGTTCGTTTACCAAGCACGGGGAGTAAGTGAATTTTTGTATATGAAGAAATTGGACAGAAGTTAACATAAAAACACAATGTTCACCAAAAAGAACTTGCACATTATTTTTTAATATCCTTTGAAACGTAGAACAATATTTCTGCGTCTTCCAAACTCTTCCTGAAGGTTTTGAAGGTCGCAGAACTCGAAGGTTTGACCTGAAGGTCGCAGAGGCTAGATGCCTCTGCGATACTACAACTTTAAATTTAAAGAAGAATATATCTATACATTTCAATAAAAAATAATTAGTTTTACATATTTTATGTTGAATAAAATAATTTTAAGTTCAACAAAGTGAGGTTTTTGATAAAAAGGAAGAAAAAATTATTGTGTTACTCCGCGTGACGTCATGAATAGGCTAGCTCTGCCCGTGTTTACGTTTTACCAAAGGCTTTGCGTTTTACTGTTTTCATTTTGTTTACTCGCTGTTGCTCTGCAATACTTTTCGCATCCTAATTTTACTGAAAGCCTCTTTTTTCTAAAAACGCAGTTATGTCTTTCGAATGTTATATTCTAGTTTCTTATAGAAAATTATCCAAACTTCTTGGTTTAATAGTAGAAAGATCAGTCGAGAGATAGTAGAAAGATTATTTGTTGACATTTTTAGTGCAGAAAGTTTAATATTTGTAAATTACAAATGTAAATTTTTGTTTTCATGTTTAACTTTGAAAATTTAATGTACTTTTAAAGATTAAGTCATTTATTTATTCTGTAGCAATGCAGCTTTCCAGAGATAATATGCATTTGATATGAATAAGTGTTTTTACTACTGTTCAGGATTTTTCTTTAATTATTAATTTAATTTCTATTGTTTCTTGTTTTTTATAGAAAATTATCCAAACTTCTTCGTTTAAAAGTATAAAGATCTGTCGAAAAATAGTAGAAAGATTATTTGTCGATATTTTTAGTGCGGGAAGTTTAATGTTTGTAAATTATTAATGTAAATTATTGTTTTCATGTTTAACTTTGAAAATTATGTACTTTTAAAGATTAAGTCATTTATTTATGCTGTAGCCATGCAGCTTTCTAGAGATAATATGCATATGATTAGGGATGCACCGAATATTCGGTATCTATTCGGTATTCGGCCATGTTATCGAATATTCGTTTTGGCCGAATATCAAACTATTCGGTACACCGAATATTTGGCTTGGTCGAATAGCAAACTATTCGGCCTGCCAAATATTCGGTTTGGCCGAATATTGAAATATTCGGCCCAACCGAATACTTAAAAAAATTTAAACATATTTTTAAAAACCTATACCACTTCTATGTTTAACAGTTAACTTATAAAGATATTCAGAATAATTAGAAACATAATCATATATTTAACCCCTTAACAGTGTGGCCCGAACTGGATTCGGGCAAGAACAATTTGCTTGCTTCGTTATTAAAAGCATTTTGATACCACTAATTTGTAACTGTAAATTTATCTTTATTGATTGTCAGATATTTTTCGATTAAGTAAGGTAAATATTTTAGTATGGAAAAAGTGGTGTCCAGCCCCATTTTTAATTTATTTGTAAGAAAACAAATGTCACTGTTAAGGGGTTAAATAAAAGAGAATGTTTTTACATTATCTATTTGCTGTTTGTTAAGTATTATTTAAGAAAATTAACCAATCATGAGGATTTTCATAGGAATTAATTATGTACAAATGCAAGTTTCTGAAATTGCCCAGTAAATAATCTGTTTCTTACTAAGATTTTAAGAAAAACGTTTACAATCTCTGAAAATGTTCGCCCACTCCAAGACACTGATCTAGGATGCATTTAAAAACTTCCTTGCTTAAACAACGGGAGTAGAACTGTTATTCTTGCCGAGCTGCCACCATATAAAATTTGAATAGATTGTATCATTTATTTGCTTTTACTTTAGTCACTTCCTGACAAACAAATAGTAATATATGAACCTGTACAATTTTTCTTCTAGTTTTTTCACAATTTGTCTTTGATTTTAAAATTTAAAATGTTTGTTTTAGAATTTAAGAAAATTTTATTCATTTGTTTTAACCCACGGAAGAAGCCATGAAATTTAAAATTTTATTAATTAAAAGACCTTTTATAACTATCCTCTTCTTAAATAACTCAAAAGCAAATTTTTTTCAGTATAAAGTTTACTTGAAAAAAGCTCTTGATTATCAAAATGAAAGTTTTTTTTTTGTTTGAAATATTATGTAAAACTGTTTTAAAATTTAACATTTTAACCGTTTAAACGCTAATGTTCCAAAATTGGAACAGAAGTTTTAACTAAATGTTACAAATGTAAATAATTTTCGAATTATTACGGGTTGTTTGTATTATGATAAGAATGATTATGAAATATTTTTTTTATTAAATATTAAAAATTAAATTTTATTTTTGTTATTTTTTATGATTTTTAGAAATTTCTTATTTTTGAGGTATTTTTCACTATTTCAAATAACATTCCCCAACACATATATTATGCAAAAAAAATTAAAATTATATTTTATAGTCATAAGAAGAGAACTACTACTTGTAAAAAATTGCTAGTAAAAACTTTCTAAAATAAAATATAAATGTTTGACGCAGTTTGAAAAACTCATGTTCCGATTTTGGAACATTGGCGCTTTAGCGATACAGTTTTCAAAATGAGTAATCACATAAATAAGAAATTCAAATCTCATTATATAATCCGTTGACTGATTCAATGTTGGTATCGTCAAGGTCAAACAGCAGACCGTGTCAAAGCATTTACCCGGAAGAGTTTATTTTATTAGGTAAGTAAAGTGTAAATTGAAGGGAGGGGCGCAAATAGAAAGAGGGAAAAAAGCTTTTTCTTTTTCTTTATTTGAATGGAACGTTCGTGTTTTGTTGAGTCGCAGTTGGAATAATTTGTAGCATTATTAGAAGCTAAAGTAGAATAGATTTCTTTAGTAGAATACATATTATATTCAGCAGAATGTTTTTTTAGTAGAATATATGTTTTTTTTCGATTTTGATTATAAAACATGTCGAAAAAATTTTTAACTGTAGAAGAAGCAGTAGCGTATTTAGAAACTCTTTCGGATTCAGATTTATCGGATGTTGATATATGTCAGTTACCTCCAGATGAACCAGGCGATATAACAGACGAAGAGGATATTGTGGAGAATGACTTTGAGCCCGTATACCAGCTGACGTGACTGGAATGATAGACGTAATTTGCAAAAACGATAATACTAGTTGCCGAGAAAACGTGATACTCAATGCAGGAAGCCGGTCCATCGAATATAAAAAATGAACTTCCGGGAAGGAAACGTAAGTTGGAATCTGCAGATATTGTCCCGACTTCTGAAAAAGCACAGAAAGTAAAGAAACCTCCTAAAAAGAAAATTGCATGGAAAAGAAAATGTGATTTTAAAAAACCTATTATATCAAACAGAATCGAAACAATTTTGCAGACGTTTCCTAACTTAGTAAATCTGTCGCCTGTCGACCTATTTTTTAAAATTTTGCCTCATGACTATATTGAACTCCTCGCTAAAATGACAAAATTGTACGCTTTACAAAAAGGAGAAGATATTGAAGTAGTATATGAAGATATTTTGCAGTTTTTTGGTCTACTTCTTCTAAGTGGATACCATTCTGTTCCTACTGAAGATATGTATTGGAGCACAGCTGAAGATACGTCCGTTCCTATTGTTCCAACTGTTATGACCCGCAATCGCTTTAGAAAGATGAAGAAGTATTTTCACTTGATGGACAATAATCAATTGAAAGCAAACGATAAACTTGGTAAAATAGCACCGATATATAAAGAGTTATCCAAAAATCTGCAACAGTTTGGAATCTGGCACGAGAAGTTGAGCATTGATGAATCAATGGTCCCGTACTATGGCCGGCATACATGCAAAATGTTTATCAGAGGAAAACCTATTAGGTTTGGATTTAAAATATGGATGATGTGTTCATCAAATGGATATCCATACGCTATGGAGATATACAGTGGAAGAAAAGGATCCTCGTCCGTTGGACAGTTAGGCTCGAGAGTTGTGAACGAATTATTATCTAACTTGCAAGAAAATTCAAAGCATGAAATATATTTTGATAACTTTTTTACTTCCTACGATTTAATTTCGGATCTTGCAGCACGTGGAATACGAGCGACAGGCACAATTCGTGAAAATCGCACTGCCCTTTGTCCATTGAAATCTAAAAAAGATCTCGCTAAAGAAGACAGGGGAAATTATGATTTTCGTTCCGATGGGGCGGTATATATCTGCAGTTACAACGATAATGCGGTGGTCTCAGTAGCATCGAACTGCTACACACATGAACCCGTTGGAACAGTAAAGAGATATTCAAATGCAAACAAATGCAAAATTGATGTTACTCAACCTCATATTATCAAGAAATACAACGAAGGCATGGGAGGCGTTGATGTTTTAGATAAACTTTTAGGCAGTTATAGGCCAAAAATGAGGAGCAAGAAATGGTGGTGGAATCTGTTCATAAATGCTTTAAATATGGCAGTGGTTTCAAGTTGGATTATACACTCTGAGGTGAATGACATCAAAATATCGCACTTGGAATTTCGTAGACAAATTGCAACTTTTCTTCTACGGAGAAAAGAGCGTCTGGTCATTCATCATGGACCCCGTTGTCATGTGAAAAAGGAAGTAAGAATATCTGATGGACATTATATTGTACCTACATCTCAAGGGCGTTGCGTAGTTTGTAAAAAAACACAACAAAGAAATGTTTTCAGTGCGATAAACGCATTCATCAAAGTTGTTTCCTAGCATATCATGGGCACTAGAAATGAACATAATTCAAGAATTTTGTTTAGATTTTCCAAAATCAGGTATTTTATTATATTTTAATATTAATTAATTGTGTAATAATGTACATTAATTGTGTAATAATACATATATATACTCAGTAAATACCACAAAATATTATCTGTATTGAATATTTTCTTCTGTTGAAAATTTTGTATAAAAATGTAACCCACGAAACGCCAATGTTCCAATAATGGAACATAGCAAAAAAATAGGAAAACATTTTTTTTTTCCAAAATTTTATTATTGTATTAGATATAGGTGCTCTAAAGAAGCACAATTCCAAAATTTTATATTAATAGGAAGATCCGTTCATAGTACGGCGTTTAAACGGTTTTAATGCCTTTAAACTTGGAAATATAAAATTATTCGACAAGCCGAATATCCGGTATTCGGCCTAGAAGTTACTATTCGGTATTGGGTAAAAATCACTATTCGGCGCATCCCTACATATGATATGAATAAGTGTTTTTACTACTGTTCAGGATTTTTCTTTAATTATTAATTTGATTTCTATTGTTTTTTATAGAAAATTATCCTAACTTCTTGATTTAATAGTTAGAAAGATCAGTCGAAAGATAGTAGAAAGATTATTTGTCGATATTTTTATTGCGGAAAGTTTAATATTTGTAAATTAATAATGTAAATTTTTGTTTTCATGTTTAACTTTGAAAATTTAATGCATTGAATATATTTAAAATTAATGTTTTAAAAAATTGGGAAGGGATGGAACACCTTGAAGGAACCATCCGATATCCAGTTGTTCTGTTATAATTTGAAATTTGACTTGACTCTGTCACGCATGTTTCGGTAACGAGGTTTAAAACTATCGGCTAATATCCTTCAAATTTTAATATGTGTAATTTCAGCATCACATGTTGTGTTTTTCTTAAAATAATACATTCAAATTCAAAAATAAATTGATTATTTTTCAGAAGTTCAAAAATTGGGAAGGGACGAAACACCTTGAAGTAACCATCCGATATCCAGTTGTTCTGTTATAATTTGAAATTTGACTTGGCTCTGTCACGCATGTTTTGGTAACGAGGTTTAAAACTCTCGGCTAATGTCCTTCAAATTTTAATATATGTAATTTCAGCATCACATGTTGTGTTTTTCTTAAAATAATACATTCAAATTAAAAAATAAATTGATTATTTTTCAGAAGTCCAAACAGGATCTTTTTTTCGCTTTCATACTTGCAATATGTATATTTTCTATTTTGTTAAATTATGTATTTTGGAGTTATGTTTATTTGTTTAAAAATGAATTGCATCTCAATGAGGTGCTTCAAAAACATATTAGGTTCTGGAAAAGTCATTTAAAAGTGTTTGAAATTTTCAGAAGCATACAAGTGGAAATTATGTAAATCCGTCAAAATGGTAAAATGCAAAGTTCGCAATGCTAAAATTCCTCCCTGTGTCTATCTTATTTCTTCAATATATTCTCTATTTTGTTCTATTCCATTATTATATCAAATTAAGTGTAAATATTCTATTTTAAAGTCAAGAGGTATAAATACCACTTATGAAATATTAATTTTTGCAACTCAACTTTTGCTGGCCATAAAAAATTAATGTGCAAATATTTTTTGGAGAACATTGCATTTTCTTAATTAGTACACTTATAAAATACTAAAAAACATATTTTTTTATACTCCCCAAATGTGGCAAACGAAACTTAATTTTTAATTACTTTTTGAGTACTTGTCCCGTGGTCTGGGTTATTGTTGACACTCTTAATCAAAGCAATCAGGAAGCAGAAAATAATATTTCGAAGTTCTACTGTTTTTCAGGGAAAATCTTAATGAACCTGTTAAAAGCTTAATTCACTTTATAATTTTATATATTCTTTCTTTTCTTACAAAACTTCCATGTTTTTGTTTTGGTAGTTATAGAAAACTTTTAAATGCGCAATTACTCAATTTCCAGTAATGGGCATCCCATGTGAACATTGCTAAAAATGCAATTTAAGTAATGTTCATAGTAGATAAAAATCTTTCGACAAAACTGAAAACCTAAGTAATAAAATTTAATATTTTATATTGTACTTAGCAGAATGTAATAGGACAATTTTTTATAATCATGTTATGAATAAAACAAATTAGGAATCAGAGAATATTGTTAAAGGACATAGGGAAAAGAAGTGCTCAATTCCTACAAATTATTAATAATAATAATTAAAAAAGTTACAGAAGTTGTTAAAAGGTATATCTATTATTTCCTGTCTTAAACGTTTTTTATTCATCTCTGACCAATAAATAAATAAATAAATATCCCATATTAGTAATTAAATTTATATTTGTAGTAGTAAATGAAACGAGAAAATCTGCAGATCAGTAGCTTCAAACATCAGTTCTTAACTTTTATTTTGAAATTACTTTATTTAATAATTAAAACATTCAACCTGTGGTATTATTTCTTTCATATTTGTAATACTAATTACTGCAAGTAATACATCAAGTAGTTTCGGAGTGTTTAACTGTTAAAAATAGTAGTAAATATACGAATTTATGCACTAATATTCCAAAACTTTCTTTTTTTAGTTACCTTCCTAAATCCACCATAATCACAGTAATTGATTTAAACAGTGAATAATTATCACAGATATTTTATTAATTATTTATATCCTAATTGTTAAATTTATGTGAAAATAACTATTTTGTTTCATTAGTATGCTTTTGATAAATTCTCATTCTAAATACAGTCATAAAAACGATTTTATATACTATAATTTGTGGGGTGTCCATGACTGGAATAGTGAGTATTTTGGTATATTTCTTCTATTTACAATACATTTTTGATTAATTTTGAGAAATGAAACTATGAGAATAGTTAAATATTATTGATATATTATAATACTGAAAAAACTGGAAAATAAAAATTATAGGTATTCATTAAAAAATAGTTTTTAAAGAAATTCCTTAAGGGTGTCCAATACTGGCACATCTGCTCTATATGACTTATAAAACATATATAAGACCTATACATGATATATATATACATACGTATATAAGTTTAACTATGACTTTGGCAAAATCGCAAATGAAACCTCGACGTAATCGTACATGCACAGACCACTATAATAAGGATGTACCAAAGCGTAATAGCCGAAGTAGTTGCATTGCCTTCATTTATATTCAAGATTTTCAACTGAAATCTGTATGTATCAAATATTGCGCAAATAATTAACGTAGTTTTATCAAAAGATAATTCTATATTAACTTTAACAGGATGATTCTAATTAGTAAATTAACCAACAAAGTTTTAATTTCCCTAACTAAGTGATAAAGTGTTCAAGTCAGGATTCCAACCAGAGACCTTTAACGTATGTTGCCAATGCTCTGCTAACTGAGCTATCCCGGACAAATTTTACCCAGAGAACTATTATTATTTACTTATATAAGTAGTATGTGTTATTCATAAGGGTAGTATGGAAAATAATTAAAGTATTATTATATAGAGTTGTATAATAATAATAAGTACATATTCATATTCATTGGATGAATTGTGTGGGTCAGATTTATCCAGAATAGCTCAGTTGACCGAACATTGGCAGCTTACGTAAAAGGTCCCTAGTTCGAATCCTGACCTGGACACTTTTTTCACTCAATTGGAAAATATTACAACAAAAGATAATTCTGCTTGAACATCAGCGTTCTTGGTCAGAAATATTGGCAAGCTGTGCAGTTTTACATATGTGCTGATACCTCTGGATGTTAACGTGAGTAAATGCTTTTAAATAGAATACAAAAATACTTAATGGCAAAAAAGTTTTCAATAACCTTCTACAAAATGAGAGAAATAAAAAAGTTTTTTTTTTTTTTTTTTTTTTTTTTTTTTTTTTTTTTTTTAACTTTTCGCCTGGCCCACCACAGCAACAGAAAATAATCATTGAGTGTCAGTCATAAATACAATTAAAGCTGTGCAATTTTTAGTATGTGTGTGTGTGGGGGGGAATGTATAAATATTTTTCAAAGGCAATATTCATTAAACATTGAAAACAACGCTATCTGTTACAGTTGTAAGGTAAGTGAGGAAAATTGAGTTTTTAACTTTAATTTAGAAAAAGTCTCTATACTGTATATGACTATTTATACATGTTTTATACAGTATTTATATACTATTTATACAGTATTTGTTCATGAGTATACGATTTTAGGATTCCAAACCAATTCTAATAGAAAGATCGCAAGCAGTAATTATAATTTCAGACAATCCTGTTTCTTTTAAATTTTTAGAGAATCTTCAAAAGAAGTTAAATCGTCGCAGAATCATCACAGTGTTAGTGACAATTTCGTCACAAATGGCACATAATTCACAAATTGGTTACAAGGCGACTTCAGGACATTGTAGCTTTCGTCACAGGTTCGTCACAAAGTAATTGCTAAAATAGTCACAAATGACACATTTTTCACAAATTTGTCACACCGTGACTTCACAAAGTGGTCACGATGGGATGTCACAAACGAGCTCTAAAACGGCCATAACGACTTAGCATTGTAGTCACCATGACTTCACATCGACGTCACGTGACGTCACATCGACGGTCACAAAGTCACAGTGTGACTTCTCAACGACGTCGGTGTGACGTCATCATGCTTTGCGGGTAGTACCGCAAAACACAAGAAAGAAAGGACACGAACAGGGTGTAAAAACCTCTTTATTATTCTTACTACAGCAAAACACAAGAAAGGAAGGACACGAACAATGTGGAAAAACCTGTTTATCATTCTTAGTACAGCAAAAAACTAAGAAATGAGAACAAAAAAAAAAAGGAGACAATGGTCGTCATTAAAGAAAGTGTTCAAAATCACAACTCCGGGCTGTCTCACATCTCCGGCGTATGGAATACACCGGGGGAACAATTTTTAAGACAGTTTCTGTTTTTCAGCTTTCTGTTTTTCAGACACTTTGGTTTTTCAGCTGTTTTTAAGTCAAAAAAGTGTGCTGACTTCAAAACTGCAATTAGTTTTCTTCTATCACGTCAAGTTTTTTTTCTGCAGTTTATATTAATGTGACAACTCTACGCTAAATCGGGTGTGAGTCATAGGAAGAAAAAAGATTCAGAATTCCTAGCATGAAGAGTACCCGAGAAAATTTTGCTTAAAAAGGGAACTAAGGTATCCTACGTTCGATCAAGCGAAAGTGAATTTTTCAATTACTTTTGAAATATTAAATATTTAAAAATTTAAAATATTAAAACTGAATTAAATTAAAATAAATAAGTTGACATAAATAAATAATGTTATTCGTTTATCAAGTTGGAACTGAGATTTTACTTTTTAGATCGATAAACAGTGTTTTGGCTACTGAAGACAAACAAAATGTCAAAGAACTTCAAAAAAATTTTACCATATGTCTACAGGTGCTGTCATCTTTGATAATTTTTTTCAAATAAAAAAAATATTATAACTATAGAAAAATTGCGAGTTCACATCTGCCCATGTTCAAATATGCCCCTGTCTCCCCTGTAGCTCAGATGATTGAAACTAACGCTGCAATTTGCAGTCATGTCTAAGAAATAAGAGTGAATGTCCGCCAAGTACCGTCCGGAAACCCTCATTTAGTAGAGCGTTATCAAGGCAAACCAAGGTATCCAGGTTCGAGTCCTGGTTTGGAGATTTTTCTCACTTTTGGAATAAACCTCATATGTAATACTCCAACCTTGAACCAGAAAGAATCTGTTTTCGATTACACATTTTCATCATAACACTGATGTTAATGTTCAGATTGAAAGAAAATAAAGTGTTTTAGACTAGAAAAATGAAGAAATTCTTTAAATAATGTCATAAATCAAATTGCACTCAGTTATGGCATTTTTAAATATTTTCATTATACGTAAGAGAGCTTTTTTATGAACGAAAGGTACAGGGAAAGGAACCCGTGTAAAAAATTAAATATTATTATAATGCAAGTACAGTTATGAAAAAAAAGTAAACACCCCTACTAACTTTGCAACAAATTATTGTAAAAGAAAGTTACCGATACCAAACGATTGGAAATAAAGTCTGATTTTAAATTATGTATATAAAATTTGCTTAATTAGGTGGCCATGTATAGTACAGTCGTGAAAAAAAAAGTAACCAACCCCTACCAACTCCTCAACAAATTATCGTAGAAGAAAGTTACTGATACCGAACGATTGGAAATAAAGTCTACTTTTAATTGATGTATATAAATTTTGCTTAGGGGCCATCTACTTATTAAAACGAACTATAATTTTGTTTTTTCTTTCAATAGCAGTACACAATTCTGACAGCATAAATGAACTCTACATCCTTCAATTAGCCTAAAAACAAATTTGTATGCAAATCGTACCATAAGTTTCCGAGAAATTAATTATTTTAAAACGAACGTATTTTAAGGGCTGTATCCAAATTGAAGTTCAGTACTCGATTGTTAACCGACAGAGCCCCCTTCTTGATCAAGGCTCTGTAAGCACCACTCAAGCAGCCAATGAGGCCTGCTAGATTGCACGACAGCAGAAGAAATTTCAAAATATCTAGTCACTTCTATCACAGACGGCCCCTTAAAACATCCTTTTGCCGTTTTTTAAGCATAATTTGAAAACTACTTGGAAGAAAGATGTGAAATTTTGGATTTTCCATAAAGCAGAACTTAACAAAACTAAATCCATAAAAAAAAAAAACCTGTAGGTTGAAATTCATAATTTTTTCGAATATTAATTTCATAATTCATAATTTATATCATAAATTTATAAAAATTGCAAATTCAACGTATTTATATTTGGGTATATTAGTATTAATGCTACACAAAAAATTAGCACATTAGGAGCATAATTTCAGGAGATATAAATAAAAATATGAAAATGTAATTTAACATTAGAAGCACTAAATTTTGAATGTTTATAATTCAAAAACTTATCATTCAAATTACTTGACATTTGGTGTCTAGACATGGTTTTAACCGAAGATTTAAAATATCTGGTTAAAATTTGGTATTGTCATGGAAAAAAATGAAGTTTGGATTCGTTTTAATATGTAGATGGCCCCTAAGCAAATTTTATATACGGGTCATTCCATGTCAGTTCAGGGAGGCATGTAACCCACCATCACAGATTTTGATGAAACTGCGTGTGTTTGTTCCTTTTATTAAGATGTGATTCCCAGTATTTTTTTTTTACTCCTTGGTCAAATAGTTTCTGAGAAAAAAATTGTCAAAATTTTAAAAACTGCCATCAGTTGGTATTCTTGACTTCTCGATTTTCAAATGTAGCATGACATAAATATGATCATATTTCAATATCTATTCCACAAATCATCTTCAAATAATTTATGCATAATATATAGAGTACGTATTTTATGAAAAAAAAAACACTGTTACGCTTATATAACATTTTAAGTGTGTCTAAAAAAATGTTTAATCTTTGAAGTCGTGATTTTTTTATGAAAAATAATGCATTACCGAAAATAGCATTATTAACAAAAGGCGGTATTTTTATTAAATTTATTTTTTGTGGGGGATATACTTAAAGGTGTCCTTTACCTGATTCTGAAATAAAAGTAGTGGGATTTTGGGTGTTTTTAGTAGTATTTCATATTTAAAAATATTTTGAGGCGTATTTCAAATCAAATCAAGCAGAGTCATTCCATGTCAGTTCGCCTAAGATATTTAATTCACTGTCACAAATTTCAATGAAACTGGGCATGTTTATAGCTCATTTTAAGACAGGATCAAGGAAATTAAAGGTGATTACAAGTAAAATATTTTTTAAGATAAAAAAAAATATCTAAATTTTGAAATTTTTTTAAAAATGTTTTTAATGGCAGATCTATATTCAAAAACTGCATAAAAAAAAGTCATTTCAATATAAAATCACTAAATAAGTTTCAAATAATGTATATGTGACAAATAATGTAGGCAGATTATTATTTATTGTTGTTTGTCATGTTTAAATGCTAAGAGTGTGTTTAATCTTGTGAATTCTTAAAATCAAGAATTTTGTGAAAAATAATGTGTTAATCAAAAATTTATTATTAACCGAAGGCAGGCTGTTATTACTTTTTTAAATTGTACGTAAAAATATCTTTTCAATAGTTATAAAATAAAAATAGTGAAAATATGAGCAATTTTAACAAAATTTTAATAAAATGTGAATGTTTAATGATAAATATTGAAGCTTTTCCTGCTAAGATGTACTAAAATGACTACGATATCGTGTATTTCTACTCTTGCTTAAATATAATACATACAATAATAAAATAACAAATATTATTTACAGCAATAAAAATTAAATTAAATAGTACCAGTTCCTTTACCAACACTACATTGCTCAACAGCCGACTTAAAATCAACAGCCCGCACTCTTATTGAAAAATACTTTCAACTGTTCAAATAATAAATAAACTGCATTTAAAAATTTTAATATCAACTTATTATCTTAAGACGATAATAATAACTAAACAACATGATGAATTTATAAATCAGCTTTTAATTGAAAAGTCATGAAATGGTCCCTTTAAATATTGTTGTTCATCGAGTCAATCAAAACAAATTATATATAAAAAAATAGTGAGCCTAATATGCTGACTGCAATGACACTTCTAACAAAACTAATTAATTCATTACCATCTGAAATCAAACCCGAAAGATCAAAAGAAAAAAGTCCTTCCGGCCAGTGCCGGGAGGAAGAGGTAGCTTTCATATTCCTTATTTTAAAAAAGCCAATTTATATTATTCAAACACACGAAGCTCAATTAAGTGGAAACCGAATGCAGGAGATTCAATACTAATTTTTATCAATACTAAATCATTATGAATGAGAATTTCGCGAAATTAGTCAGCTTTATCCAAGCTGCTTTTATTTAAAGTAACTTATATTTGGCTGCCAAATTCGGCGATTTCTTAAAGTGCCTGCCATTTTAAGACAACATGGTGGATGAGGCTAACCAGTGAACTTGGTCGAGACCTTAGTAATTGCTGTGCACATGCTCACTCACATCGGAATCGGTTGATATATACGAGTGCTGTCGCAGGCAAAAAATCAGATTTTTCAAAATGTCACCCACGTTAGAAATTGAAACTGCTATATCTGAGACATTTTTTAAGATAAAGACAAACAAAAAATGCTCCTGAATCCTTATATCAAGGTCAAATACTTAAGAAAGAAACCTTTTTCAATTTCTAATTTTTTTGCACCTCACTTTAAATACATATATTTTTTAATTTAATGGCCGTCATTTTGAAACAAGATGGCTGATGAAGCTGGCCAGCGAACTTGGTCGAGATATTGATGTATACTATCCACATGCCTTCTTCCATCGAAATAGGCGAATACGTGTGGTATCGCGAGACAAATACAAGATCGTTTCAAAGTGTTAGCCATGATAGAAATTCAAAGTGCTATAATTCAACCACTTTTTAAGATATAAACAAAAGAACAAATTTTCAGAAACAAAAACTGCTCCAGAATCTTTGTATCAAGGCTAAACACATAAAAAAAATCTTTTTCATTTTCCAATTTTTTAATACCTCATTTTAAATTTTAAATTACATTTTTTTAAAAAAAATGGCAACCCTTTTGAAACAAGATTTCGAATGAAGCTGGCCAACGAACTCGGTCGAGACATTGGTATGTACTATGTACAGACCAAGTTACATTCAAATCGGTTCATAAATACGCCTGTTATCGCGTGACAAAAATCAGGTCGTTTTAAAATGTCAGCCACAATAGAAATTCAAAATGTTATAACTCAGCCATTTTTTTTAGATGTAGACGAAACAAAACCTGTTCCGGAATCTTTGTATTAAGGTCAAACACATACAAAAAAACTCTTTTTCATTTTTCAATTTTTTGGTATCTCATTTTAAATTTAATTTTTTAAAAAAAATTTAAATGGCCGCCATTTTGAAACAAGATGGCGGATGAAGCTGGCCAACGAACTCGGTTGAGTTATTTGTATGTACTATGTACACACCAAGGTACATCCAAATCGGTTCATAAATACGTCTGTTATCGCGTGGCAAAAATCAGGGCGTTTCAAAATGTCAGCCACACTAGAAATTCAAAATGCTATAACTCAGCCATTTTTTAAGGTATAGACGAAACAAAAACTGCTCCCGAATCTTTTTATTGAGGTCAAACACATAAGAAAAAAATATTTTTTCAATTTTCAATTTTTTGGTACCACATTTCAAATTTAAATTTTTCTTAAAATTTTAAATGGCCGCCATTTTTAAACAAAATGGCGGATGAAGCTGGCCAACAAACTCGGTCGAGACATTGGTCTGTACTATGTATAAACGAAGTTACATCCAAATCGGTTCATAAATACGCCTTTTATCGCGTGACAAATTTCAGGACGTTTCAAAATGTTAGCTTCGCTAGAAATTCAAAATGCTATAACTCAGCCATTTTTTAAGATATAGACAAAACAAAAACTGCTGCGGAGTCTTTGTATAAAGGGCAATTACATAAGAAAAAAATAGTTTTCCATTTTCAATTTTTTGGTACCACATTTCACATTTTAAATTGTTTTAAAATTTTTAAATGGCCGCCATTTTGAAACAAAATGGCGGATGAAGCTGGCCAACGAACTCGGTCGAGACATTGGTATGTACTATGTACAGACCAAGTTACATTCAAATCGGTTCATAAATACGCCTGTTATCGCGTGACAAAAATCAGGTCGTTTTAAAATGTCAGCCACAATAGAAATTCAAAATGTTATAACTCAGCCATTTTTTTTAGATGTAGACGAAACAAAACCTGTTCCGGAATCTTTGTATTAAGGTCAAACACATACAAAAAAACTCTTTTTCATTTTTCAATTTTTTGGTATCTCATTTTAAATTTAATTTTTTAAAAAAAATTTAAATGGCCGCCATTTTGAAACAAGATGGCGGATGAAGCTGGCCAACGAACTCGGTTGAGTTATTTGTATGTACTATGTACACACCAAGGTACATCCAAATCGGTTCATAAATACGTCTGTTATCGCGTGGCAAAAATCAGGGCGTTTCAAAATGTCAGCCACACTAGAAATTCAAAATGCTATAACTCAGCCATTTTTTAAGGTATAGACGAAACAAAAACTGCTCCCGAATCTTTTTATTGAGGTCAAACACATAAGAAAAAAATATTTTTTCAATTTTCAATTTTTTGGTACCACATTTCAAATTTAAATTTTTCTTAAAATTTTAAATGGCCGCCATTTTTAAACAAAATGGCGGATGAAGCTGGCCAACAAACTCGGTCGAGACATTGGTCTGTACTATGTATAAACGAAGTTACATCCAAATCGGTTCATAAATACGCCTTTTATCGCGTGACAAATTTCAGGACGTTTCAAAATGTTAGCTTCGCTAGAAATTCAAAATGCTATAACTCAGCCATTTTTTAAGATATAGACAAAACAAAAACTGCTGCGGAGTCTTTGTATAAAGGGCAATTACATAAGAAAAAAATAGTTTTCCATTTTCAATTTTTTGGTACCACATTTCACATTTTAAATTGTTTTAAAATTTTTAAATGGCCGCCATTTTGAAACAAAATGGCGGATGAAGCTGGCCAACGAACTCGGTCGAGACATTGGTATGTACTATGTACAGACCAAGTTACATTCAAATCGGTTCATAAATACGCCTGTTATCGCGTGACAAAAATCAGGTCGTTTTAAAATGTCAGCCACAATAGAAATTCAAAATGTTATAACTCAGCCATTTTTTTTAGATGTAGACGAAACAAAACCTGTTCCGGAATCTTTGTATTAAGGTCAAACACATACAAAAAAACTCTTTTTCATTTTTCAATTTTTTGGTATCTCATTTTAAATTTAATTTTTTAAAAAAAATTTAAATGGCCGCCATTTTGAAACAAGATGGCGGATGAAGCTGGCCAACGAACTCGGTTGAGTTATTTGTATGTACTATGTACACACCAAGGTACATCCAAATCGGTTCATAAATACGTCTGTTATCGCGTGGCAAAAATCAGGGCGTTTCAAAATGTCAGCCACACTAGAAATTCAAAATGCTATAACTCAGCCATTTTTTAAGGTATAGACGAAACAAAAACTGCTCCCGAATCTTTTTATTGAGGTCAAACACATAAGAAAAAAATATTTTTTCAATTTTCAATTTTTTGGTACCACATTTCAAATTTAAATTTTTCTTAAAATTTTAAATGGCCGCCATTTTTAAACAAAATGGCGGATGAAGCTGGCCAACAAACTCGGTCGAGACATTGGTCTGTACTATGTATAAACGAAGTTACATCCAAATCGGTTCATAAATACGCCTTTTATCGCGTGACAAATTTCAGGACGTTTCAAAATGTTAGCTTCGCTAGAAATTCAAAATGCTATAACTCAGCCATTTTTTAAGATATAGACAAAACAAAAACTGCTGCGGAGTCTTTGTATAAAGGGCAAATACATAAGAAAAAAATAGTTTTCCATTTTCAATTTTTTGGTACCACATTTCACATTTTAAATTGTTTTAAAATTTTTAAATGGCCGCCATTTTGAAACAAAATGGCGGATGAAGCTGGCCAACGAACTCGGTCGAGACATTGGTATGTACTATGTACCCACCGAATTACATCCAAATCGGTTCATAAATACGAGAGTTACAGTGTGACATAGGTCAGATATATATATTAGGTAGCTTTCATTACAAAAAGCTACCTATTGCAGCCGTTCGGAGGAAAGCGATTTCAAAAAATTTTGGTATATTTTCATCGATCATGACCCCCAGACCCCGAAACCACCCTCCGTTCAAAAGTTGATATATATATATATATATATATATATATATATATATATATATATATATATATATATATATATATCCATATATATATATATATATCCGACCTTTGTCATACTGTAACTCTCGAATTTATGAACCGATTTGGACGTAATTCGGTATGTACATAGTACATACCAATGTTTCGACCGAGTTCGTTGGCCAGCTTCATCCGCCATTTTGTTTCAAAATGGCGGCCATTTGAAATTTTCTTTAAAATTTTAAATTTTAAATTTGGTACCAAAGAATTGAAAATGGAAAAATATTTTTTTCTTATGTATTTGACCTTTATACAAAAATTCCGGAACAGTTTTTGTTTCGTCTATATCTTAAAAAATGGCTGAGTTATAGCATTTTGAATTTCTAGCGTGGCTGACATTTTGAAACGTCCTGAATTTTGTCACGCGATAAAAGGCGTATTTATGAACCGATTTGGATGTAACTTCGTTTGTACATAGTGCATACCAATGTCTCGACCGAGTTCGTTGGCCAGCTTCATCCGCCATCTTGTTTAAAAATGGCAGCCATTTACATTTTTAAGAAAAATTTAAATTTGAAATGTGGTACCAAAAAATTGAAAATTGAAAAAATATTATTTTCTTATGTATTTGACCTTGATACAAAGATTCGGGAGCAGTTTTTGTTTCGTCTATATCTTAAAAAATGACTGAGTTATAGCATTTTGAATTTCTAGCGTGGCTGACATTGTGAAACTTCCTGATATTTGTCACGTGATAACAGGCGTATTTATGAACCGATTTGGATGTACCGTGGTGTGTGCATAGTACATACCAATGTCTCGACCGAGTTCGTTGGCCAGCTTCATCCGCCATCTTGTTTCAAAATGGCGGCCATTTAAAAAAATTAAAAAAATTTAAAATTTAAAATGAGATTCCAAAAAATTGGAAAATGAAAAAGATTTTTTTCGTATGTGTTTGACCTTAATACAAAGATTCCGGAACAGTTTTTGTTTTGTCTATATCTAAAAAAATGGCTGAGTTATAGCATTTTGAATTTCTACTGTGGCTGACATTTTAAAACGACCTGATTTTTGTCACGCGATAACAAGCGTATTTATGAACCGATTTGGATGTTACTTGGTCTGTATATAGTACATACCAATGTCTCGATCGAGTTCGTTGGCCAGCTTCATTCGCTATCTTGTTTCAAAAGTGTTGCCATTTAAAAAAAATTAAATTTAAAATTTAAAATGAGGTATTAAATAATTGGAAAATGAAAAAGATTTTTTTATGTGTTTGTCCTTGATACAAAGATTCCGGAGCAGATTTTGTTTCTGAAAATTTGTTCTTTTGTTTATATCTTAAAAAATGGTTGAATTATAGCACTTTGAATTTCTGGTATGGCTAACATTTTGAAACGATCTTGTATTTGTCACGCGATAACACACGTATTCGCCTATTTCCATGTAAGAACGCATGTAGATAGTATACACCAACATCTGAGCCAAATATAAGTTACTTTAAATAAAAGCAGCTTCGATAAAGCTGACTAATTTCGCGAAATTCTCATTCATAATGATTTACTACTGATAAAAATTAGTATTGAATCTCCTATATTCGGTTTCCAATAATTGAGCTTCGTGTGTTTGAATAATATAAGTTGGCTTTTTTAAAATAAGGAATTTGAAAGCTACCTCTTCCTCCCGGCACTGGCCGGAAGGACTTTATATATTGATATATATATATATATATCAATTTTGAACGGAGGGTGGTTTCGGGGTCTGGGGGTCATGATCGATGAAAATATACCAAAATTTTTTGAAATCGCTTTCCTCCGAACGGCTGCAATAGGTAGCTTTTTGTAAAGAAAGCTACCTAGAGAATGTGACATACACAGTGGTTGTTGAGGTATGTCTTTGTGACATTTTCACCTGTACTTCAATAAAATATAAACATGTAAGCTTTTTTCATTCATCCAAATTAAGTAAAACAATTATAAAATTTTGTTGTCATTACACCAGATGTTAAATTTTTCGTTACATACTATTAGATAAGCTCTTTACTTTTAGACATTATTGACATAATATCATAAAATTTGCTATATGTATTTTCTGTAAGTGTATAAACAATATATATATGCTTTATTAAACATAAATGAATAATTTTTAAATAATTTGTTTGAGAACAGGGATATATATACACACATATATATGTTGAAAATCCATCTTTCAGCAATATTGTGATGAAATAAATCAAATTACCGTAATTTCCGGTGTATAGCCCGCGGATCATACAATCGTGTTTCGACCCAGAAATTTTTTAAAATAAAATGTAACTTTTTAGATCACAGTAAATATTGGTCTTCAAATACTGAATAAAATTTCTGGGTCCAAACTGAATTATTTGATCTGCGGGCTATACACCCGAAATTACGGTACATATCATTAGAAACTGAATAAAGTTACAAAAGTGCAACTCATTAAGTTTTAAATATTTTTTTAGATATAGTTATTTGAAAGATATAAATATAATGGATTATGCATTTTTTGCATATATTTAAAGCACAATACGTCAAAATTTTCTTCAACAGAGTGAAATTTGGTTTTTTTTTTTCAATATTAGCAGCTCAATGCTAAATTTTCAATATTAACAGCCAAATATGAGTTTAAAGATTAGGACTGTCATTTTGAAAATTTCTATTGGGCGGTGAGGAGCTAGTGATTTTTCTCTTTTTTGGAAAGGGATAATTGCTCTCCGCCCTAGAAGTTTTACTAAAAAACAATATTGTTTATTTTTTTCCTTAAGAAACGAACATAAAAGATAATTTGAAAAATAAAATAAATGTATAAATAAAAATATTTCCAGAGATGATACATTGGATAGGTTTTACATTTGAAAATATTGATAATTTTAAATATGATTTAAATACTACTAAAACCAACCAAAATCCCACTATTTTTATTTCAGATCCAGTTATAATGTAGTATTATGTACAATTTAAAATTAAAAAATTAGTCATAGAAACTCCGCCTCTGATTGATAAAGATTTTTTAATAATTTCATTATTTTTTGTAAAATATTTTTGATTTCAAAGATTATACAATTTTTTAGACACATTTAAATATTTTTTAACATTACAGCAATATTTTTTCATAATCTACATACTTTGTTTACCTTGCTTAAATTATTCGAAGAAGATTTCTTTATTAGTTATTGAAATATGATTTTATATATAAAATGAGGCCTTTGAAAATTGAACAATCATTAATGGCAACTCGTGGAATTTTTCCAAAATTTTGATAATTTTTTCTCATATGTTCACTATTTTTATTTTATAACCATTTAAAAGATATTTTTAAGTACAATTAAAAAAAAGCAATAACACCCTGCCTTCGGTTAATAATAAATTTTTGATTAACACATTATTTTTGACAAAATTCTTGATTTTAAAAATTCATAAGATAAAAGACACTCTTAGTGTTTAAGCATGATAAAAAACAAGAAATAATAATCAGCCTACATTATTTGTCACATATACATTATTTGAAACCTATTTAGTGATTTTATATTGAAATGACTTTTTTTTTTTTTTTTTTTTTTTTTTTATAATGTAGTCTTTGAATATCGAACTGTCATTAAAAAAATTTAAAACAATTTTTCAAAATTTTGATATTTTTTATCTTAAAAAATATTTTACTTGGGATCAAGAAAATTAAAGGTGATTACGTCTTAAAATAAGCTATAAACAAACCCAATTTCATTGAAATTTGTGACAGTGATTAAATGGCTTAGGGGAACTGACATGGAATGACTCTGCTTGATTTGATATGAAATGCACCTCAAAATATATTTAAATAGGAAATACTACCAAAAACACACAAAATCCCACTATTTTTATTTCAGAATCAGGTAAAGGACACCTTTAAGTATATCTCCCATAAAAAATAAATTTAATAAAAATACCGCCTTTTGTTGATAATGCTTTTTTTTGTTAATGCATTATTTTTCATAAAAAATTCACGACTTCAAAGTTTAAATATTTTTTTAGGCACACTTAAAATGTTATAAGCGTAACAATATATTTTTTTCATAAGCTGCGTACCCTAAATATTGTGCATAAATTATTTGAAGATGATTTGTAGAGTAGATATTGAAATATGATTATATATATGACATGCTACATTTGAAAACCGAGCTATCAAGAATGCCAACTGACGGCAGTTTTTCAAAATTTTGACAATTTTTTTCTCAGAAACTATTTCACCAAGGAGCAAAAAAAATTACTGGTGATCATATCTTAATAGTGAGAACAAACACACGCAGTTTCATTAAAATCTGTGATGGTGGGTTACATATTGATATTTTACTGCCTGAATTGACGTGGAATGCCCCATACATCATTTAAAAGTAAACTTTATTTCCAATCGTTCGGTACCAGTAACTTTCGTCTACGATAATTTGTTGAGGAGTTAGTAAGGGGTGTTTACTTTTTTTTCCCACGACTGTACATATCAAAACAAAACAAAACTTTTTTTTTTCAATAGCAATACTCAAATTTGACACCGTAAATAAATTGTACACCCGCCAATTAAACTAAATACAAATTCTTTTGAAATTCGTACGATTAGTTTCTGAGAAAATAATTACTATAAAATGAGCATGTTTTAAGGAATCCAAATTGAAGTTAATTACCCGATTATTTAAATGCTACAGAATGACTATGTCAGTTCTATTAATGTATTATTTCTTGCCAGTATGACCGTTTCACTTGCTTAATTTTTTCGACTATTGCCAGCCCAAAATGAGTAAAATATATATATATTTCAAAATATACTTTTTTGCGCATCATAGACGGCTCCTTAAACCATCATTTTGACGTTTTTAAAGCATAATTCGAAAACTACTCGGAAGAAAATTTGAAATTGAGAATTCGCATAAAACAGGACATAATAAATATAAATGTATCAGAAAAATTATAGGTCCAAATTGATATTTTTTTCGAATATTAATTTCAGACATCATAATTCATATTATAAAATTTTTAGATTTACAAATTTAATGTATTATGTTTGGGTTTTTTATTGTTACAACGTTACAAAAAATATCACATAAGGATTATATTTTCAGAAAATATTAATAAAAATATGAAAATGTATTTTAACATTAGAAGCTCTAAATTTTGAAGCTTTATAATTCAAGAACGTTCCATCCAAATGACTTAACATTTCGTGGCTAGACATAATTTTAACCGAATATTTAAAATATATTGTCAAAATGTAATGTTGCCGTTTAAAAAAAAAAAAAAAAAAGTTTGTCTGGTTTTTATTTGTACATTATCCCGTAAACAAATTTTATATGTATCATTTAAAAGTAGATTTTATTTCCAGTCATTTGGTACCAGTAACTTTCTTCTATTATAATTAGGTGCAGACTTAGCATTGAGTGTTTACTTTTTTCCACAAATGTACAACTCTATATAAAATACTACATTTCATATTTAAACGAATACAACAAATTTTAAAAATGAGAGTACTTTTCTGCCAAATTTAATTTAGGAGATAATCTTCGTAACTTCATTGTTGAATCACACAGTATAATCTTATGAATGTTACTTTTTCTGAAAAGTCACGCTGAGACTTACTGAAGGAAATGAAACTATTTGGTGTCTGTCAGTCGCATGTTTAAAAATCTAAAACACTTTCATTTCTAAATTTTGTAACTTTTGAAATCGGACGTATTTCTCTTTCCTCCATTTTTCACTGAACAGTTGGTTAGTAACCATATTTCATAGCATATAAAGTGAATTCACTAAATTGTCAATATTTTCATACAAACTAAAATTACAAAATTTACGTATATTCGGGTGATATTGATATGGTTTTCTATCAAAAGAGATTAAAATTAAGTAATTTGAATACTATAGGATGATAGCGAATTTTTGTTTTCTACAAACTAAAATTAAAAATATGTTGGACTTGTATAATATATATCTATATATATATATATATATCATAATAGGAGTCTATATTTGAAAAAATAACTTTATTACACGAAAATTAATGGAACTTCTGAAAAAAGAGTGCAGATGTATCGTAGTTGAGAGGTATCCTTGATAGTAAAGGATAAAATCTCTATTGCAACCATATGCCGAAGTTAATGGCATTGCAGCGCAAAACGCTTCCGTAGATTGGATCGAAACTGTAACCAGAGTTTGATTTTAAATTTTCTAAACGACGGAAAATCTGTCTTTCAGGAGTCCTTTGGACTCACCGCTCTTCCTGTAATGTCTGCTCTTTAAAAAATTACAAGAATGAAAACTTCCACAATATCCTTGCTTCAAATCTTGCTTGAAATCGTGTTCAATATAACGAGTCGTAAAGGAATTATTTCCTATAACTTTAGGAAATCTTATATGTTTAAAAATATGTGTGATGACAAAAAATAAATTGCGCATTGTAAGATATTAGATATCACGTACATTTAAAAACACAATGATCCGCAGAACCGATTTTGAGGCCTTTGATCTGCAGATTTACTAAGTCTTACATTTTGCGTTTAGTCATATAGACTAAACGCAATCTAACTAAACGCAAAATATCCCAGCTCAGGAGGTTTCTGAGCTGGGATCCTGCGTGTGTAAACTTTTCAGGAATTCCGCCACGTCTTAAAAAAACAAAGGCAATTTGAACGAAACTAATGCATTTCAAGTAGGGATGTTTCCAAAACTTGTGAACTTGTTATTGTGTTAGAAAGATATTTATAAATTAGTAACTACCTTCACAAACTGAACTACTTTAATAAATTAAACTTTATTTTCTATATAAAATTTCCGGTGTTAACATTGATTTCTACTAAAGTTCTATTTTTCCGTTTTCCTTTCACGAAATGCGAGAAAATGAGAAACAAAACGTTATCGAAAAGATTTCTTCAAGCTAATAGAAAATTTAGTTCCCACTTCGATAATAGATGGCGCCACTTGTCCTTATGTTGCAACATACATGCGTTTTATTACTGATTTTCAAATTAGTTTCGATTTATTTTCGAAGTACCAACCTACGCAATTAGCTTTTTCACTGGGAATCGTCTTTTCTGTTTCACAGCGTCAAAACTTATCTGAAAAACAGAAAATACGCATGATTGAACCAAACATACGGACATGTTGTGCCATCTATGATCGAAATTTGAAACTAAATATTTTCATTCGCTTGAAGAAAACTTTTCATCGTGAGAAGCATCTTAGCCCAAACCGCAATCCTGTACGACAATTACTTGATTTTATTTTGAGACACTGTAATGCAATTACAAACCTTATATTTAATGTGTCTGCATTATTGTTCGTCACACTAACAATGTACAATTTATTTATAGGGCAAATGTTACCATTCTTTTTTCTTTTTTTTTGGAGGATCAATTATCAATTTTAACCCGGGGGAAGTCGCGCATAAATAGTGTATGAACGGTTTATAGTTCGTCAGCAATAAACGCAAATAATAATCGTAACCTTATTTAGTGGGAGGCAATTGTTACAAATTATGCGTCAAAGATTACTTTTCGAAAAATAGTGGTGGCAATTGTAAAAATCGTACCCCCCCCCCCCCGGGGTATGTCATACCCCATGCGACTCCTCCCGGGTTAAGTATGTAAAATTTTGACAATATCATTTCTAATGATGGTAATTTAAAAAACTGAATGTTACAGTAAAAGTTTCGTAATATAATTTAATCCTGGGACAATGCATAATTGCTTAGATTACTTTTCATTCCCTCTTCCTGCGCTTAGTAGTAATATACCGGGTGATCCAAAAGTCAGGACAAACTTTAACAAGTTGGAAATTGCTCGTCAAACGTGGCAAATGTTCGTACTATAACTAGTTTTATAATTATTTTTGCACCCCATATTGTACTGAATGTATATTTGTTTGCCCTTCATAAGTGCATAGTCTGTAACATCATTAAAATGCACTTGCAATATTTTTTCCCCATTCCCCGTAATGCAGCGGAAAACTTTTGACTGTCCCTGTCATTAAAATATACATCCGATTTTCATAAAATTTGAAATGGCTAGACAAAATTTTACAGCAATTATATATTTAAAATTTCAGACCATTCGTATTCTGTAACATCATTAAAATGCACTTGTAATAATTTTTTCCCATTGCCTGTAATGTAACGGAAAACCTTTGACTGTCCCTGTAATTAAACTATACATCCGATTTTCATAAAATTGGAAATAGCTCGACAAAATTTTGCAACAATTATATATTTAAAATTTCAGACGATTCGGAAGGCTGTAACAACATTAAAATGCAATTGCAATAATTTTTCCCATTGGCTGTAATGTAAAGAAAAACTTTTGACTGTCCGTGTAATTAAACTATACATCCGATTTTTATAAAATTTGAAATGGCTCGACAAAATTTTGCACCAATCATACATTTGAAATTTCAGACCATTCTGTTGGGTAGTTTTTGCTCTGTTATATGCGGACGGACGGACAGACGGACAGACGGACGGACGGACAGACGGACAGACGGACGGACGGACCGAACGACGACTATAGGTGCTACGTATTTATATAATTACGAACGCACCTAAAAATGAATAATTCGAAAGCGAATCAAGATACAAAGATAAGGTTTGCATCAAACGGATGGAAAAGAAACCGGGTTTTTTATGGCAACGAAATAAAAATAGCTCTGTTGGTGACCAACAGATGGTGCTGTAGTGTTTTATTGCACCAAAAGATGATTTACAAATGAAAAAATGTTGACAAATTACAAGTCAGCTTAATTACAGTTAATTAATGCTACAGTAAATGTTCAATGTGCTCTCCATCATTCAGAAGTACAGCTGTGAGACGAGTCACCACACCATTCACAGCATTTAGTAGCATTTCTTGCGTTATGGAAGACACATTTTGGCGTATGGCATCTTTCAGTGCTGCATGTGATGCCGGTTGGTCGCGGTACACTTTTGATTTCAAGAATCCCCACAGCCAAAAGTCAGAGGGTGTCAGATCGGGAGGTCTTGGATGCCATGCGTGATTAAAGTATCGACTGATAATGCGATCCTCCCCAAATGTTGAGCGTAGCAGGCGTTGCACAGGCAGAGCAATATGAGGTGGTGCTCCGTCCTGCATGAAGGTGACTGTTTGGAGTGCCTGTCGCGCTTGCAGTTCAGGAATAATGTTGTTCTGTAACAGTGCTACATATCGCTGATCAGTGACAGAAACTGTCTTGAAACCCGTCTGTGTGACTTCCTCGAAAAAAAATGGACCAATTATGAAATCAGTAGTGAAGCCACACCAGACTGTCACTTTAGGCTGTTGCAAGGGTACCTCAACAAATGCATGTGGTTTTTCTGTGGTCCACACTCGACAATTGTGGGTGTTAACAGCGCCAGAGTGTGTAAAATGCGCTTCATCTGTCCAAAGCACAGTGTGAAGCCAGTCATGCTGCTCTTCCATCTTATTGAATACAAAATTCGCAAAATCTCGACGAGAATCGAAGTCAGGAGGTTTCAGTTCTTGGTTATGTTGTAACTTGTAGAGATACCGTTGTAAAATTATTCGCAGTGCTCTCCAGACACTTCCGTACGACACTCCTGTCTGCCTCGAAACTTCTCGAGCACTGCACTCCCTATGTGCAGCAACCGCCGAAATGGATTGCACTGTCTGCTCCACTGTCGTGGCAACAGCAGCGGCTGTTGAGGGACGTTCACTTCTTTGACGTGACGCCAAAGAACCTGTAGCTTCAAATTTCTTCATCATTTTGTTCAAAGCAGAAACCGTTATTGGTCCTCTGCTATCTCGCATACCCTTCATGTAGTAGCGATATGCGCGCAATGCCGCAGTGGCAATTTCCGAATTCTTATGATACAGTTTAACTAAGAGGGCTTTCTCAACTGTGGACAGCATTTCGATGCATACAAGCTTCGACTACCCTTACCTGCTGCAGTTGCTCCTTTTATATCGTTTGCTGCTTTGCATAATCCTACATCAGAAATCCGACAGCGCCATCTGTTGGTCGCCAACAGAACTATTTTTTTCGATGCCACACAAAACCCGGTTTCTTTACCATCTGTTTGGTGCAAACCGTATCTTTCTATCTTGATTCCTTTTCGAATTATTCATTTTTTTAAGTTTGTCCTGGCTTTTGCATCACCCGGTACATAAAAAAACATTACGATGTAGCATAAGGTAGAGTAAGGGAATCCGTCATAGAAATTCATTCTAAAAAGGGCTCCGCGACTCAGAAAGCTAGGGAACCACTGGACTAAAATAATGCAAATATCATGCAGAATTACTTTAAAGATTCTGTTTGAATAAATATGGTTTATTCCAAGATGTATTACTTACATATGTATATGTGATGTATATGTGAGATACTTAATTTTACAAATAAAAAATATATAAACGACATTTCATTTATATAAAGAACATCATGTTACAAGAAAACAGAAATAAATCTTATTAATATAAAGTTCTTTATTTTAAAAAATGAAAGAAATTTAACCTAGCAATGTAATAGACTACTTATAACCGAAACCCTATAGTCGGTCTTTTACAAGTAGATTCTCTTTGGAAAAGGATTTGTTTCGATTATTATATGAAATGCATTTCAAAGAACTTGAAGTATAGAATTTGGAGATCAATAATTTCAGAACAGTATCCGAAATTGCATTACTTAGCGAAAAAAGTAGAACTTCGTAAAGCTCATAATGTCATTGAAACTAAAAGTTTTCTTTTGTATTTTATAAAAATAATTTTTCTTTCTTTCGTTTCATGCATTCTATCTTTGGGAATAAAATAAGTTTTAAGTGATCTAGATTTTTTTTAAATTATTTTCCGACGATAAATTTATTTGGGATAAGAGATACAAAATTTAACTTTGTGGACTTTTAATTTTACATAACGTGAATAGTTCCATTTAATAATTTCATTGATAATTATATTTGTAATTTTCATTAACGTGTATTTTTATACGTTTGAGAAGAATGTAGATAAAACTGCAGGGTTCGTACGCTTCAAGGACTTTCAAGCAACTTTTACTAGAATTTTTGTAAAGTAATATTTGCCTTATTTAATGAAAATAAATTCTATCTTCAGATATAGAAAATACACTGAATCCCTTGATGCGTATGAACCCTAAACTGAATACAAAATAGAGATAAATTTGAAAACAAAATAGAGATAAAATTGAAAAAAAAAAGCCCTAAAAGCACTCAGTTTGCAAAACATTAAGGAAATATCGATTTTCCAATATTTTGCTTAAAAGGAAATTAGATATTTAGTAGTGTTTTCTGACGAAGATTGTAAAGATCTGATGATAAACAAATATGCGAAAAAGGCTTTTCACTGCACCCATTCTGCCTTAAAGGAGTTAGGGTTGCAATTTTTAAATTCTTTTTTTCCAGTATCTGATCAAATAGCTAAAACGTAAAATTGGTCTTACGTATCTTGACAAGTGCAGGTATCACCGCAAAAAGTCTGAGATTTTTCGAGAAAATTTCGTACTGAAGCGACGAGACTGATAGAATAAAGGAGATTATTGTGTTGTGTAATAGACACGCACACATATGTTATTATTCAAGAATATTTCGTTCCTCACCTTATCATAGATTTTAGTAAATTTTTAAAGTACATTTACAGTATCTATTGATACAGACTTCGTTCATAATTTTGCAGTCGTCCGTATAGGGGAACGTATACCAAATACACTCGAATATCGCGTGAATTCAGAAATATTAATTACTTTTTTTAATTCTTTAAAATCAAATATTATATTTACGTGTCAAATGATAACATATTTTAGTGTATTTCTGTATTCCAGATCGAACGGTATGAAGAAAATGCTTCTAATTCCAGTAGTTCGTGAGATATTTCATATTGATTAATTTGGCGATGTCTTTGGCGCCAAAACTTCAAAATATCTAATATTACAAGTGATACTTCCTAAAAAAGACATCCTACAGCAACGGAAGAAATTAAAATTAAATCTTTTTGTTAATGGATTCTTTTTGTTAAAGAACTAAAACGGTTAGATTATCAATAAAAACGCATCGAAAAATAAAATAAAATGAAATAAGAAACTTTGTTACTGATTTCGTATTACTAAGAAAAAAGGTTTATTCAGAAATTAGTACCATTAAAAAGCGAAATTATTTAATTTAAATATAAAAGCTATGTTTGAGCGAATTAAAAAAAGCTTGCGTTTTCAAAGATTTAAATTCAAACAATATTTGGCGGCTTATCATTTGCTCCTGGTGAAAAAGAAAAAATGGGTACTTTTATGTTAGTCGTGCATAAATCTCGCCAATAGCGTTTATTAAATCGCCATAAGCATAATTTACATTTGTATGTTTGTTTATAAGGTTAAATTCTGGAACTACCGAACCGATAAAAAATAATGGTGGCAAAATGCTTGTAACCATCTCTTCTTCAACATAGACACACTTTATCTACGTGCAACAACTTCCAAATGGTTTCAGGAGCAAAAAACATTCTAAAATTTCGATTTCTGTGATATTGCTGTGACAAAAAATTTGAAATTTTGGGGGGCGGTTACATTTAAGATCTAAATAACTTTTTTATGAATGGTTTTTAAAAAGTTTAAAAGGATTAAAAATTTAAAAGTATTAAATGAGCGGAAAACATTCTAAAAACGTGTTACGATTTCCATGGAATTAATAGTTAACGATAAGCATTTAAGATTAAACGTGGCTGCTACATTTAAGCCGCAAATTCTCACTAAGAACGGTTATAAAAATATTCGAAATTTCAATGAAATGTGCGGGAAGCATTATAAAAACAGTCTAAATTATGATTTCTATGGAATTCTTAGGGGTATAAACTTGAAATTTGACATGGCTGCTACTTTTAAGCCGTAAATTTATGCTCAGAACCTTTTTTTTCCGAAATTTAATATGCTGAAAGGGAAAAACCCTTAAAAGATTAGGAATTTTGTGATACTGAAGGGACTAGAATCTTAAAATTTGAAATGGCGGTTATTTTTGTGATACAAACGCTCGCAAAGTATGATTTCTAAAAATAGTCGAAATTTAAAGTGGTGAAATGAGCGGGAAGCATTATAAAAACGGTCTAATTTACGATTTCTATGGAATTCTTAGGGGTATAAACTTGAAATTTGACATGGCTGCTACTTTTAAGATGTATGCTCAGAACATTTTTTTTTTTTTCGAAATTTAATATGCTGAAGGGGAAAAACCCTTAAAAGATTACGAATTTTGTGATACTGAAGGGACTAGAATCTTATAATTTGAAATGGCGGTTACTTTTGTGATACAAACGCTCGCGAAGTATGATTTCTAAAAATAGTCGAAATTTAAAATGGTGAAATGATCAGAAAAGTTCAAAAAATGTCAAAGTTACGATTTCATTGAAATTATTAGAGACAGAAACTCAAAATTTCACATGGCTGTTACTTTAAAGACGTAAATACTGGCAGAGAACAGTTTTTAAAGGAAACAAAATTAAACAAGTTGGAAATTGCTCGTCAAAAGTGGCAAATGTGGTGCGTTCGTACTAAAACTAGTTTTACAAATATTTTTTGCACCCCTGTACTGAATGTATATATTTTGCACTTCATAAGTGCATAGTCTGTAACATCATTAAAATGCACTTGCAATAATTTTTTCTTATTGGCCGTCATGTAACCGAAAAAATACGGCTGTCCCTCTAATTAAACTATACATCCGAATTCCATAAAATTTAAAATGTCTCGACAAAATTTTACAACAATTATATATTTAAAATTTCAGACCATTCGGCTGGGTAGTTTTTGATCTGTTATATGCGGGCGGACACACAGACAGACTTACGGACAGACAGACAGACGGACGGACTGAACGACGACTATAGGTGCTACGTATTTATATAATTACGAATGTACTTAAAAAGGTAAAATGCGCGAAAAGCGTTGTAAAAACGTTCTAAATTATGATTTCTATGGAATTGTTAAAGATAAAAACTAGAAATTGGATATGGCTGCAACTTTTAGGACGCAAAAGCACGCACAGAACATTAAAAAAAATCGAAATTTAAATAAGTGCAAGAGGAGGAAAGGATCGAAATGTACGATTGTTATTTTACTGCTGGGACAAGACAATTCAAAATTGGTATGGCTGTTACTTTTAAGATACAAATGTTTGCTAAGAATGATTTCCAAAAAAATTCAATATTTAGGTGAAATTAGCGGAAAACATTTTAAAAATGTTCTAAACTAGAATTTCTCTGTAACTGCTAAAGTTAGATACAATTCGACATGGCTGTTACTTTTAAAACGTAACAGTCGCACAGGACAGTTTTAAAAAAATGGAAATTTAAGATATTTCACTACGCGAAAAGCGTTTTAACACGTTCCAAATTACTATTTGTATGGAATTATTAAGGCTAGAAACTTGAAAATTGACTTGGTTGCTACATTTAAAACGCAAATACACGCACAGATCAGTTTTTTAATTCGAAATTTAAAAGGGTGCAGGGGAATACAACGTTCTAAACTTACCATTTTTGTGATACTCAAGGGACTAGAAACTTGAAATTTGGCATTACGGTTACTTTGAGGATATATTGCTCGCAAATGATTTTTTTTATTCCAAATTTAATAGCGTGAAATGAGTGTAAACTTTCTAAAAAAGTTCTGAATTGCGATTGTCATGTCATTTTTTGTAATATTTTTCAACTAATTAACTGCTCATTCATTTCAAATTTAGCTGGTATATTTAAAATTCTGACTACAATTGTAGTGATTTAAATCACTAGCAGATCTACCTATTTCATATTCTAATATTAAGACCCTCATGAATGAAAAATAAGCTTATTTATTAAATTGTAAACAATTTAATATGTGCAGTTTATAATAAAAATGTTTCCCCGTATAAAACCTATTTTGGCAAAAAAAAAGCCAATTTTGGCCACAATAAGCTGGTTAAAACAGATAAAAGCTATCGGCGTGCCTTTTTTAAATTTTAGAAAGTTTTTTTGCAATCCTGCAATATAATAAATTTTCTCTGCTGCTATGTTTTTTGTGATTATTAGTTTGAATTTTTTATATCAGGGTCCAGATAACGTCGGGCTGGTCAGTTAGTACAATTGTAAGCTAAATTTCTTTTATTCGATATTAGAAATCTGTTTTCATGTTTGTGAAATGTTATCTAATATTATATTTAACATATCAGGGTTCTAATGAGTTCTTACTTTTATATACTACTATTTTCACAAAATAAAGCAGTTTACATATTTAATCGCAGCATCTTGCCATTATACACACTGAAAGAAAAAATATACCATCTTCATCTAGAACAAATAGGTAGTCATTTTCCAAATTCATAAACTAGAAATATAGATTTCCGAGTTATGTGAATAAGGTAAACAAATAAACTGATGAGACGAAATGATCGAGAATCTCTAGTCTACAGTTTTCTAGATGATGAAACAATACGTTATATATTATGAATCGTTTAAATTGAGAGAAATTATCACTTGATTTTTAAATTAATTCATAAACTAGAATTATAGTTACTAAAACACACTTCTTGTGCTCGCATTTCTTTGCAGAGATTTTTAAATAAGTTTGACCACGATAACATAGGAAAACGCCCTTGAATTTTAATAGGGATAACTAAAACTATCTAGCGCGAGGAACTAAAATTTATAAGGATGGAACTATGTTTTCTAGAACCACAATATATTTTCTAGATGGCAGTGGCAGAATTATTTCCCAGTGTAAGGCAAAAAAACCTTTTAGAAATTACTGGTATTCAATTCTAAAACCCATTATGAACCGAGATTATCAAATATAACGAAATGTATAAAATTAAATATACAAGTAACACGAGCAAGTAATATTTAGAGGCTTTATATTCCACAGAAGCTTTAATAATAATCTTGCATTAGACTTACATTTAAAACTAATTATACGATACACTAAATACAAGCATTGAAAATAGCATTTCACCTTTATATGATTTTTTTTCTTTTACTAAAAAAAGATTACATATGAACCAAAAGTAGGATCAAAACTAACATGTTTTTATCTTATTAAAGTAAGCGGTAAAGTTTAACTAAGATTCAATTTATGTTCTTGAAGCAAATATACTTTTTTGCGGCACATCTGTCACATGTATAAGACAACTTTCTTTTATAAAAAAAAAAAAAAAAAAAAAAAAAGTAGCTATTTGATTGCATTCACAGTCAGAAAAACAAACTTAATCCGTATTTTATTTGATTTATATTTACGTAGCCATGTACCTTTTTTACTTGAATACATATTTATATGAAAGGTAATAATTTGGGTTTATATAACTGATGCTTTTTATACATTTGGAGTACAAGTTTCAACAATTCTTTGTAAGTGAAAACTTAAATAGAATTTTGATATACATATATTACCTTTCTTTTCTGGAAAGTAATATAATTTCATTTTATTTTTATGAAATGCTCTGCTAAGACTAAAACAGATTTTACACTTTTATAATAAATTATAGAACTTAAAATACATGTTTTACCTTAACATTTCTTATTACTTTTTGTAATTGAAAATAATTTTCTCTTTACTCTAGAATTTGTCTCTTATTTGTTAATATATTTTCTTTTCTCTTTCTTTTCTTGTCTTCATCTTTTTGTAAGTTTGCAACTTGTTTAATAATAGATAGTAGAGCGTAGTTAGTGAACAGTAATAATTTGAATTCCTCTGTAAGCCCTGTATATTGTCAATAAAATTTATACACACCACATAATATGCAAAAATTATCGCACATAGACTGTAGTGTAACCGAAATATTTTTTCTGTTTCGTGCACTCTATATTCTGCAGTCTATTTGATATTTTAATATTAGTGCCTTCATTTTAGAAAAAAAAAAGTTTATTTATTAAATTCTTACCTTATTTGTTAAATTCTAAACACCTTAATATGTGCAGATTATAAATAAAATGCTTCACTGTATAAAAGCCACTTTTGGCCACAACTAGCTGGTTAAAACCAATAAAATCTAACGTCGAGCTTTTTTTAAATTTCAGCCAGCTTTTTTGCTTATTTATATAATAAATTTTCTCTGCTGCTGTGTTCTTTTTTTAGGATTATTAACTTGAATTTTTTATCCCAGGCCCAGACATTGTCGGACAAGTCAGCTAGTACAATTATAAGCTAAATTTCTCTTATTTGATATTATAAATCTGTTTTCATGTTTATATGTCAAATATGTTAATTGTAATATGAGAGTTATAATGAGTTCTTACTTTCAAATACCTTTAAAATATTTACATAAACTAAAGTAATTTACCTATTTAATCACAACATCTTGTCATTAAATCAGGCAAAAAAGTCTTTTAAAAATTACTGGTATTAAATTCCAAGCCCCAGTACGAACCCAGAATGTCAAATATAACATATAAAATTAAATATACAAGTAACATGAGCAAGTGACTTTTTAAAGACTATCTTACACAGAATCTTGCATTATATTTACATTTAACACTCTCTAATTATACGCCACACTAAATAAAATCTTGCAAGCATTAAAAATAGCATTTCACCTTGAATATTGATTTTTTTTTATTTTACTAAAAGAAAATTATATGTGAACCAAAAGTAGGATCCCAACTAACATGTTTTTATCTTATTCAAGTAAACAGTAAAGTTTAACTCAGATTCAATTTATGTTCTTGAAGCAAATATACTTTTTCACGACACACCTTTCCCATGTATAAGACAACTTCCATTTATAAAAAATACAGCTATTTGATTTCATTCACAGTCAGAAAACAAACTTAATCCGTATTTGATTTGATTTATATTTACTTAGCCATGTACCTTTTTTACTTGAATACACATTTATATGAAAGGTATTAATTTGTCTTTCTATAACTGATACTTTTTATTCGTTTAGGGCACAAATTATAACAATTCTTTGTAAGTGAAAATTTAAATAGAATTTTTATATACATTATTGTGATGATCAAATTAGCATGTCATCACATATCATTATTTATTCCCCATTTTTAAATGTAATTTTTCCTTCACAATTATAAATTTATTTAAAAAATTTCTTTTTTTATAAAATATATATATCTTTTTGTCTTCTCTTTACGCTTTAAATAACATTCACGCTCCTAAGTCCACTCAAAGCCGTTAATAAAATAATTCAAAAAGAAATCATTTTCTCATCCTTAAACCTTTAACTGTGCGTGCATATTTTGAATTCCGGTATGGAATATATATAAAAAAATATTGTTTGGTCATGTGCTCATTTGCAGAAGTAATTTAAACAGTTATTGTTATTTCCCAGTTTGATAGTCAATACAGATTCTTTTTCGACCTCGAAGATAAAATCTTTTTACATTACAGAAGGCGTTAGGCATATGTGTTGTTACTTCTAAATGTATTTTTTCCCAGTGTTAAGCCTTGGCATTAAAAGCCTTGGCATGTACGTTAAAAATTGTGTTTCGAAAATTAACGGTTGTTAGGTTAGATTGTAATTCAAATTCCCATTAAGTTATATATTCTTTAGAGTTATAAATGTCCAGATTTCCAATATTTTGAATCGATGCACTAGTAATTATATCTGACAATTACCATTCACTTGCTGACCTTCAGCCTTATAATACCTCACCGGATCGGATCCCCCTCTGATACTGCATTTTAGATGTCTATCTCTACAGTGCCAGCAAGAAAAAAACTTGACAGCCACTGACAAATTTTACAAAAGCCCTCTTTTCAAAAGACTACCAGAACTAAAATAGTTGGATGTGCCAATCCCAAAAATATATACATTATATGGCCAAAGGTGACCGGCCACTTGCGATTTTTGACGTTTTCTTAAATATCTAGAAAAATACATGAGGAATTATCCTGAAACTCGTAAACATAATACTACAGGTCATATATTTCCGTGAAGATTTTTTCCCGAAACCCCATAGGGGATTGTCAACAAATTGAAAAAAAACGAATATATTTTGGACAACCTTGTAAAAACTAGTGTAGTAAAACCGTTCAAACTGTAGATTACGATTAAGTGCCTTATTTTATTAAATTGTGTTCATTTTTATGAGAAGAGCACGTATATTCGTAGAGAAATTAAAGTTTTTATAAAAAGAGTCCCACATTTGCCAAGTTTTTTTATTATAATTTCTAGAGTTCGTAATATAAAAAAAAAAAAGTTATTTTCAGAAAATATGACAAATATCAATGTGCATAATATCCTGCAATCAGAATGAAAAATAATAAAAATTGTATGAAAAATGAGCAGTTTTACTAAATAATGATTCACTGCGCATGCCCGAATGTAAACAAAATATAATGTGCATAATGTGTTAGCTAAATGTATAGAGCAACTTTTGTAAAAGTCTCAAAAACATAGCTTGAAAATTCTGAAAATTACGGTTGATAGAATAAGCTCAAAATCCGTTGTTTCCAAAATGAAGAAAAAAGATGAGGGGTTGTATCCATATATCCATTGATTAGTGCCTGTATAGCATACACAATATTGCACGTACTACTGTATTTTGATAAGCAAAATACTTGACAAAATTTGGGACTCTTTTTATAAAATCTTTAATTTCCCTACGAATATACATGCTATTCTCATAAAAATGAACACAGTTTATTACAACAAAGCACTTTTGCTACACTAGTTTTTACAGGGTTGTGCAAAAGATATTCGCTCTTGTTCAATTTGTTGACGATCCCCTATGGGGTTTCAGGAAAAAATCTTCACGGGAATATATGACCTGTACTATTCTGTTTACACACCTGGAGTTTCAGGATAATTTCTCATGTATTTTTCTAGGTAATTAAGAAAACGTCAAAAATCGTAAGTGGCCGGTCACCTTAGGCCATATAGTGTATTTTAATATTTCAAAATGTTGTTACAAATGTCAATATTTCATTTTATTAGTTCAATACTATATCAAATTTGACTTCCATTCTTAATTTCTGCGTCAGTCAGTTAATCGAAGTAAAACGAGTTAATCTCGATCATACTTATTAAAAGCAATAATTTTCGTTATTCTGTTGTATATCGGTTGTTCGCGAATCGTAGGCTTATCAGGATGGAAAGTTCCAGTCGATTTACGAGCCACCAGTATGCAATAGAACTACGAAAAATCAAGAAAATTAGACAAAAATCGCTATTATAGTGCCCCCTTTGAGCGGAATATTTCCAAATTCAGGGAGGACCTTCTTGCCATGGCCAAAAGGATACACACAAAATTTTGTTCAATTCTGTGCATAACTTCATACACTTTAGATGATACAATATTCAAAATGCACAAAAATCGCTATTACATCGCCCCCTGTCGGCGGATTTTTCAAAATTAAAGGAGGACCTTCTTGCTATAGCCAAAAACTTTAAAAAAAAATTGGTTCAAATCTGTGCATAACTTCATACACTTTTTGATGGTACAAATGCGACACACGGACAGACAGACATTTTGTATAAACATGATTTTTGTGACCTCTGACCCCTAAAATGCGTAAATCCGTCGAAAACTGGAAGTAGAAAAAAATTTCGATTACAATACTTTCTTCTATTGAAGATAAAAGAAAGTAAAAAAACGGGAGAACGCTGAGTCATCTCAAGCTGCAGAGGCCACCACTCCACGTGATCAACGACTGATAGAAATCTCTCCCGCCTCTTCTATTTAAAGCAGAAAAAAGCAAAATAAAACGTCTTAACATTGAGATTGTGGCTTGGGTGTCAAGATCTTTTTTGCTGGCACTATACAATAAATAAAACGAATTGGCTATTGATGTTCGCATGCTACTTCGTTTATCTCTTTAATATTCAAAGACCGACGACGAAGCCTAAATTTCTATCAATACAACTCTAAAACGCTGATTCACTTCGTATCGGCCACTTCATGCCAAGATAAATTATAATTTCGAGAAGTCTTCATTATACATGTAATACGCTTCGTTGCTAGAAAGTACTGTAATTTCCCTTTATTTTTATGTAACTTTCTGCTAAGACTCAGACAGAATTTACACTTCTATAATAAATTATGCAACCTAAAATTCTACATTTTTTACCTTAAAATTGTTTATTACCTATCGCAATTGAAAATACTAAGTTACTCTTTACTCTTGAATTTGTCTCTTATTTGTTCTTTTCTTACGTTTTTGGTTTTTTTTTTTTTTTTTTTTTTTTTTTGTAAGTTTGAGCCATGTTTAATAATAGACAGTAGAGCGTAGTCAGTGGATAGTAGACAGTAATAATTTCAATTCGTCTGTATAGCCCTGTAACCCTGTACATTGTCTATAAAATTTATATACACCATAAAATGTGCAGCAATTATCGCTCGTAGACTGTACTGCAACCAAATTCGTTTATATGTCCCAACAAATAAATTATAAATGATGTGCCCCCTATGTTCTGCAGTAAGCATTTTGTAATGCACCTCAGTAAAAGCGTAAATTTCATTATATTTGGAAAAGAGTAACGTCATTAAAGTTAAGGATCGACCGATCAAAACTGGAACCGAATTCTCGTGATCTTTCCTATTTTCGGCCGAAAACGAAAACGTCCAAATTTTTTTAAGTAATTAAATTGTATGTATTAAAGTAATTAATGCATACATATTTATACATAATTATTAGGTTGTAACGAAAGTTTTTCGCCAAATCACCATTACATAATACTAATTATAATAAATTTAATTAACTGCAATTTTATATATAACCACCATTCCGCCAAAGCTTCACAGTGTCATGTGATACAGCACTGGTACCTGAAGCTGTACACTTTATTCGGTGACATTCTGTTGCTGACTTTTTGCAACAGAACTGGAAGTAAATAATGGTTCTAATCTGGTAGCATAATAGTTACGTTTCAGGCACCTTGTACTTAGTCATAACGATATTTTTTACAAATTTCACAATACAGTGTTACAAAGCAAGTCTCTTTCTTTCAAATGCTAAAATTCGTTTGACAAAATATGAGTAAACACGTCAACGCGAACTGTTTGCACAGGCCGTATTAGCTGTGGCGGGAAACTTTCGTTACAACCTGATATTAATTGATTATACATACTTATTAAAAATGCATAATTATTAATTGATTATGCATATTTATTAAATATACATAATTATTAATTGATTATACGTGTGGCCCATGTTGGCTCTCTGTGCATTACACCCAAAACTTTTTATTTTCATATAAAATAAAACGTAATTAATTCATGACCGACACAGAAAGATTTTCTACTTATACTAATTTCATTTAATTAAAAAATATTTTACTTTTATGTATACACACCTCGATTTATATTTTATAATGATTTTTGTAAATTATCATTTGTTATACCAGAACTTTCTCTAAGAGTTTTCGAAACACGTCTGCGGTTTCAAACTGAAAATTTTATATTACTGTTATGGCTGCAGCTTTTAATGCGCATGTGAAACAGTTTATTTATATATGGACTGCTTGCTTTATAATTGGCATTCACGTCTTAGGTCAGTCATGACTGATAATTATAAACAACGAAGTTCGTAACAATAAATAGTCACATTTGAGCTGATAAATGAGTAACGTTGAAATTTTCCAAAAGAAGAAACGAGATTATTCAAATACCGATATAGTCCGCGAGCCAGCAACAGATTTTGATGTCCAAGGTTCCTCTCGGCCGTTTCTCTCCTCTTTTGTAAAATGCTTCAGAGAGTTGTATCATGAAGCTCCGTGAACGTCAGCTGCGGTTCCGTGGGTGAGTTGAGCAGCGGTAGCCTCCCACACATGTAAAAAAAAAAAAAAAAAAATTAGTCATTTTCTCCCGGTTTAAAATTTGTCAAATTATAGCTAACCCAATATCTTGAAGAAAAAAAAAAGTCAGCTGATTATAGAGTGGTGGTTAATACGCCAGCTGGTCACACGAACATGAAAAAAATACACAGGGTGCAAAAGAAAGACCCATTAACCTGAAAATACTTGCGAACGGAGAGAGCTACAGCTATGGAAGTGGGGTAACGGTATAGTAAAGTAACAACGCCCGATTTAATGCAAACGACGAATATAGCTATTGAAAATCGTAAACGAAAAGATATAGAGCCAAATTTCCAGTTAGAAAGTTTTAGAGCAGCAGTTAATTAGTACGAAACGACATTTGGTTTACATGGATAAGATAAATCTTCGCCTGTATACCCAAAAATGTCCGAAATCGATGCACTCCATTTTGTTTAAACGTTTGAATGGAGTAGTCAGAAGTATGAAGAAATACGCACAATTTATGATATAAATACGTGCTTATCTCAATACATTTTGATAACATCACACAAAAAACAAAAAAGACAAACTGTCTCACAGTAATAAAAACACTGTTAAAAATTTGCAGCAAACTGTCCAGTCATTCGACCGTTTTTTTTTTTTTTTTTTAAACGGTTTCATAACTGTAATTTAACTATACTATATTCTGACCATAAAATGGGCAATAATATGGTCACAATAGTGTTAAATAACGGTTTTGTAAACGTTTTCGAAAAAACTGTCAATGATTGGACAGAATGCTGCAAATTTTTAACAGTGAATTTAATATTCAGTATGTTTGAAAAGTTCACGATTGCTCACGATACACGTTTGTATTCGTAAGAGTAATTCTACATGCCACATTTCTCAGCATGGAACGTCTATTGCTAACTTCTTCAATACGACTACATAGATTTAACCCTTTCAAGGGCTGTGGCTAGAAGGTCTAGCCACCTAATTTTAATTCGAAAATTGACAATTGGCAGCAAGAATATTTTAATAAAATTTTGCTTTTGTAATGAAAGTGAAAATTAGCGGGATTTTATTTTCTAAGAAATTCGTTTGAATATTCTGGTGTCAGTAAATTACTTCATCAGTTTACGAACAAAATTCTTCTGCCCCTGAAAGGGTGAATATAAAATTTTAAATACATTGGAAATTAAATTTTACAGACATTACAGTACAGTACAACGTCACAATCTGAAATTGTGCACTACTACATTTACGGAATATGAATATGCAAAGTAGAATCGTCGCTAATCGATTTCGGACATTTTTGGGTATACAGGCGGCGATTTATCTTATCCGTGTGAACCAAATGTCGTTTCGTACTAATTAATTGATGCTCTAAATCTTTCTAATTGGAAATTTTGCTCTATTTCTTTTCGCTTACGATTTTCAATAGCTATTTTCCAAATTTCACCACTAGGGGGCGCTGCCGCCGTTTGCATTAAATCGGGCGTAGTCACTTTACTATACCGTTACCTCACTTCCATAGCTGTAGCTCTCTCCGTTCGTAAGTATTTTCAGGTTAAAGGGATTTTCCTTTGCACCCTGCATATATTTTTCATGTTCGTGTGACCAGTTGACGAATGAACCACCACTCTATAATCAGCTGACTTTTTTTTCCCTTCAAGATATTGGGTTGGCTATAATTTGACAAATTTTCAACCGGGAGGAAATTACTATTTTTTTTTTTTTTTTTTTTTACATGTTTGGGAGGCTACCGCTGCTCAACCCACCCACCGAACCGCAGCTGACGTTCACGGATCTTCATGATTCAACTCGCCGAAGCATTTTACAAATTATCGGCCGAGAGGAAATAACTGACGAAATTTGCACCTGGCTCGTGGACTAATAGTTTCGGGTCGGCCGCACATTCAGCCGCATTTTCGCCAAAACTCATGATTTGGGCCGAAAACGAATTTCTGGTCAATCTTTAATTGAAATGCGTTGTAGACAATTTTTCAACGTGGGTCATTTCACGAATGACTTCGCTTGTTTGTCTCTGTAAATGATTGATAAATGTTTTGCATACCATTTTTTACAGAAAACATGTTTTAGTGCATCTCATAAATGGATTCCGCTCTCATAAAATACAAAAGCATTCTGAGATGTGAAATATATATACATTTGTTTAATTTCAAAAATACTCGTTGTCATCTAGAACACAAAACATGTGAATTTAATTTTTATCCTTCTATATATAAAAAAAAGTTTTGATTTGGAAATGGACCAATGAGCATCTGCGTAGATATTCCGGGTTGATCCGCATCCAATTTGAATGCTTAAGAATGGCCTTTCATCGTTAATATTAAGAAAACTGTTGCATACAAAAATATGAAAATCGGTGGTATTATAGAAAAATGTTTGATAAACACGCTGATGCAGACAGTTTTCAAATCGAAGAATTATTTTAAGAGATATTTAATGCTAAAGTTGGACAAAATCGTTCCATTAAAAAAGTTTTATTTGAGCAAAAACTATGCATGAGAATTTAATCATTTTTAGATCATTTTATACGTTATAAGTTCCCAATGCGCAGATTGCATTTATTTTTCTTATTTGACGCATTTTTTGAGGTTTTATTTCTATTTTTAATTCAAATTTTCAGCATTTCGAGAGATGTTTTTTACAAATTTTAGAAAATGCCATTAATTTAAATTGTTGCCAATTATATAAACAGCGAAACAAATTATCATATCAAATATTTCTTCAAATTAAAAATTTATTTACACATGACTATTACAAACAGAAAAAAAAACTTTAAAATTAGAATTAAATGATTACATGTTAAAAGCAGGAAAATTACGTCATAAGAACCATATTTACACTTGAATTTTACGTCATATTTAAAATGCCCCAAAAATATGGTAAAACAATTTAAATTGAAAAATATATTTGCGCGAGATATTTTGATATAATCTTTTCAACTATTATCGTGAATTCGAAGACAGCGCAAATAATATTTCCTTCTAACAAAGAAAGTATTTTTACGCGAATAATAATAAGAGAAATAAAAGTTTGGTGTAAATTACGTGAGATTTGAAACGATACATTTAAAATGAATTATTTAAAAGAACTATCTTATAGCGCTGCTAAAAAATACCGGGAGACAATGACACTGTTAACTTAATTCATTTTACATTAGCTTATTTTCAAATAACTAATGTGTTTAATTAAATACGAAAACAGCCATTGTATCTCTTAACAGCAACAGATTTGGTCTTAAAAATCCCCAATACAAGGAAAACGAATGGAAACCCGTTTACAGAGAGATCGCTACTGTTTTTTTTTTTTTTTTTTAATTTTAATTCAATATTTTTAAAACCGATCAAATGCGTGCAATTAGCGTGCTTTTTGGATTTTGGTGTGCCTGAACAGGGGTTGGCGAGCGTAGCTCGTAGGGGGCAGAGCCCCCTAGTCTTTTAAAAATTAACATGTTATCCAATATTACTCCAGATAAAGAGATAAATAATATATGTCTTCTACAAGAATCGCGGTGATTACTTAGTAGACCCCAATGTGCTAAATCTTTCCGATAACTATTAACAGTGTCTTTACTAAAAAATAATGTTACATCTAACCATAAGCCTCTCGTAAAACGAAGCAGGCGTTTCATTGTACGGTTAAATACTGATAATCGACTGCAATTTTTTAAACTTCTAATCATCCCACATTTCAATTTTTTACTTTCTTCTATCTTTACAAGAAGAAACTATTGGATTCGCGAAAATTTTCTAATTCCGGATTTTGACGTATTTACACGTTTTAGGGGTTAGAGATCCAGAAAAACATGTTTTTACAAAATGACTGTCTAATGATTCTGTCTGCGAGTCTCTGTCCGTCTGTCTGTCTGTGTGTGACACAAATTTTGTGAGCGCTCTATCTCAAGGACTATTGAATGGAATGTAATAAAACTTTAGATTAAGTTGGTGTCTGATATAAATTGGTGCTGATTACTTTTTGGTGTAAATCGCCCAACAGGTGGCGCTGTTTTCCTGTATTTTTCACGATTCCCGCACTAGCTATATCTCAAGGACTAATGCATGGATTTTCGTAAAACTTCAGATTCAGTTAGTTCTTGATATAATTTGGTGCTGATTATTTGTTGGTGTAAATCAACCACCAGGTGGCACTGATATGTTGCCTTATTCTTGATTATCGCAATAGCCCTATCTCAAAAAATAATGCACGAATTTTCATAAAACTTCAGATTAAGTTAGTCCTGGATATAAATTAGTGCTGTTTAGTTTTTGTTGTAAATCGCCGAATAGGTGGCGCTGCTATGCTACATTTTTCAGATCCCCGCAATAGTTTTTTCTCAAAAACTAATGCGCAAATTTTCATCAAACTTCAGATTCAGTTAGAAGTTGATACAAATTGTCGCTGATTAGATTTTGGTGTAAATCACCAGCTGTGGCGCTGCTATGCTGCATTTTTCAGGAAGTATTAACGTGTACGAGATAGAAGAAAGTTTTGGGATTGCCATACCCAACTAGTCACACCATCGTACAGAGAAAAGAAATACTTTTAAACGCCCTTTGTTTGAAAACTGAATCTCAAATTGTGTTTGAGATATTATTTTTTTGTAGCTTTTAATGCCATTTCTGTAAGAGTGGCAACTGAAGTTATCCAGTTCTGTAGAATGTAAACGGAAAACAGTAGATTACTATATCTTTTTGTTGCCATTTTCTCATAATAACTGAAAAAAAAATTGTAACTAAAATACGTGCTAGGCCAAGAATACCGTCTGCTATAAAAACGTATTTTAAGGAATAGTTGAGTGGCTTATTTTCGCCGCGTTTACTTAATTCCTATCAAAAAGCTGAAAGAATGCAATTTTAATTACTCGTGTGTAATAACATTTTACGAATTTTGAAAAAATATAATTCAATGATTTCTGATAAAATATAGAGCTATTATAAACTACGAGGGTAGGCTGATAAGGAATGCACAGATGCTTGCAGGGTCCGAGCGAAAGGACCTTCAGAAGCGCGCACGGTGGCATGTGTAAATAACATTCCCCATAAATACGCATTCGCAGATCGCAGGCCGTTGAATTCATCCAATGTGTTTTGAGAAGCGGGAGTATAGAGAACGTGTTCTAGTGCTATGTCAACGCGAATTAAAAAGCGCGCTGTTATCGAATTTTTAACTGCCGACAAAGTGACTCCTACAGAAGTTCATCGGCGTTTAAATGTTGTTTATAGTGACGATATTGATCATAGGTCTAGCGTAAATCGATGGGCAATAAAATTTCGTAGTTGCGAGCGTATAAAAGCCGAAATTGCTGATGAAAAACGTAGCGGAACTCCCATCACTGCCACAGACGATAATCGCCGCAAACTCGTGGACGATTTCATTCAAAATGACGACGAATCATTCAAAAGCATATCGCAAGCCATATTGGAATATTCAAGGAACGTATCGGCTTCATTATTGAAAAAGTGGGATACTGTAAAATTTGTGCACGATGGGTACCACGCATTCTCACAAACGAGAACAAATAGCTCTGCGAAACCTGATGTTTGAACCGATTCCACACCGTCTTTACTCTCCTGATCTTGCATCTTGGGATTTCTATTTATTCCTCTAAAGAGAGATCTGAAGGTACACCTCGAACGATGAGGTGAAGGCAGCTGTCAAATCCTGGATTCAAGAAGAGTCGGAAGAATTTTTCAGTGACGGAATAAAAAATCTTGTTATACGTTAGAAGAAATGTGTTAGTCTTAACGGTGACTATTTATAAGACTAGTATGTTGAGGCCATCACAAAACTTTCTTCTATATAAATCACGTCCGTTAAATCATTTAAATAGTACAAAAAAATACATCAATTTAGCACCAATTCATATCAAAGTGCATCTCAATTTGAAGTCTGATAAAAATTCGTGCCTTAGTTCTTGAGATAGAGCTATAGCGGAAATTCAGAAAAATGTAGCATAGCAGCGCAACCTGTTGAGTGATTTAAACCAATACATAAACAGCAATAATTTATATCCAGGTATACATGGATCTGAAATCGTTGAAAATCCAAGCATTAGTTCTTGAGATTGAGCTATTGTAGAAATCACAAAAAACAGCATAGCAGCGCCAACTATTGAGCGATTTACACCAAACTGTATAAAATGTCAATTCATGTCAGGGACTAACTGATTCTAAAATGTGATGAAAATTCGTGCATTTGTGCTTGAGTTACACCTATAGTGGAATTTCTGAAAAATACACAATAGCAGCGCCACCTGTTGAGCGATTTACACCAAAATGTACAAAATTTCAATTCATGTCAAGTATTAACTGATTCTGAAATTTGGTGAAAATTATTGCATTAGTTCTTGAGATACAGCTATAATGGAAATTCAGAAAAGGGCAGCATAGCAGCGCCACCTGTTGAGCTATTTACACCAAAACACAAACAGCACTAATTCATATGTAAGTATACTTGAATCTGAAGCTTGATGAGAATCCAAGCATTAGTTGTTGAGATAGAGCTATTGCGGAAATCGTAAAAAATGCAGTATAGCAGCGCCACCTGTTGAGCGATTTACACAAACATGTGCAAAACTTCAATTCATGTCAAGGACTAACTGAATCTGAAGTTTGATGAAAATCCGTGCATTAGTTCTGGAGATTGAGCTATTGCGGAAATCGTGAAAAAGGCTGCATAGCAGCGCCACCTGTTGAGCGATTTATACCAAAAACTAATCAGCTCCAATCTATATCAGGGACTAACAGAATACAAATTTTTATTAAATTCTGTGCATTAGTTCTTGAGATAGAGCACCCACAAAATTTGTGTCACATACAGACAGACAGACTCACAGATGCACAGACTCACAGACAGACATTTTGTGAAAACATGTTTTTCGGAATCTCTGACCCCTAAAACGTGTAAATCCGTCGAAAACCGAAAGTCGAAAATTTTTACGAATCCAATACTTTCTTCTTGTAAAGATAGAAGAAAGTAAAAATATATGATTTCGAAGCTTAAGAATTGTACTCTAATGTACTTTTGCCCGATCTTGCTATTTGTTTTTATTCGTGTTCTACAAGCTTGTGTGATTTCTTTTCAGGCTACCCTCGTACATTTAATTTTCAGTATCCATATTTATGTTACAAGCAAATGAAGGCATATGAATCATTAGATACTCGATTTCTTTGTTGAGTTTCTTGAATGATGACATAGGTTTTCACTGGGTTTGTGTACTTTTCCGAGACAGTGACGTCATATGCACACTTTTCAGTAGATGGTGCTTAAGTCTGGACCGTAAATGTCTAATTCTTCAACGGATGCAAATGATGGCATTTTATATTTTAAAAAGCGTGTATTTTAAGAAGAATTCTTCAGCGGATGTGGATGACGTCATTTTATTTAAAATAAAAACGTGTGTTTTAAGTCTTAAAACACAAATATGTTTTGTACTATCTATATTTATGTAAGATTCACCATCGGGGGCGACACTAAATACTGAAAAAGCAGAATTCTGCTTCCTGCTAGTTAATAAATTATTAAAATATGTAATTATCCTTCTATATATATATAAAAAAGTTTTGATTTGGAAATGGACCAATGAAAATCTGCGTAGATATTCCCAGCAGATCGGCATCCAATTTGAATGCTTAAGCATGGCCTTTCTTCGTTAATATTAAAAAAACTGTTGCATACAAAAATATGAAAATCGGTAGTATTATAGAGAAATATTTGATAAATACGCTGATGCAGACAGTTTTCAAATCAAAGAATTATTTTAAGAGATATTTAATGCCAAAGTTGGACAAAATCGTTCCATTAAAAAAGTTTTATAGGAGCAAAAACGGTACATAGGAATTTAATCATTTTTATATCATTTTATGCGTCAGAATTTCCCGCTGTGCAGATTGCACTTAGTTTTTTAATTTGACTCATTTTTTGAGTTTTATTTCTATTTTAAATTCAAATTTTCAGAATTTCCAGAGATTTATTTATTTATTTATTTTAGAAAATTGTATTAATTTAAACTGTTGCCAACTGTATAAACAGCGCAAACAATAATGTTTGCTGCAAAATAAAAATTTATTTTACACGTGATTATTATAAACAGAAAATATAAAAAGTAGGAACTCATTGAAAATTACGTCATAAAAACTATATTTACACTTGAATTTTAAAAGAGAAAGGATATTGTAAAATAATAAATTCATTAACATGCGTTAGAAGTCTTAAATAGGAGAATTTACGTCACATTTATGTCACATTACACTAATTACGTAAAATGAACAAAAAATCATATTGCAAAATAGTTTAAATTTAAAAATTGCGCGAGACATTTATTTGATATTTTAAGATGATCATAATATTTCATTTCTAACAAAAGTATTTTTACGTGAATATTAAAAAGAGAAAGAAAAGTGTGCTGAAAATTATTCAGATTATAATTTTCAGATTCAAATTAAAATTCAATCTTCCGAAATCTTTAAAGCCGATCAAATTAGCGTGCTGTTAGAGTCTGCGGTGTCTGAACGGGGGTTAACGAGCGTTGCTCATAGGTGGCAAAGCCCCATAGTTAAGTTAAAATTAAATAAATCACTTCATATTAGATGTAAATTTCCAACTGGGCGAAAAATGTCCGGACCAGGATTCGAACCCGGGATCTCCTGGCTGAAGACGCCAGTGATCTGCCATCTGAGCCATCCCGCACGATTCTGGTCGAACTTTTTCACCTAGCTAACCTTGAGTATTACAGCATCTGGTCTGAAACCTGGTTCAGCTCAACAGAATAAATCTCAGGTAATGGAACTCCAGAAATCGCTGGATACGAAATTACACTAGATTAATATTAACACAATTATTCTAATTTGTAAACAAATCATATTAGATGTAAATTTCCAACTGGGTGAAAAATTTCCGGACCAGGATTCGAACCCGGGATCTCCTGGCTAAAGCCGCCAGTGCTCTGCCATCTGAGCTATCCCGGACGATTCTGGTCTAACTTTTTCACCCAGCTAACCTTGATGATTACAGCATCTGGTCTGAAACCTGGTTCAGCTCAACAGAATAAATCTCAGGTAATGGAACTCCAGAAATCGCTGGAAGCGAAATTACACTAGATTAATATTAACACAATTATTCTAATTGGTAAACAAATCATATTAGATGTAAATTTCTAACTGGGCGAAAAATGTCCGGACCAGGATTCGAACCCGGGACCTCCTGGCTGAAACCGCCAGTGCTCTGCCATCTGAGCTATCCCGGACGATTCTGGTTGAACTTTTTCACCCAGCTAACCTTGATGATTACAGCATCTGGTCTGAAACCTGGTTCAGCTCAACAGAATAAATCTAGAACTGAATATAACTGAACCAGGTTTCAGACCAGATGCTGTAATCATCAAGGTTAGCTGGGTGAAATAGTTCGACCAGAATCGTCCGGGATAGCTCAGATGGCAGAGCACTGGCGGCTTCAGCCAGGAGATCCCGGGTTCGAATCCTGGTCCGGACATTTTTCGCCCAGTTGAAAATTTACATCTAATATGATTTGTTTACCAATTAGAATAATTGTGTTAATATTAATGTAGTGTAATTTCCTATCCAACGATTTCTAGAGTTCCATTACCTGAGATTTATTCTGTTGAGCTGAACCAGGTTTCAGACCAGATGCTGTAATCATAAAGGTTAGCTGGGTGAAAAAGTTTGACCTGAATCGTCCGGGATAGCTCAGATGGCAGAGCACTGGCGGCTTCAGCCAGGAGATCCCGGGTTCGAATCCTGGTCAAGACATTTTTCGCCCAGTTGGAAATTTACATCTAATATGATTTGTTTACCAATTAGAATAATTGTGTTAATATTAATGTAGTGTAATTTCGTATCCAGCGATTTCTGGAGTTCCATTACCTGAGATTTATTCTGTTGAGCTGAACCAGGTTTTAGACCAGATGCTGTAATCATCAAGGTTAGCTGGGTGAAAAAGTTCGACCAGAATCGTCCGGGATAGCTCAGATGGCAGAGCATTGGCGGCTTCAGTCAGGAGATCCCGGGTTCGAATCCTGGTCCAGACATTTTTCGCCCAGTTGGAAATTTACATCTAATATGATTTGTTTACCAATTAGAATAATTGTGTTAATATTAATCTAGTGTAAATCACTTCATTATGTTTAAAACACTGCAAAATCATTATATATCAAATGATTTTTCCCCGTATACCATAATGCAAAGTTAATTATTTGAGTGTATCTTTAAACTTTAAACGAAGAATAAATGCTACATACAACATTTTCAACATGGATCATGCCATGGTAATTCTCAATAGCATATATCAACTACTTAGAAAGCATACTTATGAGAGTTAAAACACGGACAGTTGGAAGGACAGACAGGCAGACGATGGAAATTATATTCACTTTCCAGCTGTGTTAGAAACTGAGAAAAATAATTTTTCCGTCATCAAAACAGTTTTTATAATAGTTTTGTTTCAATGGATTGAACAAAAACGCCTTTAAAAATAATTAGCCTGGAATCCATATAATATTATAAAAGTAATAAATTTAAATATATTTCTTTAAAATTTCTGTATTATTATTTACTGAAAACTATGAAAGATTAAAGTACATATTTCAATGAATATATCGTTATTAAATGATAGGAAGAAAATATATGAGCCAGAAATATGTTTTTTTTTTTTTTTTTTAACTTTATTTTTATGTTTCAATGATTATAAACAAAAATAAGAAAGAAAGTACTCTTAAATGTTTGTTAATTATGAAATTCAGATTTCAAATTCTAAGTAAAAAAGATCTTTTATTAATTATAGGTAAACAAAAATATTGCTTTGACTAAAAAATAATCAGTAATTTATTAATAACTCAGTTAAGAGTTAACTAAGTTAAGAGTTAAAATTCAGAACTTTTTCATATGAAAAATTAATTATACTGTTCTTTCAATTTAAGTACTTTTTTAATTCTTCAATAGAAAAGTAATGATTTTTCCTATTCATTACTTATTGCTTCAAAGATCTATAGAACCACTTAGGATAATAAATTTCTTTTCTGAAGAAAAAATGTGTTAAAAAATAATTTACATTTGTGTTCTTCTAAATGACTGAATATTCAGAGGATTTATAAAATTAGGATACTCTTTTTTTTAAGAATGAACTTTTTTTACATGTTCGTTTTCTTTTCACACCCGTCGTATTTTTTCTCTTCATTTATTTCAACTTAAAACATATAATTATACAATATATTATATAAAAAATAAAATAAAATTACTGTTATTTAGTGGCAAAATAATATACAATACTGTTACTCTGTAACGAAAAGTAAAAAAAGTAATAAAAATAACAATTGCTCTAAAAAGTACCCTTTGTTATGTAGACTGTTACTTTTGTCACTCCCTTAATTGGCCTGCCTTTACCCAACTTTAAATGTGCTTTACATATTTCTTTACTGTACTTAAAAAAAAATTAAACTTAATATTTCACTTATTAGACTTTTTATTGGTTTTCTATTATTACATAAAATTAAATCCTTATAATTTTTAATAATTCTCTATATCTTGAATTCGCTAATCTTTATGATATACTTAATTATTCTCTATATCTTAATAAATAAATTATTAATATCTTATTATATTTTAGTAATATGAAACGTGGTAATGCCACATAATAAACAAATTATTCAGAATTTTTCAATGAAAGTAACGAAATTAAACAGAGCTAACCATTTCAACAAAAGTAAACTCTCATTGCGTGTAAATTCATGTGTTGCTTTACAATGTAGCAGCATAAAGAGTATTTTAGAACGTTCTAAGTCATGAGCTAAGAAAGCAAACACTTTGCACCATGGTAATGAGGATTAACTCCATGGATAAAGTTTTAATTAAAGGTAATTAAAATATTTTTTGCATTGAACTCAAAATGCTAATTATGTTATAAGCGGTGAAGATGAAACATTATCATATTGGTCTCGCTTTTCCTCCAAAGATTCCAAAAACTCCTGACTATAATTTTTGAATTATTAAATTTAATGTCAGAAACTTTCCATGGTAATGACATTTATAGCTTTTTAATTTTTTAAATATTCAATTTATTAATTTGCCCTTGTTTGTACTATTACACAATACGGTATTTATTCATTACTGTATTTCTTAAAATAAAATTGAAACATTCATGATAGATTCGTTATTTATTTTTTTATTTATTTATCAATGACAAAAATTTTTCCTTTTTACTTTCTTCTATCTTCAATAGAAGAAAGTATTGCAATCGAAATTTTTTTCGATTTCCGGTTTTCGACGGATTTATACATTTTAGTGAAGCACAAAAATCAGAAGTCAGAGATCACAAAAAACATGTTTATACAAAATGTCTGTCTGTCCGTGTGTCCGTATATCTGTGTGTCGCCATTGTACCATCAAAAATTGTATGAAGTTATGCATAGAAGCGAACCATTTTTTTTTAATTTTTGGCTATGACAAGCAGGTCCTCCATGAATTTGGAAAAAATCCGTCGGTAGGGCGCGCTGCAATAGCGATTTTTGTGCATTTTGAATATTGTACCATCGAAAAGTGTATGAAGTTATGCTTAGAATTGAATCAAATTTTTTGTGTATATTTTTGGCCATGGCAAGAAGGTCCTCCCTGAATCTGGAAAAAATCCTCCGGTTGGGGGCATTGTAATAGCAATTTTTGTGCAATTTTCAATGTTGTACAGTCGAAAAGTGTATGAAGTTATGCATAATTCTAATAAAAATACTAATTAAAATAATTAAAATGAAATATTGACATGAGATAGAAGAAAGTTTTGGGATTGGCACATCCAACTAGTTTTGAGAATGATCCATAGATCGTTCATTTGTAGTAGACAAACTCTTATTTGTCTTGATAAAGGCTTCGGTGAAGCCATAACATGTACACTATTTTAATAAAGTGTGTTACATATTACGGACTCTTATTAATTTTTTGAATATCAAATATTAATAAAAAAAATAGTAAAATTTGAAATTACGTTTTTTCTGGATTGTGAATAGACTTCAGGCATCTTTATTTACAGTAGAACCTCGATTATCCGAAGTAATTGGGACTGACCATCTTTCAGAAAGCCGAAATTTTCGGATAATAGAGAATGCTTCCATTTTAAGATTAAGGAGAAATATATGCAATATTTTTTATTATGGCAACAAGTGCTTAACAAAAATAAAGCAATAGCGAAATAGAATCAAGAATAAATTACCTTAATTTTAATTTTTAAATTAAGTACCTTTTACATATATCACAAGAGTTTGAAAAAATGTTTTGTTTATCGCAGTTTCGATTGCCTTTGCTTTGAAGCCCTATCACGAAGTATTTTAATATTATTAGTTCACCAGTATCACATCTGCGTCCTATACATCTTACTGCTCTAGACATGCCAAACCTTTTGCAAAACATTCAAAAGCTTCAGAATTGAAAATTTGTTCGTTTCTTCGTTCCACTCATCAGCTAACGCGAGCTCAAGTTAAATTCAAAGGAACTATAAAAAAGGGGATCTAAAATATTTATATGTACTCGTAGTTGGGGAAGGACCGCCTGCACACAAGGAATATGATAGTTTTAAAAAAAGCTTTCAAAATGGATTTTGCACGCAACTGTGATAGTAAAAAAAAAACAAAAAAAAAACAAAAAAAAACCCGAGAGTTTCGGATAAAAGAGGTTTTACTATATTTAGCATTATTGTTTTTCTTTTTCACTTAAACAAATAGGCTGCTTTTGTATAATAATCAAATGAAATACAGGAATTTTTTCCTATTGTATTATTATACATATACTGCAAAAACAATTCTGTATTTTACAACAAAGTGTACTGGTACCCCTACTGCCAACACAGTTGTCACAAAATTTACAAACTGCTGCCTTTAAGAGTGCTGTAAAAATTCTCAAATTTGGGTAAAGTTGCGTTACTATTAGCTGCGTGGTGCACGTGCCAGAAACAAAATAGGCATTTACTTCACTCGTTTCTTGAATTCGATTTCACAACATCGGTGCTTCAAAAGCTGCAACAAAAAGTGCTGCAAAAAATAAACATTTCTTTTTACACTGTACAAGTCCTAATAATATATTTCGTTAAAAATTGAGTATGGAAGAGTAATGATTGTAAATCCTTGTAATCAAAATGTATTAACTCTAATACATTTCCCTTCTACACTACTAAAACTTTCTATATTCATTTTTCCAAAAAAAAAAAAAAAATAAACTTCTGTACTTCAATCAGACCAACGAGCAGTGAGACGTTTTGACGATCTAGGTGGACAAACTTATTTCGTTGAAATTTAATTAGTTTTGGCCATTTTTTTTTAATGCGGCATTAATAAAATACTCATATAGTGATAAATATTCAATTATTTAACAAGAATGTCTTAATATAAAAATGCAGGGTGCCCACTGAAGTCCGTTCCCACCCTCATAACTGGCGAACGACTGCATCTATATTCATAAACGTGATGTCTATGTATAGTAAAGAGGCTATGCCCTTCTAGATGAGACCGCTTACAGCGTCACTTGGTACATAATGGCGGCATTAGCGTTCCTATCGCGAAAACGGTTCGAAATATAAGATACAAATGAATGACGGCAGCTTGCGAACATGAATGCTAAATAAATCTCGTTCTGAATATGAATCTCGGTTTCGAGATAGAAATACTAACTCAGCTGTTTTGCACCAGGCGTCGCTGGAAGTGGTCTCATTTGGTCACTCATTTGGTCATCATAGTCACTTTATTATACCTAGACACCACTTTTATGACTACAACTGCAACCGTTCGGCAATTAAGAGCGTGGGAAGGACTATACTCAGAATTGCTCGAAAAAATTGTGTAGGCATCCTGCAAAAAAAAAAAAAAAAAAAAAAAAATTGAAATAAAATCATTAAAAAAACTTTAATGTTTTGTGGTACCAAAATTATTTTCGGTTCAAAAAATGCTGTTGTGTGAATAAAAAACATACATAAATTTTATTCAATTTGAAATAAGAATTCTGCATACAGACGGTAATGCATCCGAAATTTTTATGTGTCCCTCTAAAAGAAATACAACTAATAGGCACTTTGTTTTCAATTTAAAAATGCTATTGTATATTTCAGTAACCTATAGTAATTTTGTTGAAATTTAATAAAAATTTCTGCTTTTTAGCAACAATCTTTCCGCGATGTTTTGTGTAGCCCTGTAACAAATGCATAATTTCTACGTTCGTCAAATTATAATTTAATAGGATTGTCATCGGAAAAACACATGTAGGCAAAGTTTCAGCACAATTGGATAATTGGAAGTGATTTAAAATTGTCTTGCAAGATTTGAACTAATCTTTTATGAGGCCCTGTAAAAAAAGTGTAACAGCTACGTTCCATAAATTATAATAATATTGCATTGTTATCAGAACTACAAATCATGAGCAAAGTTTCAGCTCAATCAGATTATTGAAATCGGTTTAAAATTAACTTGCATGTTTTAATCTAAATTTTGTGAAGCCCTGTAGAAACATTATTCTAAACAAACTTCTACGTTCTATAAATTACAATAATATTGTATTGTCATTCAAATTACACATGTATTCATTGTTTCGGCTCAATCGGATAATTAAAAGTGGTTTAAATTTGACTAGCAAGTTTTATACTAAACATATATACATGCATTGCAAGTTAATCTGATGCTTGTTTATTAATAAAAACTTAAGTATCTGCTGCTATCTGCAGGAGTTCCTTTTTTAATTTTTTAATACATTAGGATTGGCACTTTGATTTAAAAAAAAAATGATTACTGTTGAATAATGATGGATAATATGTTAAAAGTCAAGATGAAATTTGTAAACAACATTAAGGGTCATCCAGATTTTTAAACTTTGAAAAAAGCGGTTAAGCGGGTTTAATATCCCTTATTTTCAAACAAAAATGGGTTAAATCTGACCTTGATAAACCTGTGACACATGTCCTCCAAACTCGTGATTTCAAATAAAACAGAACAGTCACGACGTGATTTCAAACTTAGTGGAAGCTAGTGCCATTTTTGAAACTCCCTCAAACCAACTGAGTAAATAGCTTTTTTACGGTCATAATTAATCGACACCTCTGAATTTTTTCCACGAAACTCGTACGTATCTCGAAAATGCAGAAATTCAGCTACCAGTACACGCAGTTTTGTGAAATCTCGAGATAATCGGAAAAATGAATTTTGCCCACATAGATCATCAAAACGTCCCACTGTGTAACGTATAGAAATTTAAACATTTATTTAAATATTATTAAAAAGATACAGTTCAAAAACACCAAGCAATTAAGTAATTCCAGAGAAAACACATTATATAATAGTATTTACAGAATATAATTTCCATAAATGCTTCATATAAGTTATAAAAATAGCCATTAAAAATAAAATAATAAGGTAAAAAATGTCGCCAGCATTTTATATAAAAAGCTGAATTTCGAAAAATGCTGCTCAGAAACTAAAATCGGAAAAACTTTTTTAACAGTAGTCTTTGGAGAATATTTTCTCAGAGTGTATTTTCTTCAAACTACATTTATAAAAGATTATTTTCTTTTTTATATAAACAAAACTTTCATATTTCGTATATGCTATCCTCTAGGGTACTAAAAATGCAATAAAATTGCTGATGTAAAATCGAACGGTTTTCTTTTTTACATTTTTTCTGCGTAAATTAAGTAAAGATATATTCTACATGCATTAAAAGCGTTATTTTTAAATAGAATTTTTAAACCTTATTAAAAAATATATCAAAAGAATCAGGAAGAAGCTTACACTTTATCGTAAAGTTATGCCTATAGAAAAATATATAAATGATATTTTTATTATTAATAATAGGCGTGATTGCATGTCAATGTAAATAGATATAACCAGTTTTTAATGCTAAGAAATGAGGAATAGTTTTAAATACTTTTCAAACCCAGCATAGGTGATCACACAGCCTATGCTGGGTTTTATTTCGTCTCACGTTTGCTGCAGGATTGTGCGCTCATGAAGACTTCTCTATCTTGTGCTGCGGTTGCAGCCTTATCGACATTTAAGAGTGAGAGAAGCCAGGTTGGGTATAGTCCTCGTAGCTTAATGGCAAAGTATTGGAGCGTTAGTCCAAGGATCCGTGTTCGATTCCCGGTTTGAACGTTTTTCACTATGCTGGTTTTCGCTTAGTTAGCAGTGTGAAAAAAATTTTATGTATTTAATATTAAAAAAATTGTTACAATATTTTAAACATGATGAAATTTTTATAAATTATGGTGGTACACTAGAACATGAGTATACTATTGAAAATGTTGCGTGTAACACTTACAGTAAGTTTACAGGAGAACTGAAATGTATTCCGTTATATTATGATCTATGAAGGAAAATCGTTTTCGACGTCTTTTAATTAGGGTAAATTGGGTGAAGATGCCGTAGTTTTTGACTTTATTGTTTTAAAAATCGCCTGCTTTTTTTTTGTTATTCATTGATTTCTTGTTAAAGTTCGCACCCTTATCTATCATTTAAAATCTTATTTCATTTTACAGGTATTGTATAAAGCATCAAAAATTTTGTTTTTGTAAACACTTGCATTTCGGCATCTTACCTTTACCAATGGGTAAGATGGCCAACTATCTAGGGGTAAGATGCCTTGTGGAGTTTCAACGCAAACAATAATTTTTGTAAAATTTTCATCTTCAATTGGGTTTGAGGACACACTGGGATACACGGTAACGAAACTGATGACAAATTGGCAAGAGCGGCAACTTTTCCATCCGACACGATACCAAAGAAATTTGTTCCTTTTCCATCTTCATTTCTAAAAAGAAAATTGAAATCGCAGCTCCTTTCCAACTGGCAAACCGCATGGAACACAGGCACCACTGGGAGATTCTCTTACGCACTTTGTCCAAAGGTCATAGAAGATTTCATACTTCATCACAGGAATCTATACATTTTTGCAACCGTACATGGTCCGTTTCCTTCCTATCTTTCCAAATTTGGAAAGTCAGCCTCATCGCGCTGCACATGCGGGCAGAGGGGCACGTCATTACACTATATAACAGATCGTACCTTAACATCAGCCTTTCATATAAAAAAAGCACCCTTCATTAATCTAGCATCATGGTTTAAAATTATTCTTAAACAACCATGTCTACTTAAAAAAATAATAGATTGTATATCCCTATTAGATAAAAATTAACTCTTATTTCAACTTCCTCCTTTGGACGGACTCTCTGATGAAGAAAACTAATAAATGTTGCCACTTCAGTAGACTGATTTCACTTTATGAACTTGCTGCTAGCAGTGTATTCTATTTTTTCTTAATGCAGCTCATTTGACAGTGCAATTAGTTTCACTCCTGCTCAACAGCCTAAAACATCTGTTAGGCATCATTTACCTACTCTGTATCGTTGTGTATTACAATTCTATTTCATTTTATTATTCTGCTAAGTATTCGCATCGCTTATTGTTATTGGTTCCTCTATAGTGTAATATTATTATTTGCATCGTGTTTGTCTTATTTGACATTCTTATTGTTGGCATCACTACAGTATTCATTAGCGCCAAATTTAATCTGCATAGAGTTAAAGTCTTCTCTTGCACCGTGTTTCACTTGTAAATAATGGTCTATTGCATCAATTTTAATTTGTAAAATATCAACTTATTATTATTATTTTTTTCTTTTCATTAGCATTTTCATATAATTCTTGGTTCAATTCTTACTTGCATATGGGTTTTTGCATCAAAATAAGAATTAAAACTCTCTTCAAAAAGAGCTCTATCATTGAAAACGAAGTATTGCTTTGAACATTGTTATTTGTTTTCTAGCATCGTGTTTCTCTGTAATTAGTCTCCTGTGTCAGTTCTTATATATTGTTTTATTTTTTCTATGTGTAACAGTGTAATCCAACATTGTATCCTGTATCGTATCCTATATGTAAAAATGGGAAAAAACTTCTTTTAACTCCCATTGTTTTTGTTGCATCTGTAAGTCCTATTAAGTGGATTTTCCACATTTGATTCACATCTGGACTTCTTTTGTTTAGTGTATTTTTATTGTTTTTTACTTGTTCACCAATGTATAATACTACATTATGAGGTTTTTTTTTCTTCCCTTCAAAATCTGTAATGTACATAAGTTTGTATAATGATAAGTCCAGCCCGCCTGGGATATAACTGGGCTGCCACTTGTAACATTTCTGTATAATTTTGTAAGTTTTAATATATAGGGGTCGTTTTCAACGAAGGTATTTCCGGGCCCTGCCTCCGGCAGCGGCCAGTTATCATGGTAGTTATTCTGCTGGGCGGGGCTTGTTGAGCTAAAACCATATTGGTAGGCCTCCCCGCCTGGCCTGAAACTGAAACTGAAACTGAAACTGAAGTAGTTTAAAGCATGATGGGAAGAATAAAAGTAACTTTAATATTTTAGACATACTAAAGTTGTTAACTTACTAAATATTAGGAAATTACAAAAATATGAATGTAACAAAAGTTGGCACTTTAATAAAAGGACAAACTAATATTTGAAAAAAAAAGTTATGTTCCACTTAACATTTAAAAGAATTATGGCTCTTAAGCATGCCTATTTTTAAACATTATAATAAGTTTAAATACGATACAGCCACTGTGATGAAGTATTTCAGAATGCAGCTTTTTTGTTGGTGTTTTTCATATTCCCCTTTGTTCTTTTCAGCTATAACTCAGATCTGCTGCAGACTGCACATTTGTTTAGGAACTTTGAGCAACTTTTATATAACCAACAATTTCACTGAATTCATTTGATCCAATCACATTTTTCAGAGGTTTTATTGCACTCTGCTAGACACTCTGAATACTGATTCTCATTCACTTAAAAAAAATCCTCATCTTCTGAATCTTGGTAGGAAATTTAATCCGTTTTCTTTTCAAAGCAGATCAAATTAGCGTGTTTTTAGAGTCTGCGGTGTTTTAATGGTGGTTGAGGAGCGTAGCTCGTAGGGGACAGCAGACCCTAGTTATCTAAAACTATATTATATACTACCATATTTACAATTATTAAAATTATTTATAACTGCATTTAACATCAAATTTTTAACAATGATTAAAACTAATATTTATTAACCAATTATTTATAAGGCCAATATGTTTATTTATAAGGCAGAATACATATAGAAACCTTTCAAATTATGTTTATCTTAGATTTAAATATTTCTTTATGTCATTTTAAACATTTAGAAAATTTATGATTTTAATCAATGATTTTTTTTAATCAGATGATTAAAATCATGATTTAATCACTGATTTAAATTATCTGATTAAAATCCCTGACAATTTAGTTAATCGCCAAGAGTAATTAAAACAATGAAGAAACAACCAGGCATTTGACTGCAACGAAAAATAACCGGCATCTTAACACAAGGGAAAACAACCGGCATCTTACACGAAAAATTTTCGTCGACTCATCCCAAAGTATTGGACAAGACGCCGGTACCCCCACTGACGTGAAGAAGCGGGAACTGACCGCCATTTATGATTTGCAGAAAGGTCAGGTACCAGTACTTTCTAAAAACATCAGTTTTATTTCTCTGGTTTTTAAACTAAGACTTATATAGGCAAATAAAGAAGTCACGAAAAAGATTTTTGACACTTACCAGAAGTGTTAAGACGAAAAAGCAATAAAAAAGTCCCACTTAAATTTTTTTAAAGACCGCAAACGGAAATTAAAGTATCATGAGGGAACCCTCTTCCTTACAACTGAGCAGAGTTTCCGTACAGCGCCTGCGCATGTGAAAACTACGCGATTCGACAACGTGTACAACTCGGCATCTCACCTCAAGTTACCCTATATTATTCTGTTACAAACATAATGAAATATAAAATTCTAAGGTGCACTAATGCATATTTTCTGTAGAATAGGAGGTGCAAAGCTTTCATCATTCATTTACAAGGTCACGCAAAAAAGTTCGTTTATATAATTCTCTACATTGAAAAAATTGTTTTCAGCGTATTCAATTATGTTGCACTATTTCAAACATCATGAAATTGATATACATTACTGAGGTTTTTTAGAAGATGCTTGCTGTAGAATATGATGTGCGTTTCGTTTAACGTTTATTTACAGGGCACATAAAAATTCAGTAAATAGTGCTCTATCCGAAGTGTTGTCTATTCAAGAGCTGATCTAGAAAATTTCCAAGGATGGGGCGATATTCCAAACTTGAGATTTCGAGCAAAGTACAGCCCCTTAGTATACATTCAGTAGACGCTCGATATTACGTTCGTTCATTATAACATCCTTCTTATTGTACCGACGGATCGAAAAAAATCTTTATATAAGCAATGATGTAGAATTATTTTTACGTCCAATAGAACAACCAATTTGACTAAGCAATTCAATATATGAAGACTTTTCAGCTTTTTTAGGAAGAGTTGTTTTATATTTTTTGTTTGCTGGAAAAGCTTCAGGATGTTTCAGCATTTCGAGTACATACAAAACTGTTTGTTTCTTTAGATGTAAAGTAGTTCAATAAGGAATACATTGAGTCTTATTCAGAAACTAAGAATGCTTGGATGAAAACTGAATTCTTACGCTTTTAAAAGGTAATTTCTAACAGTCGTTATCATTTACAGCCTCTAATTTTCATTTATTATATAACTCGGAAAGCCGTTACAAAGCATTTCACACGTAATTTAAATATTTTTATAATATTTTGATAGAAATTTTATGGTATAAATAATATTTTAGAATTTTGATACAATAAAGAATAAGAAAGAGATATACTCGTATATTCTCTTTAAGCACTTAAAAGATTAAAATTTCTTAAAAATAGCTTAGTTATGTCAACTTTGAGACCTTTTATCATTGCACAAAGGACGATCGCCTCTTCGTCCCTCCCTTGGATCCGAATCTGCCATTGTGTCTGTTATGGATAATTACTGAAAGTGCGCTTTCAGTTATGGTCTGCGTTTTTAAGTTTAATTAAAAATTTCAAACTAGGTGGTGTGCATAAATTCTATAGAACATATACAGGACTACACAAAAGAATTCTTAAGCATTACTGAGAATGAGCATAAATTACTTTAAAATATTTCTTTAATTTGAATTTTGCAACTTCAAATTTATTTACGAGTTCAACTACAATTAGCATAATACTGAGAGACGTTTGTAACATATAAATAAAATCATATACATGACTTTCCAAAGAATTGGGTACATGGCTGCTTATGTATAGTAATTATTCGAAGTATGATTTCAGTAGTTTTAAGCATATTTTTGCCTGAATTAGATTTCAGTATAATATCTGGCGTGTATAAAAATCTGTATGTAATATGCAGGATTGTACAACAGAATTGAAGTATGTTTTCATATATTGGTAGAAACTGCTGAAGGGGAATTTTCAATTGTGTTATGCGTTTTCTTTTCTAAATATAATTTTAGCATAACTACGTAGAATCCGTGCAAATCTGTAGATCGTATACACAGTTGCACAAAAGAAATGGATTCATTTTACGGCTATGAACGGTAATTGTTTAAATATGGTTTCAAATGTGTTTCATGTATTTTAAAATATTTACATAGTTATCTTCTTTATCTTATTAAAATGCGGAGTTTTCTTAAAGCATACTAGAAGTGTTGGAAAATGTTTCACAGTCTATGCCTTTTATGTCTTGTTTTTTATTTGTCTTTGGACATGAAAAAGTAAAAGAATTTCTTTTCTAGCCCAAAAGTTACTTTCTACTTTTTAGTGCATTAATATATATATATATATATATATATATATATATATATATATATATATATATATATATATATATTACCATCAATTAAACATAACCTACCACCGTCAATTATTATGAATTAAAGCTGTAAGTATTACAAGAAAATTCAGATAAAATCATAACTAGAAAATTAAAAAACATTAAATAAATCGTTGCAATGATAGGAATGAAAAAATTAATGGAATCCTAAAATAGGTATCAGATAACTACATGGTAGAAATCTTATTGATAATACACATAGATTGTGCGCTAATTGCAGCAATGATCTAAGCGTATAATATTTAAAAGATTGCTAAATATTTTAGCGACCTGGGAATATATAAAAATATACATAAGATACCTTAAAAAAAAAATACATCAAAATGAATTGTTGACATTCAAAATGAAAAGATATTTAAAATATCGTAAAAAGCATACATTCATAATTACTTGCGCAAATGCATCATAGTAATTTGAATGCTAATATATTACCATTAATTAAACATAACCTGCCATCGTCAATTATTATGAATTAAAGCTGTAAGTATTACAAGAAAATTCAGATAAAATCATAACTAGAAAATTAAAAAACATTAAATAAATCGTTGCAATGATAGGAATGAAAAAATTAATGGAATCCTAAAATAGGTATCAGATAACTACATGGTAGAAATCTTATTGATAATACACATCATCTATATCTATCTATCTATCTATGTGTGTATATATATGTATATATATATATATATATATATATATATATATATATATATATATATATGATGCTCCTGTATATCAACGTAAAGTATGATGACGAACACATGCCGTATCTTTGCCAACTATCAATTATTCCGTATAATACCCATATTGCAGTCGTAGTTGGAGACAGTGGAAGACAGGACTTAACCCTTCACTGCACGATTTTTTCTATTTTTATGAAAATAATTATTTGAAATCTATATATCGGTCTAATAAATGGGAAAATAGCCAAAAAAAAATTAATTTTAAAATTTTCAGCTAAAATTTCATATTTTATGGCGTATACCCTATGTACACAATTAGGGTTTTAAAATATTGTATTGTTATATTTTACAATAGGGATGCACAACCTGTGGCCCGCCATGGGTTAACTTGTGGCCCGCGATCACAATTTATATAATTTCTTCGGTTTTTTTTATACAATTTCGTCAATTTATAACTGGAAAAATTGCAATTTTTTGTCCACATGTCGCAAGAAAAAAATCACGAATTTCGTCAATTTGACCCAGGAAGAAATTGCAAATTTCATCAGACCCAATTAAGAATCGCAAATTTCGTTGATGGAGCTTGGAAAAATCGCGAAATTTATCGATGAGTCGCAGAAAAATCTCAAATTTCGTTGATCAACTGGGAAAAAATCTCGAGTTTTGTCAGTTTACCGGGAGGAAAAATTGCAAATTTCTACAATTTGCCGCTGAAAAAATTGCAAATTTCGTCAGAGTCTGTAAAAAATAGTGAATTTCGTTGATCGGATGCGTTAAAAATCGCGAATTTTGTCGATTATGTAATCCTTGATCGGTTGCTGAAAAATTGCGAGTTTTCTTAGTTGATCGGGAGAAAAAATCGGAATTTTGTCAATTTACCGCGGGAAAAATTACAAATTTTGTCAGAGTCAGTTAAGAATCGCAAATTACATTTATCGGGCGCGGAAAATTTTCGAATTTTGTTGTTCGCGAGAGGAAAAATCACGAATTTTATCGACTCGGCGCGGAAAAGTCTCAAATGTCTTTAATCGGACACAGATAAAACGCGAATTTTGTCGATGAGGTTCGGAAAAAGTGCAAATTTTGTTGACCGGCTGCGGAAAAATCTTGAGTTTCGTCAGTTTATCGCGAGAAAAAATTTCGAATTTCAACAATTTGTCGCGTAAAAATTACAAATTTCACCAGAGTCAGTTAATAATCGCGAATGTTGTTGATCAGACGCGAAAAAATCGCAAATTTTGTCCAGGAGCTGCGGAAAAATCGCGAATTTTGTCCAAGAGCTGCGGAAAATTTGCAAACTTTCTTGATCAGGCTACGGAAAAATCGCGAGTTTCGCCTGCTTATTGCGAGAAAAAATCGCAACTTTCGTCAATTCGCCGTGGGAAAAATTACAAATTTCACCAGAGTCAGTTAACAATCATTAATTTTGTTAATCGCGCACAGTAAAATCGCGAATTTTGTAATGAGGTACAAAAATTGCAATTTTCGTTGATCGACTGGGGAAAAATCGCGATTTTGTTAATCTGTCGCGGAAAAAAATCACGAATTTTGACAATTGATATAAAAAATTACAAATTTTGTCAATTGGTCGCAAAAATATTGCGAAATTTGTCAATCGCTCGTGAAAAAAAAATCGTGAATTCTTCCAAAAATTCGCGGATTTCGCGAATAGCTCATGGAAAAAATTACAAAATTTGTGTGTCGGTTCCAAAAAATATCATGAAATAGAAATCCGTTGGTCGCATTAAAAAATCGCAAATTTCCTCGATTGTGCGCATAAAAGAAATCGCGATTTTCGTCAATTGATTGCGCGAAAAAAATCGCAAATTACATCAATGTATATCAGGAAAAATCACGTTTCGTCTATTGGTCATTGGAAAAACATTGCAAATATTGTTAATCTGTCACGTAAACTATCGCAAAATTCGCCAATCACTCATGAAAAAAAATCGCGAATTTTGTCAATCGTTCATGGAAAAAACTCGGGAGCGGAAAAAATCGCAATTTTCGTAGATCCGTTGTGAAAAAAAAAATCGTGAAATTTGAAAATTTATCTCTGAAAAAAATCGCGAATTGCGTCAATTTATCGCAGGCAACGCAAATTGGTTGTTTGAAAAGATTACAAATTTTGACAATTGGCAATGGAAAATTACCGCGAAATCTGTCAATTGGTCGTTGATGAAAAATCGCGAATTTCGTCAATCAGTCGCACTTGATTCACAAACGAAAAAAAAACGAGTTTTGTTAATAGTTCGCAGAAAAAATTAATTAAACCATCATGCCTTGTTATTTCAAAAATAAGTTTCTTTTTATTTTAAATGCAGTTATTCTTCAATATATATTTTTTTTTAATTTTAAATAACGTTCAATTATTTAGAAATTTTGTGTAAAATTTTTTTCTTCAAGTTACCATTTGTCAAGAAAGAACCGTTAGTCTTCATAAAGTGTTGAATGGTTATTCATACAGATGCGAAGAAGCCCTGCATTCCTTCATACAATTATTTATTTCCGTTTGTTTTTTCATTATAGAAAAAAAATAATTATTCATCAAGAATAAAGACTTATTACACCCCCCTACCTCCCCGATATAGAATTTTCTGTGTGTTACTGGTGTGCCCCTCGACAATCCAAAAATTTTTGTAAGTGGCCCTTCTCTTAAAAAGGTTGTGCACCCCTATTTTACAACTACACGAGCTTAAATTAATTAATTTTATCTGCTCTCTGCAACATTTTTTATATTAATATTTATAGTATTCAGAAAAAATAATGAAAGTAAATTTTACCTTAATTAGCTTGCTCGAATTTTTTTGTTTCTGAAGAACAAATTCTAATTTTTTGTCACATGGAGCCATCTGACATGGGCAAAATGGGTGTTATTCCATTCTTTGGACTGTTCTTGATCAGGGATGGAGATTATATTGGCCAGATTCATGGCACATAATAAGAATTTCAGTGTTTTTAAGTATGTGCCAGATGATACACGTGGTGCAGTGAAGGGTTAAAAAACGCTGGGAAGAATTTACATTTCCATCAAATAATAGAGGCAGCATAATCTTTAAAGACTTTATTATAAAGCCATCTCATGACAATTCCACTAGTAATTCAATTGGCTCTCGTATCTAGCTGTAACACTACATAATATAGTTCTATGATGTTAAAAGGCATTAGAAACTCACATTTTTAAAATCCATTCCACCAAGTGACAGGTTTTTATTAACAAAACGAAAAACGCACAAATCTTTTCTCTCAACTCAGCGTAAGCTGTATAAATATTAAAAGAACGCAGAAAGGTACACTGATTCCTTTTACGCTGGAGCCAACCCAGAGTAATCTGGGGGGGGGGGGGAACGAGAGGTCGACATTAAGTTCCTGTACCAAAAGGTTGGCAGACCACGAGTGGGTGATTTCAAGGGACGAGAGGAGAGACGCGATAAGCAATAGGATGAAAACAAGGAAAGAGATGGGACTTTGGCGTAATTGCTTTGGCGTAAGACAGAACTCTTTACTTAAATGCGGAAACTTTAAAAGGAAAAAAGGACAAGGGCGGCAATATTCGCAAGGCACCATGGGATATCGAATAATATTTCAATAAAAGATAAAATGGTATCAATAAACATTCGAATGAAATAAGAATTTAATGTTTCAAAATATGACAGAAAAGTATAAATCAGTGGTTTATTTTTTACAAAGAAGGTCATCTATTAAAAGATTAAGGTTTTTAGAATCAGATATAAAAGAATCCACTGAGTTAAAGGCATGAGATTAAAATACAAAGATATTTAAGATATTACTAAAAGACAGGTAGAAAAGGTATATATTATAAGAATTTGGAATAAATTAACTAAGGTAAAAGAGCGAATATTTTTTAATTATTACATACTTTTTTCTTCATTTTCGTGAATTTTAGTGAAAGCATGGTTTTTTAATTACATTTATTTTATTTTAACTATATAAAACAGTGTATACAGTGCAATTAGTAATTTAGTAAAAATTAGTTAGTAAATTAGCAATTAGTAGTTAGCAATTAGTAAGTGTAAATTTAAAACAATTGTTTCAAAAATGCTGTTTAATAAAATTTATGGAGTTTCTTTGTAACTGATGTCTTCCTCATTACATATATAGCATTATACGTGATATTACTTATTGGACTTGGAGTATGCGAAAAAATTCCAACGTCAATATGTTAGGATAATTCTGTTGTAATAATTATTTTTGAATGAAATACGAAAAATGCTTTGGCGAACTAAACGGGATAGAAATAAGAGTCTCATGAAAAACCTTAACAATAAATTGAAATAGTGTACATAATTCAATTAATTTATAAACTTGGAAAAGTAATAAAGTATCTGCGGCAGAAAAAAGATTAAAAGAAAATGTTATTATAAAAATATAAGTTTAATTTAACAGATTCCTTGATTCGACTCTATTTCAATCGAGATATTTGCTTGTGTAATTTAGTCAGGCAAATACAGAAGTTGAAGTAGTGAAGTAGTACAATTGAACAATGAAAGATATCATGTAGTCGAGTTTTATTAATATGGAATCATGACAAAAAGGTTTTTCGGTATATATCTGCATTAATGTAGTACATGATCTTTAGCCATTGCCCAATTCGATCTCAAAACTAGTTAACCTCGATCACAATATTATATAAAAACAATATTAGCCCCGGTACGGTATGCTATTTCTTTCTCCCAGCTTATTTTGTGTCGTCTTCAAAAAATAACGTTACCTTACAGAAGCTTGCCTTAAAACAAAGCAATACGATTAAATACTCTATAGAATTCTTTTTAATTTCTAAGCATCGCACATTTTCAATTTTTATACCGTCGTATAGGGAAAAAATACATTTAAATGCAATTTGTTTGAAAACTGTATCTCCATTTATTTTTCAAATATTAATTTTTTTGTAGTTTTCAGCACCATTTGTCTAATTTTGGAAACTCAAGTACTCCATTTATGTAGAAAGCAAAGGGAAAATAGCTGAAAAATAGCAATTATATTTTTTGTTGCCATTTTCTCAAAACAACCGAAAGAAAATGTAATTAAAATACGTGCTATTTTGAAAAAATATAAACGAAAAATTTGTGTTAAAACATGGAGCTATTATAAACTATATTTAATTTGAAGTATCTATAGACGCTTTCAGTGTGACGTCAGTAATGACGTTTTGGTTGGAAACTGACTCCAAACAAACGGTTACTATGCGTCATTTCTTTTTAAATATAAATCGTGGAAAATGTTACCAGTACATATCAAGTATTAAAACACTTAGATGTGAGATACAGATATAACATATAGCTGCAACACACAAACAAGATAGAAAATACAACATAGCAACCGTTTTTTTGGTGACAGTTTCCAACCAAAACGTCAGGGCTGAAATCGTCTATATTAAGGTTACAAACAAATGAATGCCTATGAATCATTATATAGCCGTTTTTTCTGTCGAGTTTCTTTAATGACGGCATGTTTTCGCTGCATTTGTGTATTATTTTGCGATAGTGACATCCTATGCATGCTTTACTGTACATGTTTAAGAGTGGATCGTAAATGTGGAATTCTTAAGCGGATGCGAATGACGTCATTTTATATAAAATAAAACTATGTGCTTTAATTCTTAAAATTGAAATATGTTTTGTACTATTTATATATACATATATCTTTTTTCATCGGGGCAACACTAAATTCTTTAAAAGAAGAATTCCTATTTTCTAGTTCTTCGTTTTTCTGTTGTACATCATCTGCTTGAAAATCAAATGGTTAGCTGAGTGGGAATAGTCCGTCGTTCCCTGAACAACCAGTGTACAACAGAACTATAAAAAATCCAGGAAAATAGGCGGATTGTTCCCATATTCACGTGGCCCTAGTCAAAACATACACATGAAATTTGGTTCAATTCTATGCATAACTTCATACACTTTTCGATTATACAATAATGAAAATGACACAAACTATTACAGCGCCCCCTTCCGGCGGATTATTTCCAAATTGATGAAGAATCGGCTCGCTTTAGCCAAAAGCATTCACAAAAAACTTGGTTCAATTCTGTGCATAACTTCGTGCAGTTTTCGATTATACAAAGCAGACATACACACATAGAGACACACGGACGGACAGACAGACAGACATTTTGTATAAAGATGTTTTTAGGGATCTCTGACACCTAAAACGAGTAAATTCGTTGATAAACGGAAACTGAGAAAATATTCCATTTCAATACTTTCTTCTTTAGGAAAAAGAAAGTAAAAAAGTAAAACATTTGAGCTTAGTTTTACAACTTTTTATACTATTATAATATTACAAATGTAAAGAAATTGGGACACAAAGAGAAAAAAGACTAAAAATTGCATAAAAGATTATATAAAATCAATCTAATAAGAAAAATCTAAAATCGGTTATCGAGGTGAATGGACTTAACTTCATGCTTAGAGGTACAGTCGAGGAAAAAAATAAGTAAACACCCCCTGTTAACTCTGCAACAAATTATCGGTTATAATATACAGGTACCAAACGATTGGAAATAAAGTCTACTTTTAAATGATGTAAATAAAGTTTGTTAGGGGAGCATCTACATATCAAAACAAACCCAAACATCGTTCTTTTTCAATAGCAATACCCAAGTTTGGCACCATAAATGAATTCTACACCCTTCAATTAGCCTAAATCCAAATTTTGATTAAATTCGTATGATTAGTTTCTGAGAAATTAGTTATTTTAAAATGAGCCTATTTTAGGGGCTGTATCCATATTTAACTTCAGTACTCGATTGTTGAAATACTAAAGAATGACTATGTCACTTCTATTAATGTATTATTTCTTTCCAATATGACCATTTCGCTCACTTAATATGTTTCGACTATTGCCAGTCCAAAGTTTTCAATAAAATGAGTAAAATGCATTTTTTTTTTCAAATTACTCTTTTCTGTCCATCATAGCGATCATTTTGCCGTTTTTTAATGATAACTCCAAAACTACTTGGAAAAAATAATTGAAATTGGGAATTCTTATCAAGTAGGACATAATAAATATATATCTATCAAACAAAATGTAGGTTGCAATTCATATTTTGTTTCCGAATATTAATTTCATAATTCATATAAAAAATTTTAATTTACAAATTCAATGTATTCACGTTCGTTTTTTAGTATTATAACCAAACGAAAAAAATTAACACATTAGGATTTTAATTTCAGGAGATATTAATAAAATATGAAAATGTAATTTAACATTAGAAGCTGTAAGTTTTGAATGTTTATAATTAAAAACTTATCATTCAAATGACTAGAAATTTCGTTTCTAGACTTATTTCGAACCGAAGTTTTAAATATATTGTCGAAATTGGGTGTTTCCATTGGAAAACTAAAAGTTTGGTCTGGATTTGATTTGTAGATGGCTCATTAAGAAAACTTTGTATACATCTTCTATTGTAATTAGTTGCAAAGTTAGTAGGGAGTGATTACGTTTTTTCCAAGACTGTACGTTCATACATATATCATTTCGACACATTTATGAAATAAAGAAACTAATATTGCCAAACTGGTTTATTCAATTTTCAAGAGTTTCAAAAGATAAAATTTAATTTTTAGCTAAAAATAAATTAAATTTCTACGCTAAATTTCAGAATAAAAATAGTCACGTTAATCATGGGAATGTGGAATAAAACTGCAGATCGAAAAGACTAAATAACTTTCTCTATATTGCAATTTTATTCTTCTAGACATTGCGATCAATTGCATATACATTACTTCCAATACAGAAGATTCTCTTATTACAGCCAAGAAAGTAAACCCCAGAATTCCATCGAAGCTCATCTTTAGTAAAATATTTAGTCTTTTTTTTCTACAGACTGATACATAATGGTCGAAGATTTGAATGGGGTAAAAGGGATTTTCTTAAATCTCACTTCTGAAAATCCAAACTTCCGTTTACTAGATCTTCTTTTATATTAACAATTAAAGACTGCGTTTTTTACTTCTGTAACATCTTAAACCCGTTTCAAATGATTCAATTATTTTAAAATGATTCTTTCTATAAATCGCTGAAACATTTTTATGATAATCTACAATAGTTTTATTCAATCAAAAGAAACTGCACTGTTTTCTTTTATCGTATTCAAAAATAGAAAACTATTTTATAACGCTAGATGAAAGTCATACTAGTAGTAATATTGCCAAAGTTTATTCATAGATGGCGTTAGGGTCGTACTTGCACAGCAGAATGAGTCTCATGGAAACAAAGACAGCATTTCTCTTTTTCAGCACCGTTGTACGCCTCCATTATCGTAATGCCGAAACAAGAATGATTACCGTCGCTAAGCGATAGCGTCAGTTATGACACCTAACGCCATCTATGTACAAACTTTGGCAATATTACTACTAGCCTGACTTTCAACTAGTTAATTTCATTTAATATTTCGGAAGTTCTTAACTTACAAAATTGCCTAACTAATTTGTAGAAACAGTGCAATGAAACCAATTAAAACACATATGTAGACATAACATATTTATTAATAGACGTAATATAGTTATTTAAAAACATATTTATTAGCAGACATAATATATTTATTTAAAAACATATTTATTAGATGATTCAAACATCTAAACGCTGAGTTTCACAATGTTGAAATAATTTTAGTTAGCAACTGTCAGGTTGAATCGAGTTTGAAGTTTGATTCGTATTTTATTTTTACTACTTCAAACTTTATTTGCATGTAAGATTTTTAAACTATCTGACTGCAAAATTTATCAAAGTTATGGCGCTATTCATTTCCTGCATTTTTAATACCTGAATTAATGATGCACCTTTAGTTTGTAACTGGTATTATGAAGTAATATATATATATATATGAAGATGTGAGTTTCAAAACTCGCATTATCCAAAGTTTAAAAAATCGAGTTTTCTCTATTAATCTAATCTATTGGTGAACCTCCATCGAAAACACACTACAATTTGCAAAAATAAAAACTAGTTTTATCATGTATTTCTGGTATTGTAAAATCTTGGTATACAATGAAAACCAATGTATGGACGTAGTCGGAGATTTTTTGCGATTTCCACAGTTTGATATTCTCGATAAGGCGAGGTTTGAAAATTATGTCCTCATATTTATATATAATAAAAAAATAAATATTTTAGCGTTTTAAATATTTTAAAGGGACTCGAAATGAAAGTATTCACGATCTTGCCTTTCTGTGTAATATTCTGAAGGAATTTAAAGAAAACTGTCAAAACGCAGGCTTGTGTAAATTTCTTTATTTGCTATTTAGGTTAGTAATAATATATTTTATTATTAAATATAAATTCCGAAAATAATGCTTAATGACTAAATGAATAAAGTAATTTTAGTTAAAATTTCGAAAACTGGAACAAACATATCACAGCGGATTATTTAATTTAAATAATAATGTGCTGAATCATCTATATCCTTAGTGATATGCGCTTATAGTGTAACATTAATTGCGATTGAAATATATTCTGACAGAAATTAACGAGTGTTTAATCAGTTCCATAATTGAGGGAGTCGTTTAATCTCCATATCATATAGATATTTAAACTTTCTGAAACTTTTGCATATTTCATTAGTTTCATGTCATACCATCGAAGTAATTTAGAAATCTCAGAGGATTTTGACTAGATCTTCCTAAATATTCTCGCCAATTTCTGAAGTGCTTACTTTAAGACAGTCAACAAAATTATAGATTATCTATTGTCATACAATATAAGATCACTGTTCATTAAGGGAACAGTTTATCTTTTCAACAATTTTGTTTATTTTAAAAAATATGGTTCAAATTGTGAACTCACTGCATTCAATGTTTAACAAAATTACATTTTGATAAAAAAAAATAACTGCATATTTAATTAAATTTTTAAAAAAATTTTAAACGTTTGAAAATTTTAAAATTTTTACTACTTTTTTAAAAAATTGATATTTTTGCACAACATTTTTTAAGATTTTCAAATCTGTATTACACAAGACTGCGCATGTATTTTTAGATACATATGATATTACATATATCTTTTTTTTACTGATACATATAGTGTAAAACGATCAAATATAAAACATTTTTATATACTTTTATTTTTCTTTAAAGAACAAAAAACCTGAAGGCTAACTCCATACGCAGATTTATCTCATATGTAATAAAGAACTTGTACAAAAAATTTAAATCTCTATCTGAAATACGAAAAAAGAAAATATGAACATATGGAAAAAGCCATTTAAAATTTTAATTTGTGCGGTTCATTGAGCTGAATGTATTAACAAAATTTACAATATCTCGCGGCATAATTACCGTATAGCTAAAAATGAGGTGTCAACATATTCACAATTAAACAGGCTTGTATTTAATATTAAAAAAGAAAAATCGAATTTTTGACTAATTTTAAGGTAAACTGTCTCTTTAATTACATATTATGTTTCTTTACAGTAAACTTTTTACAGTCACTTAATATATATTTTATCTATACTATATATAAAACAAAAACATTTCCGTCATTAATGTTATGTACATATGTAAGACTACATGACGTGACGTTATCTGCCCGATTCCTTTTAAATTCAAATATCTTCTGTTCTAAATATTACATAAATTCGATTTTTACTCCTTGCAAAAGGACGAAATGTGTAGTTTTAAATATTTATTTATTTATTCACTAGTATTCGTAACGAAAATTGCCACTACTTCATGATTCTTTAAAATAATTTTCAGGCATACATTTTTTTAAGTATAAACACGTAACGAAGCAACAAATATTTGTTTGCTAAAATGAAGTAAACAAACATTTTTAAGTACCATAAAATAAATATTAAAACCTAACAAAAAATAAGACGGTATACAAGTTTAATTAATTTTTTAATTAATTTTCAGCAGTGAAATTACGCTCGAAATTATTGAATACATGATTTATTCCATTGCTAACGAAGCGATGAACCAACAATGTGAGAAAAGTCCACAATCCACATCACAGATTGTGTGCTCATGAAGACTATTCCATCTTGTGCTGCTGTTGCATCCTTACCAACATATGTGTGAAACGTTAAGCTGTGCATAGCCCTCGTAACTTAAATGGTAGAGGACTTGGAGTGCTATTCCAAGGGTTCCGGGTTCGAATCCCGGCTTGGACATTTTTCACATTTGTTGGTTCTACGCTTCGTTAGAAATGTGATAAATCATTATATATTCAAATAAGACGATATCCACAATTCGAGATTTACAGGCCATCCTTAGGGAGAGCACTCTCTTCTGCTGTTTTAAATACAAAGTTTGAGTAAATAATGCAAATTTTTAACTTGAAATTTTCTTCATTTATAAAGTTATTCAGTTTCTGTTTTAAAAATATGATTGTTACACTGATGTAAAGTAGTGGCATTCACTAAAACTAAAAGTTTCCTAAGAGCCGAAATCTCGCAGACAGGTAAGTTTGAGTGTCACACATACATTTTTGCCGCCATATGTTCATATATTATAATGAATTATACACAGTACTTATGAATATGATATTTTTCATTTTAATCAATATTAACAAACTGATATTAAATGCGTGTTGGTTAGTTTTATACGCTAAAAGAAATATTTTGAAAAAGTGAGATGAAACATCATTGACCAAACATAATTATTCTATTTTAGTATTGGGGTTATTTAATTTTAAAATATAGGAGCCTATTTATTTCATATTCTATCAGATTTTAAAAAGAAAAGTGAGATATTGAAAAAATACATAAAAAGTACATATGTACGCATTTTGATTACTTATTTGTCGCAGTTAAAGGTCCACATGCATAGCTGACAACCTCAAACTAATCTTCCGTAATACTTGTGTTAATTTGACCCTGGTTTAATACGCTTCAAACCAGAAATTTTTTTAAGAAATGAAAATAAATATGTTCCACGTAGAAATCTGGAATTAAATAAATAAGCATTCATGGAATAAATTTTCTGGTTCGAAATGTGGTTAACCTGGGTTAAATTAATCCAGACATTACGGAAGATTAGTGGAAGGTTGGCAACTATGCGCATGCAGTACTCTAGCCATGTAGTGAGCTCCACTGATCTAAAAATAACGTTCTGAGTAAACTTTATACAGAACAGAAACGTCTGTTTCGCACTGACATCTAATTAAATGTTTGCATTTTATATAAATTAAAACAATCTCTATTGTAAAGCAAAAGCAATATCCGAGTCTCAAGTGATCTCTGCAAAAACATTTCGCTTTTACTGCAATTTTGCAAACTTTAAAAAAAACGTACCATCGAATTTTTCATAATCAAACAGAAAAATTATACTTTAAAATGCATTTTGTTTTAAAAATGCAATTTGTTTTAATATGCAATTTGTTTTTAAAATGTAATTTATTTTAAAAATTTATCTCAAATTTTTATGCTTTTTTTAAATATTGTTCAAGCAGGAATATTTCTAAACCTGTGTGCAACCCAATAATGATTAACCTGTTGGTACTTAAAACAATATAAATAATTCAGCATATGTTTTTTCCTTGTAATATTCTATATATTACGAGGAGCATGTAAGAAATAAGTTTCCCACGGCCAATTAAAAGAATCAAAACATAATTGCCTGGAAATATTTTTTGCAAAAGATACAGCAAGGTTTCTGCTACTTCTCAGCATAAGAATCACCAGAATTGTAACACTTGTTATAGCATTTGATACGTTTCTGTAACTTACTGTCATGGAAGTCTGCCGCGTGGGAATGGAGCTTGCTTGTCATAGTTGTCAACCCGCGTCTCATCACCCGTAACGATTTTACTGAGGTACCCGTTGTCCTCATGGCTTTATTGCTACAGAGAAGTTCAGAAAAAATGAGCGATGGATGAAATCATCACCAAACACCTGTTTTTCTGGAAATTATAAGCCAGGTGGGTGCCGAAGAACCTTATACCCGAGCACAAAACCAAACGCATGGGAAAAGTATTGACTTTTCAGAATCGTATCAAAATGATGGCAACGAGTACCTCAACAGGATCGTTACGGGTGATAAGAAGTGGGTTAACATCTCTGACAAGTTACATCCATCCCCAAGCAGCAGGGTTCCATGACACTGGACTACAATAACTTATCCTATTATATGACAAGAGTTAAAATTACGGTGGTTCTTATGTTGCGAAGTAGCCGAAACAATGCTGTTGTTTTGCATTAAATCCTTCCATGTAATTATATTTTGTTTCTTTTTACGGGCTGTGAGAAACTTATTTTCTGTATGACCCTAATAAATACCAAGCAAAAATAAAACTAAACAAATAAATAAAATACGAACTGAACAGTTATAAAATGAAACTGTGTCGTTAAAGATTAAAATAAGCAGTATCACAAATGACACTATAAAGAGAGAAGTTTTTCGCGTTGACCATGACATAGAAGTCTGCAGGGGCCCGGGCTTGGCCCGAGGCGAATTTTCAAACGTGCCGGACCGGGCCGACAGACAAAACAAACGTGCCGGGCCGGGTCGGCAAAAAAAATTGAAAGGCCTGCAGGGCCGGACCGGGCCGATAAAAAATTAATCGGGCCTATCGGCCCAATATAAGGAATTAAGCGAAGCAGATAAAATACGAGCCATTTTCAATGAATATGATTTTCTCGAGAAGTATAAATGTGTGTCACAAGCCGATGCGAGTTTAACAACATCAATACATAAATGTAACATGTCCATCGTAGAGATCGGCATCGTACAGTTACAAGATGTCTGATTCCGGGTTTAATTTTTTTCAGCAGACTCGTGCCGGGACGGAACCGGTCTTAATCGATCTCAGGATGTGTAGGACAGGCATTACGTTTTGTAAAAGTATTAATAGTGATAATGAGCTTATGTTAACAGTATCTTTGGAAGTATGCCTTAAAGTGGTTCTCATATTCACTGCTCAACAATGTGAAACTTTCAGACTCATTTTTAACTATAAAAGCATAAAAGCAGGCCTGACTATTGAAGGCATTTGGAAACGAATAGCTTTCTCCATAATTGATAAATTACTTACAGAGATAACAGAGATTTTTGTTACGTGACTGTACGTTTTCTCTTTTCCTGTGCTATCGCTTCCGGAAATTCGATTCAAAACGCTAACTTTGGCAGTATTTTCAGAAAGATATATTGTTTTTATCTATGAAAAAACGGCATTTACATAGTTTCTGAATAAGAATACCTGCCAATCTTACGCGTTTCAGAAAAGAAATGAATTCATAAATGTATCGAAATGTAGCTCCTTTGGACTTGAGAAAAGCATTAAAAATGAGAGAAATATTTTCACAAATCTACTTTTTATTATACAGCTTCAAAAGTTTTCATGTTTTTAATCCTTTATTCTGAACTGCATTAATCTTTTAATGAATCATTAGAATTTTGAAATGTTTGTAGAGACGATGACTAAAACACTGTAAGTAATCGTTAATGTTTATTATTGTGTGTTTTCTGTTTTGCGAACACATAGTAATCTAAAATATACTGTAAAATGTTCTCAGAAATATGTATGTAGTATTCATTAAAATAATCTTAATTGTATGTCAAGACAAAACGGATTTATTTTGTAGAAATTGAGTCGGGCCGGGCCTGTTTTCACTGATTTTTGTATGGGCCGGACCGGGAAATTTCGGCCCGTGCAGACCTCTACTCTGACATGCATCCAATAGGAAAGTACCAAAAATATTGGTGTAGCTATAGGGAAATACACTAAAAATATATCAATGAAAATATACTAAATGTAAAAAATGTTATGGCGTTTTCAATTAAGAATGATATTTATTTAAGTTTTGTGCACCAGGCAGTGCATGGCGCATCTTTAACCCCTTGCAACGCAAATGTGCCAATTTTGTAATGCCCGGCCGGAGTTCGGGTCAGAGGAAAATCCGTGTTTCAATTCCGTGAAGCCCGAACTCAGTTTGTCCAATGCATAATATGTAATTTAGCATTTTACCAGTAGATGGCGATACTTTCCCACGAAAAATTCGGCAGTTTTGCGCCATTTTTCGATTTTTTTAAATTTTGCAGTTCTTCACAAATTTCATATAAAATATTTCAGAGAATTTTTTTTTTCATTTTTGGCAAGTTTTTCTCAGATACTAGCTGACCCGCCCGGCGTTGCCCGGGCAGAAACTGTGCCGGGACTGTCATTGAAAAACATAACACTGGAGTGGACTTCATAAACAAACAATGAATAATATTTATTTGGCACAGTTGTCATATACACACCACGCCAATATAACTATAGATGCACAGTTATTCTCCGGAACGTTTAAATTAGTAATTTGGATTTTAGAAGCTACGCGTTCGCCCATGCGACGGTTATTAAGCCTATTTTGCCGATGGCTTATGCTGTGTGTTTGATGCCATTCTCGATCCAATCTAGCAAGTCAAGCATTCGCCGAGATCTTTTACGGGCATTTCTAACGATATTGTGACATTTCATAACTGCAGCGAAAGAGAGAGCGTAAATAACTAAACGCGAAACGTAAATAAACCGGATTTACCTCCGCCTAAATCCTGCCAAATTACTTTACACAGTAACCAATGAGATGCGTTTCTCGGGCGTTGCCATTAAACAATAACAAATAATCGCGATTTCTGTGCCAGGTACGTTAGTGTAATATATATATAGATATTCCACAGTCAAGGGGTTTATGTAAGAAGCCCAGGTTATAGCGCTGGGGGGGGTGGGTACATTTGTATTTACTTAAGTAAAACATTTAATGTATCATAATATTACATGTTTTACTTAACTTTCTAAAACGCTAATGTATCATAATAATACCTGTTTCTCCTATACTTTCTAAAACGCTGATTATATAAAAATAAATATTAAAAATTTTGAAACCATATGTATTTTTTCAACTATTTAGAGGTAAAAATATATTTTAAATATGTGGAATTTTAAACTAAAAATGAACTTTAACTAAAATATTAACTTATTTCAAATCAAACGCATGGATTTGATAGATATTAGCATACTATATAAACTCAATTCTTCACCTAGAAGTATTTATTATCAAAAATTTGTGAAGCAAAAAATAACTATTTAATTATTTTCAGTGTTTAAGGCACCGAAATTAATGAACTACAGCTAGAAAAGAAAATTTAATTGCCCAAGTCAAAGAAGCTAAAAGAGGACAAAAAATGTTGGGACTGAATTGATTCAATTGAACAACCTAGTAATGTCTAGAAAAGAAAATCAAGAATCGTGGAACATCCCCAGTGTCTAAATTGTATAACATGAAAACTAAGTTGGAACAAAAACCAAAGAGAAAACCAAAACATGATAAAATCTAACGAAAAATTAGAGAAGCAGAGGAAAGAATTGGTGTCCTAATTAGATAAAGATAGAAAACAACCAGATCAATATCCAGACCGTTTAATAAAAGCTATTTCGCAGCATTTAGTAATTATCTTACTAAGCATTTAGTAAAAAAAAAACATTCTAAGCAAATAGAAAAGTACTTGGATGAATAAAAACAAGTTGGAAATTGCACGTCAAACAGGGAAAATGAGGTGCGTTCCTATTATAAATAGTTTTATAAATATTTTTTACACCGAATATTGTACTGAATGTATATTTTAGTGCACTTCGTAAGTGCATATCAATTTCACTCTGTTCGAAAGGCTGTTACATCATTAAAATTCACTTCAATTTTTTTTTTCAAATTGATCGTAATGTAACGGAAAACATTTGACTGTCACTGTTATTAAACTATACATCCGATTTTCATAAAATTTGAAATGACTCGACAAAATTTTACAACAATTATATATTTAAAATTTCAGGCCATTCAGTTGGGTAGTTTTTGCTCTGTTATATGCGAACAGACGGACCGAATAACGACTATAGGTGCTACGTATTTATATAATTACGAACGTAACTAAAAATGGTATTCGACAGTGAAAACTGCCAAAGAAAATTTAAAAATTTCCTTTGATGTTACGAAAATTTACAGCGACAAATGATTAAATTTAACGAAAAAAATCTAAGTGAAAGCGTTCGAAATTTTCTAATATAATAAAGATTCGACAAAACGTTCCTTTCATTTCGATGTTAAAGAAAAAGATGCCTATAATGTAAACAAACCGAATTTAGATCTTAGAAGAAAAGAAAATCTTTAAATAGTTGACAGTTGTTAATGGGAAGTAAGCATTTAATTGGTTATGCTCCTAATCAAATTAAAGTTGTCCAGAAACATTAGATGAATATGAAGATTAATCTGAAAAAAATCTAAGTGAAAGCGTTCGAAATTTTCTAATATAATAAAGATTCGACAAAACGTTCCTTTCATTTCGATGTTAAAGAAAAAGATGCCTATAATGTAAACAAACCGAATTTAGATCTTAGAAGAAAAGAAAATCTTTAAATAGTTGACAGTTGTTAATGGGAAGTAAGCATTTAATTGGTTATGCTCCTAATCAAATTAAAGTTGTCCAGAAACATTAGATGAATATGAAGATTAATCTGAAGTAAATTATTGTGAATATGTGCAAAGTGAAAAAGAAAGTTCCAGCAGAAGCTGGAAAAAAAAGAATCCCCATGATAAAAAAGTATCTATGGAAGAAAACGAAAATAGATTTAACATTTATTCTGAAGATGACACCAACTATCACAGTTATATCGATTTTGAGAAGTACTTTCTAAATTTTCTAGATCGTGACAAACCTCTTAGTTATGAAAAAGATGAGATATCCAAAAAAATCATTCCATTTATCATTATAAAATGTGATGAAATGAAATATGAAAGAAGATGAAGGAGACAAGACAGCGTTAAAGCTATGAAAACATATTTTTCTTCTCTAAGACGAGTACATGACACTAAAAATTTACTTTAAAGACGTTTATTTCAAAGGCATCTTCAATAGATAAATAAGGCACCTTCTAATTTTGTGCTGTGTCAGTACTAAATGAATGATTACCGCACTCCCACCTGGAAAAGACAACTGTTGTAAACTGTCACGTAAATATTTTGTTAAGAACTTATTGTTGCTGTTGTTTTTTATTTTTTTCATATTACCAGACAACAATTTATTTTCTTCCTTGTCAATGGTCGTCTGAGGATAAATAAGTTATTAGAATGATGTAGATTGTTTGATAGAGTTTTCAAATCTCCGTAAGACAGAACCTCCCAGTCCAATTCCTAAAGGGTTGCATTATGCTTTTTGTAAGGGCCCTTTCGGTACGTCACAGCTTTAAAAATTAAATAAATGTGCCCAGTTAAACTGATGGCATTGACCTCGCAGTCTATTCACACTAATTGTATATTACACTCTTATTTCAAAGAATAATGTTTCTCGAAAAATAAATTAAGGGGGATTAGCCCCCTCCCCTTTCTCTTCTTTATACTTAACCAATGAACCTCCAAATCTAAGGAGGGAAACGCCATATCAGAATAAATTGGTATACCAAATTTGAAGCAAATCGGATAAAAATCCATTATCTAAATTAAGTGGTAGTAACACCCTTTCCCCTTTATACTTAAATAATGAACTTCCAAATCTAATTAGGGAAGCGCCTTATCATAATTAACCGGTATACCAAATTTGACGCAAATCTGATTACTCTGCATGAAAAACCCATTTATATAAGTTAAGGGGATTAGTCCCCCAGTTGTCCCCTTTATACTTAACCAATGAACCCCCAAAATTAATCACGGAAGCGCCTTATCAGAATGAACCTAGAAAAAAAATTGAAGCAAATCGGATATTTCTATCAAGAATTATCGCCTTACATACATACTATATACGTACATACATACATACATACATACATACAGAACCTGCGGGCACATTAGCTCTTAGACTTTGATAGCCTGTGATCTAAAAAACACATGGTAAAGAAAACACGGGCAAAGAAGGAATGGACTGAGATCGGTGGACGCGAAGATGAAAACAGCCGAACAAGAGGTGATTGATAATTATTAAACTAAAATATTTAACAATTTTTATCCTGTACATAAGCAATAAAAGTTTAATTAATATGTTTAATATAAATCCTATTCAAACTATTTTCATAGTTATCATTTCAAGTAGTCATCATATTATATATTTTTTTACAATTAAGGTATAGTATTGTATTATCATAGTGATCATCTAAGATTTTCTGTGATTGGACGAAAATATATATAAAATATTTGTTTGTTCATGTAAATTAGCGTTAAATACTCCATACATCATTTTTAATAGGTAACTTGCAGTTGGAAACTTCAGCAACCGGCATAAATTAAGAGAAATCATAATATATTTCCGAATGTTAGAGAGCGGACACACAGACAGGCTAATTGAAACCGTAAAAATATGTCCACTATCCAAAAAAATGGTCCACTATCAATTATACATCTATAAAATAATACATTCAAAAAGTACATTTACTATTTTAACAAATTATTTTTTAAAAAAATCCCATTTCTAACACATTAAGTGTTTTTGCAAAACATGAATGCTCATGCATTCTACTCAATAAAAACGAAACTACAAAAACATATTAAAGCACAAAAAGCAAAAGTCTTTTTTTTTTTTTCTTTTTAGCAATTTTTATGAGACAGACACAATTTTTTGTTATAGAAAAACTAAATGAAAGTTTAAAAGTTATGTAAAACTCTTCCAATCGGTAGTATTACTTAAAAAAATCTTCAAATATGTAGATTTCTTTGAACTGAAAAAAAAGTTTCCCACAACAATTTCTAAAAGAAAAAACATATCGTCTTTAAATTTAAAGAAGAACTATAAATACAAAAAGAACTCACGTGAGAAATTTTAGAAGCGTAATCTGAATTCGTGTGCTGTTATCATCTGGAACAATAATAAAAAATATTTCGAAAAATCTGATTTTGTTTCTTTAGACGAAAATATATAAAAAAAAAAAAAAAAAATATTTTTAGTGCACACAATAAAACATGGGATAGTGATGTATGTGCTGTAACGCTTTTTCTTAAAGAATATTGAAGTAATTTTTATATAAAATATCTTACTGCGGAATAAACAAAGAAAATTATTTTCAAGAATCTTTACACTATCTAATAAGCATTTCGAGGGTCCTCATCATGAGCTGCGCAAATCACATTTTCATTTTGATGTCTCTTTATACAAATCTTCTAATATCCTGTTATAAGCAATTTAGTTATTTTCTGTTACATATATTTAACCCTTTATGCCCCGACGGTACTCTAAAGTGACATTAAAATAATTTATTATAAAAGTTATTTAATAGATGGATAAATAGAAATACAGTTTAGAATGAGTTATAGATAATTTACTTTATCTTGTTCCAAATGCATTACTGGTTGAACAAAACAAAAATATTTTTAAAAGAAGGTTTTATTTTGCAATTGCATCTTTTCAGCTTTCTTGATGTTGAAAGATTGGGAGGGTGAGGGGGGGGGGGTGTTTCAGTTCGGAAATATTTCTATATTTCTATTGTAAGAACATTATATTTGTACATTTCCTAATTATACAAAAAAACTAAAAAAAAATAAGTAAAAGATTGGTGTGGAGTTATAAATATTGCAAAAAATTTCTATAAAATTAAATTTAATTAATTAATTTTAATTGGCAAAATCCTTCTGCAATTTATTAAATGATTGTGTAAATCTTCTGATGTAGTTTCAGAAATTCACGAAAACTTCTTTGGAAGATGAAATTTTCAGGAATCCATAACTTGGGACATGCAGAATTAAGAGCATATAAAACATGTCAAAGATTCAGATAATATAAATTTATAATCTATTTAATTATGTTTAATGTTAAACACTATTCCATGCAATGATGTTCTAAACTGTTTGTTCTTGTAAGTGAAGAGCTCAAATGGTAAACATAGGTTGTGACGAAAAAAAAAAAAAAAAAAAAAGTCCTTCCGGCCAGTGCCGGGAGGAAGAGGTAGCTTTCATTTTCCTTATTTTAAAAAAGCCAACTTATATTATTCAAACACACGAAGCTCAATTTAGTGGAAACCGAATATAGGAGATTCAATATTAATTTTTATCAATACTAAATCATTATGAATGAGAATTTCGCGAAATTAGTCAGCTTTATCCAAGCTGCTTTTATTTAAACTAACTTATATTTGGCTGCCAAATTCGGCGATTTCTTAAAGTTCCTGCCATTTTAAGACAACATGGTGGATGAGGCTAATCAGTGAACTTGGTCAAGACCTTAGTAATGGCTGTGCACATGCTCACTCACATCGGAATCGGTTGATATATACGAGTGCTGTCGCAGGCAAAAAATAAGTTTTTCAAAATGTCACCCACATTAGAAATTGAAACTGCTATATCTGGGCCATTTTTTAAGATAAAGACAAACAAAAAATGCTCGTGAATGCTTATATCAAGGTCAAATACTTATGAAAGAAACCTTTTTCAATTTCTTTTACTTTTTTTTTTTTTTTTTTTTTTTTTTTGCACCTCACTTTAAATATAATTTTTTTTAATTTAATGGCCGCCATTTTGAAACAAGATGGCTGATGAAGCTGGCCAGCGAACTTGGTTGAAATATTGATGTATACTATCCACATGCCTTCTTCAATCGAAATAGGCGAATATGTGTGTTATCGCGTGACAAATACAAGATCGTTTCAAAGTGTTAGCCATGCTAGAAATTTAAAGTGCTATATATAATTCAATATTTTTTAAGATATAAACAAAAGAACAATTTTTCAGAAACAAAAACTGCTCCAGAATCTTTGTATCAAGGCCAAACAGACAAAATTTTTTTTTTCATTTTCCAATTTTTTAATACTTTATTTTAAATTTTAAATTACTTTTTTTTCAAATGGCAACCCTTTTGAAACAAGATGGCGAATGAAGCTGGCCAACGAACTCGGTCGAGACATTGGTATGTACTATGTACAGATCAAGTTACATCCAAATCGGTTCATAAATACGCCTGTTATCGCGTGACAAAAATCAGGTCGTTTTAAAATGTCAGCCACAATAGAAATTCAAAATGTTATAACTCAGCCATTTTAGGTAGCTTTCATTACAAAAAGCTACCTATTGCAGCCGTTCGGATGAAAGCGATTTCAAAAAATTTTGGTATATTTTCATCGATCATGACCCCCAGACCCCGAAGCCACCCTCCGTTCAAAAGTTGATATATATATATATATATATATAACCAATAATTAAACATAACCTACCACCATTAAAAACCGTAATATTATGAATTAAAGCTGTAAGTAATTAATTATAAGAATTATTATGGAAGAAAAATAAGAAAGTGGACACCGACAAATAATGGAAATGCTTATATATTGAATTACGTTTTCAAGGGCACAGAATTCAATGATATAAGCAAAATGGTTATTTTCTGTGGGAAAAATAAGCTAAAGCTAAAAGTTATTTTCCCCTGTGCCCAAACAACCACTAAAATCAAGTGAATTGATTAAAAATGAAAACAGAATAGAAACAAATAATATGAAATGGAAAAAACAATAAAACCTATTTAAATATTTATAGGATATAAAATGAAATAATAAACACCATACCGATTAATATTTTAGAATAAATCCACGCGCACATGGCACCCATATCGTAAAGATTAAGGTTAATAAAACAGTTAAGAAATCACAGTAATTGATACCATAGGATGCAGTTAATACATATTGAAATAAATGTTAAATAACTTTTAATATAATATAAAATAATATAAATAGAAAGTAATTACATAATTAAAATGCACTATTAAATTAATTAAAAAACGTTAAACAATATCGTCAAAATTTAGCTAAAAATTCCCCCTGGTGTAGTAAATTATAACTGAAATGTAGCTGGAATAAGTAAATCTAGAACTTATCGAAAAAAAAAAACAAATTGTGGTGCTGCCATCTAGTATTACTTTTATGATTTAATTGTCAAAAGACTTGCTTCAGTTGTAAGCAATTGAATTTAACAATTGTTTTATTAACAGCAAAACCAAACAAATCCTTATATATAGATAATTATAAACTGAATATAAACCACACAATGTATTTTAAAAAAACTATTGTTAATAAAATTTAAAAAGCATACAAAATATTCTATTAGCAAACTTATTTAAACTACACTAAGAATTTAAATAATTCTAGAACATCGATAATATATTGCACATAGCTATAAAACAAAATAAATTCATTAATAATTGATATAAATAATTATTAAAAATATAAAAATCTTTAATAAAAACTATTATATATAAGATAATTATAAAATGAACAGGAAATAAAAAACATATGGTAGTATAAAGATGGTGAACTGATACTTAAATTCCGATTACCTAAAAAGCACAAATATAGTGTGTGGATTATTTTATACATCCATAAAAATCCTAAAAGTATGAATGTGGGACATTCAAAAACATTAAACCGATAATAAATTATATAACACAAAGTGAAAATAAATAAAGATTAAAATATTAATAAGAATAGAGGAATAATAATAAATATAATTACCCAATTTTAATACATACAGTATAACTTTATTTATATTAAATATACTTATATGTATATTAATCACTATAAAAATGGCAAACTATTAGTAATTAATATGATATTGTCCTTATTAAATTAAAATTTATAACAAATGATTGTAAATAAGATTAAACAATAATTAAGCTAATAATTAATGAAATTCACCAATTACATATAAAATATCAAATCAACGTCCTTATAAAATACGTATCAAACATATAGTAATAATACAAAAGCACCATTTTTTTTAAATAAATTAACCATTGCGTATTATCCAGACAACACCACCCTCCTCCGTACTCTAACATCTACCCACCCATCCAACCTATAATAATTTTTTTATGTTATTTTACAATTTTTATTTTTTATAGAGATTTTTTTTTTTTATAATTTTTTTGTAATTTTGTTTACGCATGTGTTAATTTGTTTTAAAAGATCATGTAAGAAAAATACTAATTGTATATTAATGAATATATGAATTTTTTTGGAAAACCATGATTTAATGCATCATAAATTAGTTTTTTAATATTATTGTTAATTAGAGGAGAAGAACATAAACATTTTATTCTATATAAATGATTAAGTATTATATTTCGAAATACTGAATGATGTAGACAAGATTTAAAATTTGTAAATGTATTAACTTTGAATTTAAATTCTTTAAGTTTGTCATATAAATCTGTGATTGTTTTGTTGTCTTTTATTGTAATTTTAAGATCTAAGATATATATATATATATATATATCTGACCTTTGTCATACTGTAACTCTCGAATTTATGAACCGATTTGGATGTAATTCGGTATGTACATAGTACATACCAATGTCTCGACCGAGTTCGTTGGCCAGCTTCATCCGCCATTTTGTTCCAAAATGGCGGCCATTTAAATTTTTCTTAAAACATTTAAATTTGAAATGTGGTACCAAAGAATTGAAAATGGAAAAATATTTTTTTCTTATGTATTTGACCTTTATACAAAGATTCCGGAACAGTTTTTGTTTCGTCTATATCTTAAAAAATGACTGAGTTATAGCATTTTGAATTTCTAGCGTGGCTGACATTTTGAAACGTCCTGAATTTTGTCACGCGATAAAAGGCGTATTTATGAACCGATTTGGATGTAACTTCGTTTGTACATAGTACATACCAATGTCTCGACCGAGTTCGTTGGCCAGCTTCATCCGCCATCTTGTTTAAAAATGGCAGCTATTTAAATTTTTAAGAAAAATTTAAATTTGAAATGTGGTACCAGAAAATTGAAAATTGAAAAAAATATTTTTTTTTATGTATTTGACCTTGATACAAAAATTCGGGAGCAGTTTTTGTTTCGTCTATATCTCAAAAAATGGCTGAGTTATAGCATTTTGAATTTCTAGGGTGGCTGAGATTTTGAAACGTCCTGATATTTGTCACGTGATAACAGGCGTATTTATGAACCGATTTGGATGTACTTTGGTGTGTACATAGTACATACAAATATCTCGACCGAGTTCGTTGGCCAGCTTCATCCGCCATCTTGTTTCAAAATGGCGGCCATTTAAAAAATTTAAAAAATTTAAAATTTAAAATGAGATACCAAAATATTAGAAAAAGAAAAAGATTTTTTTTGTATGTGTTTGACCTTAATACAAAGATCCCGGAACAGTTTTTGTTTCGTCTATATCTAAAAAAATGGCTGAGTTAGAGCGTTTTGAATTTCTATTGTGGCTAACATTTTAAAACGACCTGATTTTTGTCACGCGATAACAAGCGTATTTATGAACCGATTTGGATGTTACTTGGTCTGTACATAGTACATACCAATGTCTCGACCGAGTTCCTTGGCCAGCTTTATTCGCCATCTTGTTTCAAAATGGTTGCCATTTTAAAAAAATTAAGTTTAAAATTTAAAATGAGGTATTAAAAAATTGATAAATGAAAAGATTTTTTTATGTGTTTGGCCTTGATACAAAGATTCGGGAGCAGATTTTGTTTCTGAAAATTTGTTCTTTTGTTTATATCTTAAAAAATGGTTGAATTATAGCACTTTGAATTTCTAGTATGGCTAACATTTTGAAACGATCTTGTATTTGTCATGCGATAACACACGTATTCGCCTATTTCCATGTGAGAAAGCATGTGGATAGTATACATCAACATCTCAGCCAAATATAAGTTACTTTAAATAAAAGCAGCTTGGATAAAGCTGACTAATTTCGTGAAATTCTCATTCATAATGATTTAGTATTGATAAAAATTAGTATTGAATCTCCTATATTCGGTTTCCACTAAATTGAGCTTCGCGTGTTTGAATAATATAAGTTGGCTTTTTTAAAATAAGGTATTTGAAAGCTACCTCTTCCTCCCGGCCAGTGCCGGGAGGACTTTTTTTAGATATAGACGAAACAAAACCTGTTCCGGAATCTCTGTATTAAGGTCAAACACATACGAAGAAAATCTTTTTCATTTTCCAATTTTTTGGTATCTCATTTTAAATTTTAAATTTTTTAAATTTTTTTAAATGGCCGCCACTTTGAAACAAGATGGCGGATGAAGCTGGCCAACGAACTCGGTCGAGACATTGGTGTGTACTATGTACACATCGAATTACATCCAAATCGGTTCATAAATACATCTGTTATCACGTGACAAATATCAGGACACTTCAAAATGTCAGCCCCGCTAGAAATTCAAAATGCTATAACTCAGCCATTTTTTAAGATATAGACGAAACAAAAACTGCTCCCGAATCTTTTTATCAAGATCAAACACATAAGAAAAAAATATTTTTTCAATTTTCAATTTTTTGGTACCACATTTCAAATTTAAATTTTTCTTAAAAATTTAAATGGCCGCCATTTTTAAACAAGATGGCGGATGATGCTGACCAACGAACTCGGTCGAGACATTGGTATGTACTATGTATAAACGAAGTTACATCCAAATCGGTTCATAAATACGCCTTTTATCGCGTGACAAAATTCAGGACGTTTCAAATTGTCAGTCTCGCTAGAAATTCAAAATGCTATAACTCAGCCATTTTTTAAGATATAGCCGAAACAAAAATTGCTCCGGAGTCTTTGTATAAAGGTCAAATACATAAGAAAAAAATATTTTTCCATTTTCACATTTTTGGTACCACATTTCAAATTTTAAATTTTTAAAAAAATTTTAAATGGCCGCCATTTTGAAACAAAATGGCGGATGAAGCTGGCCAACGAACTCGGTCGAGACATTGGTGTGTACTATGTACACACCGAATTACATCCAAATCGGTTCATAAATACGAGAGTTACAGTGTGACATATGTCAGATATATATATATATATATATATCAATTTTGAACGGAGGGTGGTTTCGGGGTCTGGGGGTCATGATCAATGAAAATATACCAAAATTTTTTGAAATCGCTTTCCTCCGAACGGCTGCAATAGGTAGCTTTTTGTAATGAAAGCTACCTAAAAGAATTGAGAGATCTCACCAGGAAACTACACCTTAGTGTGAAAATGAAAAAAAATCTAAGTAAGCAGCAATCGAAAGAGTATATTGAAACACATTTTCTCACGCATAAATTATTTACCCTCGTCTCCGCATTACCGAGATATCCAGGGTTAGCACAAATGAATGACCGAATTTTGAAAATTTACAGTTTAAAAACTGTTACGCATATTATACTAGGTTGAGCAAAAAGTTCTGGGAAATTTGTGCAAGTTGAGTTGTTATGCACAAATTAACAACAAAAGCAACGAGGATAATTCTTCAAAGTAGAGACCCTCATAGTCCACGACTTTCTGCCATCGTTCTGCCAAATTCAGGATTTGTTGGAAGTACCATGGCTGCTCCTTGGAATCGAAAACTCTTGGCATGCTTCTTCAGCTACATTAAAGGATTCAAATCGACGGATCTTGAAAAAGTGATGCATTGATCGAAAGAGGTCATAATCGGATGGAGCAACGTCAGGACTGTACCACTAGTACTCTCCTATACACAATAGAAATTTTGCTAACTATTAGATTAAAAATTTCCCAGAACTTTTTGCTCAACCTAATAATAAGTGTTATATGTAAATAAAGAGAATCATTCCAAGTTATTTTTCAGTTACAAATGTTTGGTGTGCGAACCTCTCGTAACACGACTAACACTAAATTTAATCAAGTTCGTTCCACACATTGGAGTTTTGCACAGTCGATGATACTTAATGAGCACTGATGGATTAAAAGACTAAATTATGCATCAAAAAATAATGCTAAATGGTGCACAAGTGCTGCATTATTTAGTATTTTAATGCATCAATGCTGCATTAAGAGCATCTTTTCAATATAATACGCGCTTCACACAGAGCCTAAAACGAGAATGAGATGTTTTACTGGGTTCTATATTCAAAATCTGGTTTCGAAACTGAATAAAGTCACGTGGCAGCGATAATTTACCCAAGAGTGCTTGTAGTGTAAGTCACATGCTACGTTTTTCGGCTACCAGTATTTTAGAAGGGAAGATGTGACTTATTTTATGGGAGATATCTCATTAATTGAATAAGACCAAGCAAACTTTTCGAAAATAATGGTGGCTAACAAGCATCGCAGTTATCTGGTATGTGACTTACACTACAAAAACCCATGCAAATAGCCACCAAAGAACTTCTAATTGATAAGAAGGGAAGCTACTATTAATTTACACCACGAACTGTTTCGCTCGCGGGCTGGCGGGGAAACTTCCCTTCTTAACGTTAGATGTTTTATTTTGAAAATTTTAAAACTTTGTATGTCGATAAAGGGGATACGAGGGTAAATAATTTATGCGTCTAAAAACACGTTTCAATATGCCCTTTCAATTATTACTATTATTACTTATGTATAATTTTTCATTATTACACTATTGGGATAGTTTCCTGGTGAGTACTCTTAAAATTGAAAGAAATAAAAACAACTGGAATTTGCGCGTCAAACGTGGCAAATGAGGTACGTTCGTACTATAAATAGTTTTATAAATATTTTTTCAACGCATATGATACTGAATCTATATTTTTGTGCCCTTCATAAGTGCATATCAATTTCATCCTGTTCGGAAAGCTGTAACATCATTAAAATGCACTTGAAATATTTTTTTGCCCCATTGGCCGTAATGTAACCAAAAACTTTTGACTGTCCCTGTAATTAAACTATACATCTGATTTTCATAAAATTTGAAATGACTCGACAAAATTTTATATTATATATTTAAAATTTCAGACCATTCGGTTAGGTAGTTTTTCTCTGTTATATGCTGACAGACCGAACGACGACTATAGGTGCTGCGTATTTATATAGTTACGAACACACCTAAAAAGGACCATTTTCAACATTTAATATCTTAAAATGTATATAATTTTAAAACACAATTTTTATTAGGATGAAAGATGTAAGTATATTCTTTCATTTCATGTATTTAAAAAATTGCAAGATGGAGAAACAGTATTTATAAGGGGCTCCAAACTGTCAGACATTGGTCGAGCAGAAAATTGGTATAACAGCTTACGCGCGCGATTACAAAATAAATTTTGTTACTAGTAGGGTAATTCTAGGATAGATGGCCATAGAGGAGAGATGGCCAGCCTAAATATTTCAAAAACTATGCCATAGATTGCAGCATAAACTTTGTTCGTAAGAAATAGTTCAACGTGTTCATTCATTGCAACATGCAGCTGTGTCTTTCAATTATAAAAAGAATGTTTAATTTTAATGTGTATTTAATTTAGTGGTTGGATATTTTTATTGAGTTAGGTATATGAATGTTTTGAAGTACCTATGTTAATTTGTTTTTACTATAAGGACCTTTAAGGCACGTATATAATCCAATCTTTGCTTTTAAGTCTAAAACAAAGACGTACAATCGCGGAGTGACACTTTAAATTGGGTGGCAATCTATCCATCAATTTTAGGAGAAATGGCCACATCAAATCGAGGAGAGATGACCACTTATAATCAATATTTCAAAATTATACGGAGTGAGAATTTTAACTAAATATAATTAATTTAAAAATAATTATATAATTTTTATGTTTATAATTATATTAATTGGTATAATTATTTAAATTTTAATAAATATAAATCCAATAACAATTCAATTCAATCCAAATTCAATAGCAATAATATAATTGGGTCTAACGATTTATTTTTGTTTCAGAAAATATTGAAAAACTTTGGAAACGTTCATTCCAGAAACAGATAAAGTTGATAAATAAACTTAAAACCGTGAAAAATCTAAAACAAGCGCGAGAAAAAAACAAAAACATTGCACTTCCAGTAGCGAAGAAAATGAAATACGTTTGAAATTATTAGATTCTACAGATTCCACGGGAATAGAATTGGATGAGGCTCACTGTGTTGGTTGTGGAGAAGATTATAACATCATAACCAAAAAGGATTACTGCATACAATGCATAACGTGCCAGAAGTCAGGGCCGAAACTAAGGGGGGGGGGGGGGCAGAGGGGGCATGTGCCCCGGGCGTCAGAAAAAGGGGCGCCAAATGAAGGATTATACCTTTGGAAAGGATCATTTTCTTCTGATGGACTGATGGCTTCCATTATTATGAAACAGCCATTATAAAGGAAGTGTTAGGTGAAGATGAAAGGGCAGTCGTAAAAAGTTAGAACTCTGATTTTCTGGTCAGAATGGGGAAAAATATAACCCCCCCCCCCTTTTTTTTCAAAAAAAAAAAGTGGCCATTTTTCTTATTCTGACCAGAAAATCAGAGTTCTAACTTTTTACGACTGCTCTTTCATCTTCACCTAATATTTCATTTGTAATGGCTGTTTCATAATAAATAGAAGCCATCAGCCCATCAGAATAAAATAACTCGGTGAAAGCGGAAACTCGGTTAGGCGGGACTCGGATAATCGGGGCTCTACTGAATATGTCATTTTAAAAATGATCTTTAGAATATTTTCGTTGATGTTCAGAGGGACCTCCCCTTTGGATCCGCCACTGTAGATTACGTAGTTCAGTATTACATATTTTATGATTACATATTTTAAATTTTAAAATAAGTCGTCTATTATAAAATTAGCAAAATTCTCTTTGTAAATATACTTTGTGTAAGAGGGGGGGGGGGGGGGGCGCCAAAATCCACATTTGCCCCGGGTGCAAAAAAGCCTAATTTCGGCCCTGCCAGAAGTGGTTCCATGAAACGTGTACAAACCATCAAGATCTTTGCCGAAAATGTGGTAAAATTTTACGAAAAGAGTAGGATTGAAATTATACTACAAATTTTGTGTACTCAAATTTTATTCACTGATTTTCCGTGATATAATTGCATCTTTAGAAATTTCTATGCGTTTTTTTATGATTAACTACATGAAACGTGTTATTTTTTGCTGTTTTAACTTCATTTTTTTCTTTTTTTATTGGATGGCCATCTCTCCTCGGCTTGAAGGAGAGATGGCCCTCTGCCATTTTAATTTCAATTTTGTTTCCCACTTTTTGTTCTGGATATTTAATTATTTTTCGACCAAAATATGATGAGTATATTCATAAGAATTTCAAATATACATAAATATTTCTTGTATTTGCATTCTAAGAATTTTTATTTCGATCTTTAAAAAACATGGCCCTCTATCCTAGGGCTACCCTATGAATTTTTTTGTACCTAATTATACCTCAGATTATAACAATTATCCTGAACCTAAATAAATTTGTATTTAAAGCATTTTAATATTTTTTATACAAAGTTGTATTTAGCTAATGCAAAATTTTGAAAATATCATCAGAATAATCACCTAAAAATATATTTTTTGAACAATAAAAAGGAAATTTTAGGTTTAGTTTATAGAGATTAACATGAAACAAATGTTTTGAAAGTTTCATGAAAAAATATTCAGACTTTTTGAGATATTCTGCGCGTTATGGCCAAAAACGTCATTTGGAGGAAAATGACTTCAAAGTTTCGGAAACGAAGCTTCAGCTACTGAGGACATTTCCAACAGTTATACTAAGACATGCATATTTCGCTAAGCCATGGATACAAACGTAGCAATTGCGATGCAACGTAACGAATATCGAGAAAAAAACCGCAGTAATTGCATTTTTGCATGCTTTAGTTTTTTTTTTTTTTTTTTTTCGAAAATATACACTTTATTCACGTCTTCGGTTTCTAGACAAATGAGTGGAGAAAGCATTAATTTTATCTTATCTTACTTTAGCATAACTGAAGAGTAAATAAGTATAAATACATCACATATTTCTATTAGAGCAGTTATTATTATTTTTATTAGTTTCACAGCTAATATAGCATAAAAAATATAAATACATTCACCTTCAAAACTCCCGACATACGGTTCACAATTAACCAAACCTATTAGAAGCATATCTATAGCCACTAGCAGAATCTGTATCTTCACATATTATAGTATTTTTACTTCTATCCATCATAGTGCCAGTTTGAAACGTTTTATGATAATCTCTTTTTTTAACACTTTCCATCATAGTTGAAAAGTGTTTATAACTTCGGTTTGTCTGGCCGTCTGTCCGTCTGCCGTAAGCCGTCTGTCCGTCTGCCGTAATCCATCTGTCCGTCTGTCCGTATGGCCGTCTGTCCACGCTCTAACTCCCGTAATTATACTCGGATTTTCATGAAATTGATAAAGGTTATTTAGGGTCACCCAATCATGTTTGGTATCGTATATGAAGTATGTAGGATAATTACAGGGGTACTGTCAAAAGTATTCAATTACATTATGGCATATGGGGAAAAATCGTTTGCAGAATATTATAATGACATTACGCTATTTCAAATGTATTGAAACTGATATAAATCACTGAATTCCACTACGATCACGTTAGAACAGGACATTTATAGCATTTTTTATTCATTTACAGGGACACACAAAAGAAATCGGTTATAATACAGTACTGTCTTTGAGAAATAATTGATGCAGTGTACGGTTTAAAATTCGGTATGCGCTTTTCAATTTATTTAATTTTTTGAATCTTAGTCGTTACAGATAAATTCTATACCTCAAATACAGGGCTGCACAAAAGTATTCACGTACCGTTCTCCTTATTAGAGGAAAATGCTGAAGGTAAATTTTCAACTGAATTATCTGTTATTATCTGAATTATCTGAATTAAGTGAACTGTATCTCTTAAGTGAACTAAATTTTGGCAAGCATGTAGTTAATAGATTCAAATCTATATATCCTATACAAGGCTGCTGAAAAAAATTGTATACTTTTCCAATTGTGGACGGGAACAGCTGAAATTGGGTTTTGAAATGTGTTATGCGTTTCCATATGGTTGAATTAGACGTAATATTTTAATTTTTTAAGCGGTGCAGTTTTGTTACATTATTCTGAATGTATTGGAAAGTGTTTCATAATATATGCGTGACGCATGATTTTTTTCTTTCTTGTTTTTTTATCACGATGTCTCTATATATCTTCTTTTTGTAATTTAGATTTCCTGGCGATGAAATAGCAGTATGAGCATTCTGCAAGAGATGTATTTTTTGCTTATTGTTCGTAAGTAACAGGGGAGTGCACATTATATACGTATAAATTCGATATGTCTATGGGGAAGGGGAATTTACACCGTGGTTTTATGAGAATCTGTCAATTAAGTAACACCATACGAACTGAATTTTTTAAACTGAGTTTAAAAAATGCCCAGGGCGAGATTTGAACCCAAGCCCTTTTACTTAAATTGCCAACTCTCTACCTAATGAACTACTTGGACGTTACTTGAAAAAATTCAGCTCATATGACATCTTTACCAATCAGTATGATTGAGTTAAAATAATAAAGAAAGAAACATCTCTTGAAGAAGTTTTATAAAATTTCATGTAGCAAAAACAATTTTTGCAAGTGCAAACTGATTTTACTGGAGTTACATCAGATTTAGAAATCCAGTGTTATACTACTTTTGGCACACACACACAAAAAATATTTTGATGATCATTAAAGGCATACAAAAGAGAGATATTTTGTAATTAAATTCTGATATATTTTGATGTAAAAAAGATTACTAAAATCATCCAAAAATAGGCCTTTTTGTAAATGAAATATTGTAATATTAGTTTCACGATCTATTTGGAATACAATTTATTCATCCTTAAATATATTCCATGCGTCCGCCAAACCAAGCTCTCAATCATAGGAACAATTAGAAATACCTTGATGCTTTCAGTCTTCTGGTTTCACCTAGAGTTAATTTGGAATCACTTTTCTTCCAAAAGTTCTCCCTGAAAGCATCCTTACTATAGAGAAATGGCCAAAACTCGCAGTATTTTACAAAATCACTAACTCATTCACAAAAATATTTTTTTAATATCCGAACAAATAAGCAACCATGCAGTCTAACTTCTTATTAAATTTTGATTATTTCAATCAAAATTGTTTTTTTCTGTTCTATAAAAGCAGAAAATTTGCTTCACAAAATGTTTTCATAAGCCATCGCCCTTATGTTGTCAAAATTTCGAAATCTGTATCAAGTAAAGTAATTTTTCTACCTGCTGACTTGAGAACTTTCATTTTAGTTTCAGGAAACAGTTTCATTGACAGACAAATTTATTAAATGTGACTATTGCTGTTTTCATACTATAGGTCATTATACCTAAATACAATGCGATTTCTTGTAGAATTCTCACATTTTCAGAGCATTTCGCATTTTATTGAATTAAAATGCCAAATAATGCAAAACAGGAATAATTATTGAGCTGTCTTTTAAAATGGAATTTGTTTTAAAGGAATTGAATTATTATCTCTAATCTAAGCAAAAATATAATATTGTTATTTACCTCTAAATGAGATATCCAAAGTAATTAAATCTGACATTGCATTTTATATACGTCAGTTTGTCATAATTTTATTAATTTATTTATTACCAGATTTTTAATACTGAATACTGCATTGTAATTAAATAATAAATCATTTGGTATTTGTATACTTAAACACTTTTAACTTTGACAATTAATTAGTAAGTCTCAGCACGAAAATGACTTCTTTACCAAATCAATGTTTGGGGTTTTGTAATTGATACAACTATTTCATAAACTATTTTTTTTTTAAATATTACAATTGCGGTAATTCCATAATTGCCAACCTTCTGTTTCATATAAACACAATTTGAACTAAAAAATTTAATGAAATGCTTTTATTTGAATTAAAAATAAACATAGCAAATATATAGGCAGGGGCGTCTTTAACTTTATTTAATTTGAAAATAAGTTATAGCATTACTCTGGCTATTTGCAACTTTTGGCATTCCTCATTATCGATCGCAATTACTTCGAATTCTTTATCTATATTAATAGTAAAAATAGGCATAAAAAGTCGCCCTCATATTCATCTGTTATATAACTGTTTAACTTACTGTTATTTCCTGACTCTTCAATTAGTATTTTATCAGATAGCTAGAGTCTTTGCCCCCGCAAATGTTTATTCATTTACTTTATCTTGCATCGTTGAGTGAAGCATATTATATTTCTAATGAGATTGTTGTGATCCCAGTCGATGAGATATAAAATCTACGATAGCCTCTTTCGGACTTTTTAGAAACTCCTTAGATCAAATCAGCTGCAAAATAAATACAGAAAAAAAGTAAAACAGTAATGGAATTGTATAAAATATACCATGTTTATTCAATAAAATTTATATGTATACGGTAGACTTCCGATTTAACGACGTTCACAGGACCTTCGCAATAGGACGTTAAATCGAATGATCATTGAATGATCAGTTGCTAATGTTGGTTGTTTTAATACAGTTCGAGAATACGTAACATTCTAATGTAATAAAAACAGTTGATTTATAATAAAAATATATACAAGGGCTCCCAAAAGTCTTCGTACACTTAAAAATGTTTAGTAAAAAGGAAGTTCCCTGGAATTGAATTCGAATGTAAAGTCCAATATTGTTCCATATCATCTCTGCGCTATTCTAAATAATATCCGACATTCTATTTAAATATTTACCGATTTTCTTTTTATATAAAAATGAAAACGGAAGGAGGTAGATAAACAACACGCCACAAAAGTCTTCGTACACAGACAGAATTTCGGATAAGTTTATAATTAATATTATTATCTGTAGATTAATTTTATTTTTGAATTATGGTGACACTTAAAAAATCGTTTTGCTTTAACGTGCTTTCTTTGTAATATTCTATTTATTATTTAAAAATGGCTCGTAGTCGTAAAGAAACAACTAAAAGCATTCGAAAATTGATTACTTTTCATCATAGTAGTGGTAAATTAGTTCGGAACATTTCTAAATTAGTTTATCCCACTCTAACGTGTAGTATGTGATAAAACGCTTTAACCCTTTATCTAGTGACGGTACTTACATTGTTAAAAAAATACGACCAGTTTTCCGGTAGCAATCGGAAAAATAGTTGCCCTTATCGTACCGGAAAAATTTACGACCCAGCTTGGATTAAAATCCGTAAAATCGGAATAAAATTCGTAAAATTCCGTTTTATTGACTATTTCCCTTTTTTTACGGGTTTTATTCTGAGCTGGGTCGGAAAATTTTCCGGTGCGATAAGGGCAACTATTTTTCCGATTCCTACAAGAAAACAGGTCGGATTTTTTTTACAGTGTATAAGTACCATTAAAATAGCTTGTTATAAAATTCATTTAGTACATCGATTAGTAGTAATGCAGTTTAGAAAGAGTTATAGATGCATTACATTATCTTGTTCCAAAAGCATTATTGGTTACCCAAAACAAAAATATTTTTAAAAGGATAATTTCTTTTGCATTTGCATCTTTTCAGCTTTCTTGGCGTTGGGGGAAGGGGGATGGAATTTTTCAGTTCGAGAATATTTCTATTGTAGAAACATTATATTTGTACATTTCCTAATTCTACAAAATACTAAAAAAAAAATATTTAAAATAAAATATTTGAGTAGAGTTATTAATATTGCACAAAATCCCTATAAATTCAAAATTAATTAATCCTTCTAAATCCTCCAATCCTTCTAAAATACTTCTAAAATTTATTAAATAATTATGTAAATCTTCCAACGTAGTTTTCAAAAATTCAAGAAAAATGCTTTAGAAGATAAAATTTTCACGAATTCATAATTCAGTACATAAAGGGTTAAAGAAGAAAATCTGATCGGAAACAAAGTAAGAAAAGGTCATCCGTCAAAGTTTACGCAACGTGATCAAAGACTTATAATTAGAAAAATTGTGACAGATACACGATTAAGTACTATAAAATTTGTTACAGAAAATTGAACATTTTCTGTAATGAAGTATGAAGTTTTCTGTAATGAAATGTTCAGTAATAAAACATTTTCTACTTAAATTTCACTGGAAACTGTTCGACGGGTGCTGAGATCAGCTTGATTAAATGGGTGTTCTGCCCGTAGGAAAGTTTTTCAGTGCGAAAAACACAAAGCTTAGGCTTTCCTTCGCGAAATCAATGATAAATAAACCGGCATTCTATTGGAATAATGTCTTATTTGTCAGTGAAAGCTAATTTAACATTTTTGGTTCCGATTAGCGTATAATTATGTGGAGAAAAAAAAATGAAAAACATAATCCTAAAAGATTAGTCGGGACAGTTAAGCTGGCGATGGTGGTGTCCGTGTGTGGGGGTGCATGATAGCATCAGGACTAGGTAATTTGGTATTTATTGATGGCATAATGAATCATGCTCTTTATTCAAATATTGTAAAAGACAATTTAAAATTATCAGTCCACAATATTGGTATTGGAAACCACATTTTTCTCTTATAAAGATAAGAATCCTAAGCACACGGCTCTCAATGTTCGCCTCTGGTGTCTCTATAATAGCCTACAAGTTTGTAAACCACCACCTAAATCGCTGGATAAAAACCCAATAGAACATATTTGGAGAGAACTGGAGGTTAGAGTACGAAGAAACGACATTATAACTAAAAACAGTATTGGTCGACGAATGGAGGAACATTGATGCAGAAATTACAGGAAAAACTAGTGAAATCGATTCAAAGATATTTAAAAGCTGTTGTGGATGCCAGAGGTGCAGAATATGTTCGATCCGGCGATCTAGGATCGGGGGGAATTTTTCAGAAACATATACAATTGATTCCGATTTTAACAACGAATTCCATAATTCTCTGAGATAGAACAATTTCAGTACAAATAAAAATATCCGTATGGCGACCTTCACAAAATCGATCTCAGAATAATATGTACCGTATATCAGGGGTGATTATGTTCGAATTTTCCGAAAGTTTAAGACATTCGGTTCCGAAAAAAAAAATCGTTCATCTGAAAATTCGGACATAAAAATACCGCGAATTTTCGCGAAGAATTACGAAAAAACGCGAATTTTGTCACAAGATTGCAAAATAACCACACATTTCGTCAAAAGATCGCGAAAGAACTGCAAATTTCGTCAAAAAATCGCGAAAGAACCGCAGGTTTCTTCAAAAGATCGTGAAATGAACGCAAATTTTGTCAAAAGATCGCAAGATAAATGCACATTTCGCCAAAAGATCGCGAAACTATCGCAAATTTCGTCAAAAGATTGCAAAACAATCGCAAATTTCGTCAAAAGATCGCGAAACAATCGCAAATTTCGTCAAAAGATCACAAAACATCCTCGAATTTCGTCAAAAGATCTTAAAACAACCGCGATTTTCTTCAAAACAGGTCGAATAACCTTCTATTTCGTCAAAGAAAAGCGAAAAAACGCGCAAATTTCGTCAAAAGATCGCGAAATGAACGTAAATTTACTCAAAATATCGCGAAATAAACGCAAATTTTGTCAAAAGATTGCGAAACAATCGCGCATTTCGGCAAAAGGAGCGAAAAAATCGCAAATTTCGTTAACAGATCGCAAACAATCTGAAAATTTCGTCAAAAGCTCACGAAAGAATCGTAAATTTCGTTAAAAGATCGCAAAAAAACTGCAAATTTCGTCAAAAGATCACGAAAGAACCGCAAATTTCGCCAAACGATCGCAAAACAACCGCGAATTTCATCAAATGATGGCAAAACAACTGCGAATTTCGTCAAAAGGAAGGAGAAATAACCGCAAATTTCGTCGAAAGATCGCAAAATAACCGCAAATTTCGTCAAAAGATCGCGAAAAAACGCGAATTGCGTCAAAAGATCCATGAAAAATACATAGTGTTCGGAGTGGATTTCCCCCACTCTGCTGTAACCTTTCAGAAAATTTGCTGAGAATTTTAGGAAATTTTGTTTCACTCAGAATCACCCCTGCCATATATACTCGCGCATAAGTTGATATATGTTTGAAAAATAAATTTTCTATACCTACGGTAATACAGCACTTACCTATAACATACCGTAAAATTTTGGGAAATTTTTCGTGTGGATTGGGGGAAATGTTGGGAGTAAAAACATGTTCTGCACCCCTGGGAGGCCAAAGGGTATCCAAACTAGGCACTAATTTAACGAAATATTGCAATATTTACTAATATATACAGATTTGTTCAAAGTGTACAAAGACATTTGTGAGGCACTTTTTTTGTTATTTTTTGATTATTTATTTCTTCAAAATAAAGTTTTAATATCTTTTTAAAATATTTCATCTAGTTTTGTTAAGAATAAGTTATACGACATCTTATTATTAAATATTAATTTTAATTAATGGATAGAACACTATTTCGTTGAAATTCGGAAGTGACGAACACTTTTGGGAGCCACTGTATTTGTTGTAATTTGTTTTATTTTTTAGAATTAAAAATTACACAACACATATTGGTTAATTTTATAATAATTATACATTTTACAATAATTAAATATGACTTACACTATTTAATTAACATTTTTTTTTTTTTTTTTTTGAAAAATGATGTTATATTTTTCTGTTTCAAATGGCGGCTATAAACTTCCAGAATTCCGTTTTCGAGGCCATTGATCATCTGAAAATAATTGTTAGAATTTTTCTCTTCCATAAAACCTCCATAGAGCCTTGATGCCATCCTCTGCTTCTTTCCATGTAGGAGGTGTTTCTGGAACACCATCAATTTACTCGTCAGAAGCAATGTTTAGAATGTCCCGTTAAGGATTGAGAAGACTGTAGATTATGTCATCTTCCGAAAATTCCTCCCCAGTTTCTAACTTATCGTCAATGGTAACATAATCCTCAAATGTTAGATTTCCCGGTAAGCAACATGTTTTTGAAATTCTTGCATTAAGGAATTGAAATGCTCTATTTCTCTCTTCTGTGTTTTGGATACCTCGGCGGCAAGTTCAACTTCTCGAGATTCTTTCTTAAAAAACCCGCTTGATGGGAGCATTTGGAAATTGTGACTAGGGAGACTGCTTGTCAAGTAGTATTTGCTATAAAAGTAGCCTCTAACAAATTATTTGTATGCTTTGTTTACGTCTAAGCTAATTATAATGTCGCTGACTAGTTTCTTTTGGTACATTTTTTGAAACACTGTATAAGGCCTTGATCAATAGGCTGTAAAACGGATGTAACATTCGGTGTATGGAAAATAATCTTTACTGCTTGAAAATATTTAATTTCTGGAGGATGTGCACTGCAGTTATAGATGATTAATAGGGGGGTTTTTTTGTGTTTTTTTTTTTTTTTTTTTGTCTACCTTCTTGAACCACTATTAAAAAATTTCCGACGTCATCCATACTTTTTTATTCGTTTTGTAAACTACAGGCAACACTTTGATTCCCTTGAAACAATGTGGTTTTCAGAATTTCCAATGGCATGCAGGGGACGCTTTTCGGTTCCAGACATACTACCCGCTAGTAGAACAGTTTATCTATGCTTTGCCCGCTTCGTTAAAGAGAAAATTTCATCTTTAAAAACTAAGATTTCTCTGGTAACAACTTGTAAAAAAGACCAGTTTCGTCAGCATTAAATATGTCATCTTCATAGCATTCATTTAAAAGATTTTTCAGAGCTGTGTCTCTCCATTGACTTACTGTTTGGAGATTTCGAGAAGAGCTTTATTTCTCCGCACAGCTTTTTGAAGATTAATCCAGCGCGCGTTTTGAAATTTTACAGCCATCCATCTGAGGCTTTCAAATTTTCATCGACATTGAATTTTTCAGCAAATGCTTGAGATTTAGCCTTTAAACACATTATCATCGATTGTCATATTCTTTGATCTGATATTATTTATCCACTCAACAAAAGCCCTCTCCAATAGAGGATATTTAGCCTCTTTATTATGTAGTCGATTTGGCGGCATACATTCTTTTGCTTTCATAATGGCATCCCGATTTTTTATGATCGTGAAAAGAGCACTTTTTTTATGTTAAACATTTTAGCAATTTCACATTTTGCTATATGATGCTTGTACACACTTTCAAGAATTTTCACCTTCATATCAATTGATATAGATGATTTTTTTAATACAGAATAGCAGCCATTGAAAAATAGGTTTAGACTAAAACAACTACGCGCAACACAAATGACTTAGCGTCGACAAAATGACTCCTAAAATACTGCACTTTGAGAATTATTCCATCATGTGACATGTGCATTTGTCTGATATCGGTATTTTTTGGACCATCACAAGACAGCTAATCTCAGAGCCCGCTGGATGTGTGCTGCAAAGCTACGGGCGAAAAGGAAGAGAAATTTCCAAAAAATATCACAGAGGTGTTGTTAGGTGCAATGTCATTCTTAGGGCTTGAAAGAGAAAAGGGCTAAGGAGTGACATAACTGACCGATATTTGAAAGGGTCAAAAGAATAAAATGTTTGGTTAGTTGCTATTTCTTTATACTTCCAGGAATAGTTGAATACAATTGGCAGTTTATTCATGTTCTAGAAATAGCTCCTAAATCAATAGTCGGATTATTTGTGTGTCGTTAAAACGAGCAAGGAAAAGCATTGTAAGTATTTAAAATCGGTCGGAACCTCAATCAATGGTCGTTAAATCGGTGGTCTTAAAATCGCGTGTCTACTGTATAATTAAATAGAAATAAAAACAATTATTCTGACGATTTACCTTGCGATTCAGGTTTCTTAGAAAACTGCAAGATATTTTTTGCGTTGTTCCCAACCTCCAATATTCAAACATTAATCTATTGATTCCAATTCTTTATTCTTCTCTTAAACATACTTTGCTAGTATTAAGTCATTTTTTATATTAATATTTCCCGTAGACATAAATTTTCGTATTTTGTTCATTTGAAATAAGTAATTAAATACGCAAGCGAAGAAAACACTAATATACCACTACACTGTAAAAAAAAAAAAAAAAAACGGACTAAAAAACGGAAATACTACTGGCAATCTAGACGCCAGTACTATTTCCGTTTTTTTACGGGAATTTTTACCCATAAATTACCGAAAATTTTCCATTTTTCTGATTAAAAACGGAAATTTTCCTGTAATTTATGGGTAAAAATTCCCGTAAAAAAACAGAAATAGTACTGGCGTCTAGATTGCCAGAAGTATTTCCGTTTTTTAGTCCGTTTTTTTTTTTACAGTGCATGTGGAAATTCCTAAAAATATTAATTGAACAAAGTTGAATTTATGATTTGAAACATTATTTTAATCTAACATATGACAGAAATACATAAACATACCTTAGTACATATGATGAAATTTTCTCTGCATGTGAAATATTAAAGTGGTCATGGTCACTAATAAGTCTATTAAAAAAATCAGGCATCAAAATGAGATGAAAATTTCAGAACAACTCTCAGGTTCAAAACATGTTATTTTTTTCTGCTTTTACTTCTAGTAGATGGAGCAGATTTTCGATGTCCAGCGATGGGGTTACTTGACATTCAAAGATAGAAGAACGAAATCATAATCTCCATATAATATTCCCCGAATTTAAGCATTATTGTTGGAGTTTTCCATTTAAAGATGTATACTGCAATGGAAAATTCATCCAGGAACCACTCTTTACATACGGTAGCATGTATCGCTGTTTGTCCCTGGGATGCAGATGTTTCATGTCACATTTATAAAAGAATTTTCCATTTGGATATAATGTACAAGATCTTTCTTGCATTTATGGGTCATTTCATTTAAGCACATTTACCTGAACGCATAGCCAGATTCTGATTTTTTTACAAGAAAACAAAACGAATTCAATGTTTGATTAGCCGTAAAGTATGCCTGGAAAATAATTAAAATATCATTTATATTTATATTAGCCATGTGTCATTAAAATCGATGTCATTTTTTAGTAATGCTGTCATTGTCACTAATATAATGCTATTAAGAATTTTATATTTTTCGGCACGATTTTATTTTGCTGATACTTAGTATGTGCGAGTTACCTAAATCTAATTTGTTGTTATAGACAAAATATTTTCACAGGTATACATGTATGAATATATATTGTCAAAATCACAAGCAAAATTTTAGAAACTTTAACATCCTGTTTCCTACGGCGAAACACAGTTAAACTTTGCTAAAATCTTTTCTCGTTTTAATTTTAAAGTTATCTTCAAACCTATGAATAAAATTAAATTTTCTTCTCTAAAAGATCCTATACCTACTGAGAACAGGTGGGGTTTTCATTTTTGACCATGTCCCCTTAAGGACACGTGTTTACTGTAGCTGATGGCGAGCTGTTAATATTTTTAGCTCGAAATGCGTCCTATGTATTGTTTTTATTTTGTGGTGATTTTTTACAAAGATTTATTATTTTAATCCTGTTTCCTTTTTTATTTTTTTTAGCATGCAATCGTTTAAAAGCTGTCTGCATTAATTTTACGGTTTAAAACGCACTAAAATAATAGATGTTATATCATTATAAGTAAAAACACCTTAGGAATTATTATATTATAAAAAAAAAACATGTAAAAATATTACTTTTTTAACACTATAATTTCTAAATTATTTACCAATAAATATGAAATTAAAAAGATATAATGTTCTGACATCCCGTATTTATCACAAATATGAGCTCTTGTCTATATATCACATTCCGCAGAAAATATAGGAAAACTATTACTAAAAATATACAGTTCATACAACAGGACATTTTTCAATATTCGAATAGCTATATAAATAATTATAGACACCAGCTATAAAAATTTATTGAGTTAAAACAATTGCTCATAAAACCTTTATATCCTAAAATTTTTGATTAAGTGAGTGAGTGAAATAAATGGTTACACTGTATGATTTTGAAAAATAAGAAATATATTGTGTGTGTCTTAAAACGAAGTACTTTAAAGGTTATAAAATAATAAAAAGTGACAGGAGAAACATTAACATCATATTTGACCTGCGTTTGACAGATCAATTGAAATCATTGAAGTATCATTTGGAAGTATATTTCTGTTAATATATATAGTATCTGATAAAATATAGTTAATAGCTATAACTGCCAAAAAATGCAATTATGTTTACCGAATGAGAAAATACAGCCCACAGGAAATAAATTTATTTATTTATTAACTTTTAATTTGGTCTTAAAAAACTGTAAAATTTGCGCAGGCATCATTATAAATTTTGATTGAAAGATTATGTCTAATAAAAATGAAATGCTTAATACACACACACACATACATATATATGTATATATATATATATACACATATTTATACAGGGTGTTGCCTAATTCGACCGGAAAATTCAGAGGGATAATAGTAAGCATTAAGAGGATGAAAAATTACCATACACTATTTAAAAAAAAGTACTAAAATACGGAAATACTACTGGCAATCGAGAAGCCAGTACTATTTCCGTATTTTAACGGAATTTTTTCCCGGTAAATTACAGTAAATTTTCCGTTTTTTGGCATTTAAGGGCGAAAACTTCCGTTAAAATACGGAAATAGTACTGACGTCTCGATTGCCGGTAGTATTTCCGCATTTTAGTCAATTTTTTTTTTCTTTTTACTGTGTAGAACATGGGATCGAAAGTCATCCATTTAATCTAAAATATAGGGTGTTCTACCCTAACCCAACTTTGGCTGACGGTAATAACTTTTAAAAAACTATATATTATAAGATGAGAAGTATATTATAGTGAAACTTTTAATAGACATGCTCAACTTTTTTTTTTAATATGATAAAAAAAAAAGTGGTAAAAATTTCCATTATATGCGCTAGCAGTATGCACTTAACGCTCCTCCTTTTGGACTGTGATTATCACTTCATACGGAATCATAGATTGCTCTGAGCACCTTGTTTTCCAGAACTTTTTTGATGTTATCACATTTCATTCAAAACAAGGTGCATATCGCTACAGTTTATCGCAATATTTTTATTTTTCACAAAATTATTACTGCTAAGCCGACCTCCGTTAGGTTGAAACACTAGTGTGGTCACAAGAAATCAATTTCCGAATTTTTTCGGGGGGACCCCCCAAAAAGTTGCCAATTGACTAGAAAATGAGATTGGCTAAGTTTCAGCTCATTTGAATAATATTAACCCGTACCTCATTGAGGTTTAAGTTTGAAAAGAACGTGATTTTTTGCAAAAAAATGCTGTTTTTCCTTCATGAAATGAATACAATTGAATCTAGAAACATAATGCATGTCTCATTTTATATAAAAAAGCTTTGCTTTGAAGAACCACACATCATTTTTTTCTAAAAATGTATAGATTTAAAAATATGCGCATTTTTCAGGACCAGACTTCACCTGAATCCTAAAAATTGACTTTTTATGAAAAAGCGAAAAAAAATTTGTAGCATTCCATTTCATCTGCTTTCCACCTTTTGTTTTTCTTTTTTTCGTATTGTGAAGTCCAATAAAGTGTTTGATTAAAAAAAATTCCAAAGAAAAGGAAAAAAATCGAATTTTAAACTGAAAGAATTATTAAAAAAAGGGAGAGCAAAGGAAGTATAGAAATGAGAGCAAATAATGCTCAATTGCATTTTATTATTAAAGTTGTGTTACAAGAAAGGAGGCATAATAAAGAAAATAAATTATTTTCCCTTACATCTGTCACGTTAACCCTTTCCGGCACAGAAAAATTCTGTTCGTAAAAGGATGAAATGATTGTCTACCCCGGATTTACAAACGACTTTTTTAGAAATTAAAAACACATTACTTTAACCTTTCATTGTAAAAGCAAAATTTTATTAAAATATTCATAGTGCCGTTTGTAAGTTTGGAATTAAAATTAGGTGGTCCCGGCGTGGGACACTGCTCCGGAAAGGATTTAAGTCGTAATGGTTTAGATAAGGTGGCTTATGTTGACTTTTTTTTATCAAAGTATTATCTAAAAATGAAAATGCAACTTGATCCGAGTTAAGATACCAAAGGCGGTTTGTTATTTTAGCAAGTGCTTTGTCTGTAACCTATTTATCAAATTTTCTGTTGTGAACAAGTGATTTTATTATTTGCAGGTCTTGAATTGGGGGCTAAAGTGAAGTGGCAGTGGAAGTATCGAAGCACGCTTTTACATAAATATTGATTAAAAATAAGAAAAGATCTCTGATACCTTCTTTTTCTAAATTTGTTATTGAAAGATGATCCCTGAAACAATATATTTTGAGAGAATGAATGGCCTGTGCCGCCATCCATCTGACATGATTAAAAGCACCAGGTGCTCTAAAAAAAAGTCTTTTGCAGGAAGGAGTTCTATAAAAATTAAACAAAGTTGGATAAACTCTTTGTAATCATCCCTGAGCTGTTAATTTTTAAAAGTTCCTGTAAGAAAATTTAAAATTTCTTCTGAATTAACTATTTATACCTAGTATTTCATCTTCAATAGCATTTGTATACTTACTCTGGTTTAATTTTGACCACCCAATCAGAATTGTTTTTTTTTTAATATCTGGCTGAGGGGCAGTGATTATGCCCATTTTACAATCAAGAACAGCTTTTAGGAAAATTTCTAAATTATGGTGACGCCATGGTAAGTACAGAAGACTTTTCCTTTAACAATTGCTATAGAAAAATGCAGGTTCCTCTGAGGCGACATGTGTTTACTGCAGTTGTATCAAAAAATATTGCATGGATTTTACCAACTTCCTCCCACTCTTCAACTGCTGAAAATACAGCTTTCGCCTGAATTATTCCGATACTATTTTCAAGTTGAGGAACTCGTAGTAACTGCTCTTCATCCCCACAACTAATTAAAACTTTAATACATTCTACATTTTCTTTATAGTCCAAGAGCTGTTAACATTTTAGGTAAGGTATTTGAGGAACCCAGAAATTTGTGCAACACTTCTTTTGTAATGGCTAAATACAAAATCGAATGTCTGGCTGAAGGATCGTGGCCCAAAAACTGTGCCAGACACGTGTCAAGTGCCATTTTTTTACTACCCCCCAAAAAAGGTATTTGAGGCACGCTGAGATTGAGACAGAATAATATTTATACTTAGAAAAAAATATTTTGAAAATGGCAGACACTTTAGTCGGCACAAAAACTGTGCCAGACACGTGTCAAGTGCCAAATGGCACTTGACACGTGTCTGGCACAGTTTTTGGGCCACGATCCTTCAGCCAGACATTCGATTTTGTATTCAGGCATTACAAAAGAAGTGTTGCACAAATTTCCAGGGTGCCTCAAATATCTACTCAAAAATGTTCAACAGCCCTCCTACTATTATTCAAAAAATGGTGAAGCAGTTTTCCACCCCAGTGAACAACAGTTCTCTCTAAACGGGAATTTTAAAATCTGTTTTTGATGAGCTCAGTTTTTTGTTTACGAAACAGTTATTTGCAGAGTCGATGTCTGTGGTTAGCTAGTGGATGTATTCTAAGTCTAGCAGCTTCTCTGGCGTTCAGTTCATTTTGCGAATATTATAAAATAAAATACATAAAACTGGACAATTACTTGGCTGCTTACTGTCGATGATTTGATGAGACATGTGGCCAATTTAAAAAAATCTTACATTTCTGCCATCATATCAAGAGGGGGAAGGGGTTTTACGGAATGTTTCGTCAATTCTAAAAATAGATAGCCATAACAGATAACAAAAACAGCCTTGTAATAAAAAGAGAAATTCAGAGGTTCGACTGCAATACAAATCGAGAAGCTCTTTCTTACTAGACACAGAACTAGATAACTAATAATTAATTATAATTCGTGAAATATTTTTAAAGTTACAAAAATTGTTCACTTATTTTTGCCTATTAATAAAAATAAAACAAAAAAATTATCAAAAGGGATAAAATTTTTAATTTGTCATTTTTTACCTACGTTTCAAATATGCAGAGTTTGAGGATATGGTTCCCTAGCGGTCCTGAAAAATACTAAATTTTCATTAAATATAAGTTTTCATGAAAGTAAAAGTTCAAGGCAACAATAGTTTCTATGAAATAAAACAAGAATCAGGTTTCTAAGGCAAATATTTTTCACGTAAAGAAAGAAAAACGACAATTTTTTTGCCAAAAATTGCAAATTTTCAAGAATTCAACCTCGATGAGGCACGGTTAATGTTATTTATTTGAGCTGAAACTTTGCCAATCTCATTTTCTAACTAATTGGCAACTTTTAGGAGGGTTCCCTCGAAGAAAACGTTAAAAATGTTTTCCCCATGTTGTTTGTGACCACCCTATTGAAACACCTTATATTTGTGATTAAATAAGTGGTTTGTTCACCCATGCTCTATTGCAAATTTTCATCCTCTTGATGTCTAGTTTCAATGACGATCTTTCTGAATTTGTAGGTCGAATTCGCCAACACCCTATATATATGGGTGTGTGTGTTTAATTGTTTGTGTGTTATATAAGACAGTTAAAAGCATCTCTCAAACATACCGAATCAACCTTTTACACATTACTATTTATTCTTGAAAAGAATTTGGAATATTTAAAATTAAATTTTTATTTTGCAGACGCATACATTGTGAGGCAAGTATTTTAATAATGATACAAATCCGATTATGGATATTTTCATATAATTTTACATTTTGAGGTTCTCTGAATTAGTTTTAGCTATGTTTAAATCTATTCCAAATGTTGTAGTCATCTTCATCTGTCGCAAAAACTTTACACAATTAAGGAAACATTTGCTGATGGGTTTAGTATCTAACCCGTTTCTAAACTGTTTTTCTAACATTTTGTGATCTGAAGCAACTGATAAAAAGCATTTGGATGCAAAAAGTTACCAAAGAAATCTACAGTAATATTTGAATTTAGATGTATAATCACATACGCATACAGGCCCGCTCATAATTTTTACCAAGCATAACTGGCGAGATATCGCCAAAATTTGGAAATCTTAAGTCGCCATAAACATTGTTAATTTCGCACCAGTTCAAGAAGTCGGCAAAATTCCTATATAATCACAGTTATTTTAATAAGTATATTTTTCTACTCAACCCCATAACTGATACTTATTCCGTACTTATTCGAGTCTAAATCCTACAGGCGTATGTTAGTGTGCGTAGTTTGGCACAAAATTAATTAAAATATTGTAAACTGATGCCGTAATTCTCATTCAGTTGAAAGATATTTTTGCCAGTATTGCGTATGTTTGACACCAACTTTGGCTGAGTGTTCCGTTTGAGAAGATTCGGCCTATAAATAAACTATTTTAGTATAATAAATTCCATATATTGAATTACATATTTTTTCAGTAATTTTTGTATTCCGGATGTGGATATAAAAATATTCTATAAAATGTTCTGAAATTCGAGTATAGTCACTCGTGAGAATGTAAAATCAATTTCTTTCTTCCAAAAACTTGTGTGTTTTGTTCAACGATCGTTGTTAATGGTTGATTGAATAAAATATTAAAGTTATATATTTTTGTAAACTTTTGAAACAATGTCCAGACTTGTGAATCATAAGGTACATTTAAAGAAAAAAAAATATTAAAATGGATGGAATTTCTAGACGGAATTTTGTCCTTACAGATTCAGATTAAATCTTTGTTATTATCATTTACAATTTTAGCACAATTTAATGGGTATTTTCAGAAAATTAGTAGAAAAGTTCCCTCTCTCCCCCCTCCGCAAAAAAAAAACAACTTATTTGTATAATTTTACAGAAAAAAATCAGGCCCTATTAGGAGCATATTTTTATAACCAGTGTATTCACGTATCATATAATTATAATAAATTATATTTCACAATTCAAAAATGGTTTATAATTTTGCAATCTGAAAGCAACGGTTTTCCGTAGTATAATTAAAAATTATGAATTGCTAAGAAAACTTCCAAAAATGAATTAAAATAATTAGTATCATAGAAAAAAAATACAGAGTGTTCCAAAATTCGACCGACAAATTAAGAGTTGGTGATAGAAAGCATCACGAGGATAAAAAATTACCATAGAACATGGGGACGCAAACCACATATTTAATCAAAAATACAGGGTGTTCCGAACTAACTCAAGTTGACGGCAATAGCTTTCAGAAAACTAAAGTATATTATAATCAAACTTTAAGTTGACATGCTCACTTTTATTATAAATAAGACGATACCAAAAAAAAAGAGGTAGAAGTTTCCATTATGTGCCCCAGCTGTATGCACTCGACGTTGCACATTTTGAACTATGGTTATCAGTTCATACACTATCATCGATTGCGTGAGCACCTCGTTTTCCCAGAATTTTTCGCAATGTTATTGCATTCCACACAAATAAAGGTACATAGATTTTCATTGCATAGAAAATTCTTCTCGATCAATGAATTGACCAGTAGCGGGTGAAAAGTAAAATTCTATTCTACTTCAGCAGTTAAACAAAAAATATTTATTGAACTCTAGGTTAAGTAGAAAATAACGAAAAAATGTAAAATCCGTGGGTCGTTAATATATATGAGCTGCAGATGTATAGAGTCCGATCTAAAAACATAAGTTGCTGCTCAGATGGTGACAAGTAGTTAATGACAGAAAAGTCTTTCACTATGCTGGCAGCTAAATCGTAAACTCATCTTGTCTATGTTAACACTCTTGAGTCCCTGGCTCAACGCAAATATGCAGCACCTTCCGTGCTATCGGCTACATAGAAATTATCGCCCCCTCGTCCGTGAGAGCAACTCCACACTCAACTCCTTTTCACAGACTGCCTCTCCTGCTCATTAATTTTTCTTCCCGGAGAAACAAGTTAATTAGCGTGAGATTTTTGGTCACCACCTACGGGATAACTAACAAATGATGTCACCCTCAAAGTTCCTTTTTATTGGCTCACTAAAAAAATTAAGTCACTCCTTGGAAACCCGTGGGAACTACCTTTAAAATCAGTCTTTGTCAGCTCAGAGCAATTAGCCGGTCTTTTTCCTCTGTTAAGAGGGTAGCCTTCGTTCCAAATGCACAATCTATCTCCACTTACAATCTCCAAAGCGTGAGAAAATATCTACTTGAACACATATACCTCAACCTGGGTGGCACATAGTTTCGATCCACTCATTATTAAAATCCCCACTCACACACAATGAAATCAGTTAAGTTCACTTCTTTACAATTGCAATGTTTTTATTTTTCACAAAATCAGTGCCGTCAACCCAAGTTCCCAGTAAGGACGAACCACACTATATTTGTGACTACACAAGTGGTTTGCGAACCCATGTTCTATGACAATTTTTCATCCTCTTGATGTCTCCTATCACCTCTTTTAATTGGTTGGTTGAATTTTGGAACACCCCGTATAAAATAATAAATTATATTCCTTTAGTAACATTTAATGATTTTTTCGTTATCAGAATTCGATATTTCTTTGAAAATGCATAAGATATGTATACAGAAGAATATATTCTTTCTAAGTAAAATGCCCATATTCTTTCAATATATATTTCGTTTGACATTAAAAAAAGCTTTAAATCCCTGTATCAGTAACATTCTATATCATCCAAGCGATGAATTGGAAATAATGGATAAATATAATCTATATAGATTATATCTGAGAAAACATCCTGGCATTATATCACAAGTGCAATCGATTTTTGAAATAATATATAGTTCCTCTAAGCATGCGCATCTATTTTATATTGATAAAAATGAGAAATGTAAACTTTTAACGTAATAGGATAAATGCATATTATGCATAATTTAATGGTGTAACAAATGTATTGAGTAATTTATCTTTGTGTTGGAGAATTTGTTCTATTTTACGAAATTCGTAGAATTCAGTACTAATGAAACAGCAGTGAATAATAGTATATAAGAGCGATTCACAACCATAATAAACTAAATTCATTTAAAAAAAATGAGGTAGGTCATATAGAATATGCATAAAATCTATTTTATCTACTCCAACAGTGAACCAAGATTTTGTGCACCTTCTAAATGGAAAACATCTTTTTTTTTTTCAAAATGAACTTGGTTTAGTATGGTTGTGAGCCCCCCAAACACTTGAAGAATTTTAATTTCAGTATGCTAGATAATTTTTAAAACATCATAAGACATTGTTATTTATGTATTTTTATCATAAGATATTTTGTTCTTCGGATCGTTAATAAAATATTTTAAATTATTTATAATCTGCTTACTTTATTTCAAAAAATAAATTAAATACAAAAAGAAAAAAAAATATTTTTTTTTTCTGTTTCATACGCTTAACAAACCAGAAAGTTTAATAGGATGTATTTATCTTTTAAGTTAATCACGGCTAAATAATAGTCGAGATGCACTAAGTAATGTGGAAAAATTAACAGCTCTGTGTTATTATATATATATATATGTGCGACAACATTTTTAAGCAAATAAAGACGGGTACAAAAGCATTAATTGACATACAAAAACTACCATTTAAATTATTTTAAATCTACGATTTCAGAAAAGATCAAATTTTGAAGTATAAATTTGAATAAATTTGAATTTTTTCCGATAGAATTGAAAGTGTGTAATATCTATGCTAATAAAAGAATGTTTCGCTCTACCTGTGTGTCTTTGTGTGTCCGCAATGGCTAGCGAAATCTACCGCATGTACAAGGCTTAAAATTTGGGTGAGAGGAGTGCAAGTCTTCTTCTGGTACACCTAAGACTCAGAATTTTAAATTTCTAATAATTAGCTGAGTTATTAATTAAAAAATCCAGCGCACTCTCCTAGAAAATCATCCATTTCTTCCCCGGTTATATAAAGAGATCGCACATGTCTAGAACCGCATTTACGCATCGGTAGGAAATAAAGAACTGAGCTGCCGGTTTTCGGTGTATTTTTCAAAGTTTTCGTTAACCTAAATCGATCAAATGGCTTTTCACAGTTTAAATTAGAAGACATATTACGAAAAATCGTACTCTTATGTCGAAAATGCTCCTGCAATCAATTAAACAAATTAGCGCTGTTAACCTTTAAAAAAAATAAAAAAACGTTTTTTCTGCTTATGTCAACGTCTCTCCAGGACGCAATTTAAGAGGTACAGACAAACCAAAAATATGTTTTTAATTCTGAATCCTTCTTCTAACTGATGGTGTAATCGCTTTTTAAAAATACTAATTGTAACCATTTCAAATAAACCGGCGAACGCCGGTCACGTCCCGCCTCATGGATGCAATATTTTTTCTACGCTAAAAATAACTAAACGTCCGAACACCTACAGAAACTTTTTAAAGCATCTTAATAGACCAGATTTACATGACCTATTAAAATTCCGTAACGTTGGTATGAGTAGAAGCATTTTTTACTAAATAAAATATGTGAAAATTTCGAAGAAAAAAGTAAAAACATCGAGAAGAAAACACATTTCTTTTCCAACTAGATATCAATATTTTTTTCATGAATCACCTAAAAAAATTCCGTAACTTTCGGACAGGTAGAAGTTTTTTTTTTTTTTTCAAAATTAAATGTGGGAAAATTTTGACGTAAAAATTAAAAACTTCTTTAATGATAGTCATGAGATGCATAACCGTCATATTCATACTAGCTGAAAATCCAAAAGAATTAGAACTACAAGAACATTTTTTTTTTAAACTATTGAAGTAGACCGAGTGAAAAAAAGGTCTTCTTACGAGGCTTTTTACTGCTAAATATCAATATTTTTTCACACAGGTTGGTTGGTTGGTTGTATTTATGACGGCCAATTATCTGCACGAGGGATATAGGCCCAGGTGGGGAGTGCCCTTCGTGGGGGTCTTTCTAAGGGAACCTAACCCGTATTAACGCTTGGAAATCCAAGATTCGAAGAAAACCACGAAAACTCCGAACGATTAGGCCGACGGGCGCGATTGGGATCGAGCCCAGCACCTCCCGTCTACCAGCTTCGAGAGCAGAACCTCTCAGCCACTGGTGGGGCCTTTTCACACAGGACACGAAAGCATTATGTTTTTAACTCCACAAAATTTGGACGAAAATGACTACTTTTTGTAAGCCTTCAAAGTGCCGGACGACCCCCTCCCCATTTTCCGGCACATTTCAAAATTATGCATACTAAATGCTAACCATTTAGCTAACAATCGAGTATCGATTTAGTTCAGATATGAGTACATTTCAGGATGAAAAACCTACTTTGAAATTAAAATATTTCACTTGAGATTTCGATGTGAAAAAAAAAAACAGTTACACGTAAAACAGTGATTTTTACAGCTTAATAACAATATTTTAACACGAAAACTACAGCGGGCAGGTCATCTAGTTTATTCATAATAATTACTGAATGATTAATTCTTCACGGTGGTAGTATATAAAAAGAAAATATTTATTTTAAATCTCTACAAGTAACAAATCTAGCAAGTGCAAAAGTCACTAAATTTACCAAGGACAGTCCATGAATGAGAACAGTGCCTAATGTCAAATGCTATAGAAGGGTCGTGAATATGTATAGAAAAAGGTACCAACTTCATTTTTCACACAATTTCACCCACTTTTCACACTTTAAATAAATTAATTGTATCAAATCAGAAATCAAAACTACATAGTTTATAAACTATTTTTGTATAAAAGAAATTTTAACATTTTTTTGTTACTTTTTGGTAATTTTTTTTTTCTGTGTGTGTTATTCTGTGTAAATGGTAACAGGTAACAATTCCCTTAGACTAGGTCTCACCAATCGTGTGCCTATGGACACACTTGCGCCCATCAAAAACAGTTATAAATGTATAAGTATAAACCTAGTTTTTAAACTTATATAATAAGTATAAACCTATTTTTTAAACATATATAATAAGTGTAAATATATTTTTTAAACACATGTAATAAGTAAAACGTATTTTATTTTCATTAAGGAGTACTTATTGTATAAGAATAATTCAACACATTATATATATACCGGAAAAATATATTGGAAAATATAATAAGTATTAAATCTAAAGTTTGAAATTTATGACGATGTTGGTAGTTTCTCCGATCCAGTTATCTTGCTCTGTGTTAGAGGCAGCTAGCGAGATTGCAATTATAAAACTGACTTAACGTTTCAAGAAATTATTTCATAGCCGTGATGAAAATATCTACTGATGATAATCATATAATTAATCATGTTCATTAGGGTAGAGTGAAAAAAACGAAAGTTGGAATTTTGATTTTAGGTAGCAGACAAAAGTTGCCTATTATTACCTCTAATATAGGGGAGCTAGGGGATGTATGGGACAAGGGATGGATGGGACATTCTCAATATTTCAGGTAATAAACATTTATTTTACATTGCTTCTTAACCCCATATACCTAACCCAATTTCGTGTTAAAATAATGTCTACCACAGTGTGCTTCAGAACTAAAAGTAGGACCACATTGCTGTTTTCATTTTCATTCAAAGTTGCATTTTCTGAAATCTCTGCTTAAAAGTAAGTTTTTTTACATTTGAAGATGTGAAATATATTATAGAATATAAAAAATTAAGCTATGTTGTAGTTATTTATTTTAAGGTTCAATATCAGTAATTAAAATGAATGAATAGTAACCATTGTGACAAAATAATTTTTGAGGTAAAATGGCTGAGAAGGGATATTATGCATCATGGGGATGATTGGGACATTTCAAATGGGGATGAATGGGACAATCTCACTCCTCTCTAGAGATGTTGAAAATTTTATTTATTAATTAAATAGTATTATATAGGATGATAAATCAATAATTTACGTCAATTAATAGTATTAAATAGTATTATATGAGTTGTTATTGTTTAAAATTTCTGAGTGTTACTTATTGTATTGTAATAATTATTAATGGATTATCAAAAAATTGGTACTAAAACTTAATCAAAATAGATAAAATTTATAAAAATAGTATATGTGTATTGATCAAATGGGGGAAATTATATTGAATTTTGAAATGTTGCACAAATAAATCCCCACCCCTAACATGTTGGGTCAATCGGAAAGTCGGGTCGTGTTGGGAAAATCAATTCGTACCGGAAAATTCCATCATTTAATTATTAGACATTGATTCCGATATCTAATGTCTAATAATTATCCGGCAGAATTTTCCGGTACGAATTGATTTTCCCAACACGACATGACTTTCCGATCGACACAATAATTTCCTTTCTGCATGTTTCTACGATACATTTAATTAATATTAATTAATAAGTTATGATTGAAAATTATTAGCTATGCTATAAAAGACATTTTGCACTTTCATTTCAAATCTAAAATGCCTCATAAGTCTAAAAAAAGAACAGGTTGATAGCCGAAGTCCGCATTAAAAGTTAAAACTGCAATAAAAGAAGTTATTGAAAAGAAAAACATATCGATTCGTGCTGTAAAATCATATATTACAAATATAATTTTCATATAAGGTTATAATTATAAATTTTAATTTAGTAAAATTGAATACAGGGAGGAAAATCTTTGTGTCCCATCCATCCCTATTAGTGTCCCATTCATCCCTGCTGTGGGGATGATTGGGACAGGGAGGAACGTTTTTTTGATTTCATAATTTTTTTTGAATAAATCATAATCTAGAATAAATATTGTTCATATATGTTGGCAAATACCTAATGTATGAAATGTGATATATAATATTGATAGTAACTTAAATAAAAAAAAATATAAAAAAATATTTTTGTGAAAATGTCCCATTCATACCCCACCTCCCCTACGTACAAAATTTCATAAATTTTGTAAAACACCTTCAAGGCTCTACCAGAACCTTTATATTTTCATTGTTTCACACAATGGGTTCTTACCATAAATTGTACATTTACAGGATTTTCTGGCAATCTCGTTTGACATTTTTATATTTAAAATGTTTAGTGTAATTACCTTTATTATTTTTAAAGTTTAAGTCTTTATTTTAAAATATTTGATTGTTTTAAAATATTCACACAATGGGTTCTTATCTTAAATTGTTACATTTACAGGGTTTTTTGGTAATCTCGTTTGACATTTTTATATTTAAAATATTTAGTGTAAAATTCCCTTTATTATTTTCGAACTTTTAGTCTTTACTTTAAAATATTTGAAACGTTTAATTGAGTTTTAAAAATTGTTTGTTCTCATTTTTAGAATCATTTTTAATTGCGTGCTTGTGGAAGCAAATCGAAGATTACCATTGCTAGTGAAATATCCCCTATTTGGTGCTCCTTCAAAACTAAATAAAACTGTTTTGGCAAGAATGTCAGATGACAAAATATTTTTTCTATACAAGACAATAATTAAAACTCAACAGGAATGGTAAAGATCCACCAAAGTCAGAGGTAATTAAAATCCTGAGAGAAAAGATCGAAGAAATTTGGAAGAAGCATCAATTATTGTAGTTTCCCAGAGGCGTATCATCAAATGACAGACAACAATTTTTATGAATACCAGAAGCTTATTCGATTCCTAAAATCAAAAAGAAATGGTGGAAAGTTTGAGATAGATATATCATCGAAGAAATATAAGTGAAGATCGCGCATCTCTGATTGGAGAGTCAAATTCACTGTATCGGGGACACATTACATCATCTTTTGGATTAGGAAAGAATATTGCGGAATGCATTTTATAATATTGCACTTAAAACAACTTTAACCTTGATAAACTTATGGCTATAGTTTGTGACAGAATAACTGGAAACACTATGAAAAAAAAAGGTGCTATTAGATTTCTTAAAACAAAGATTAGTCGTCCATTGCAGTGGTTAATATGCCAGCTTCATGCAAACGAATTGTCATTGCGTCGTTAATTTTCTGAATTTGATGTGCAAACTACAGTCCCATGAGCCTTTTCTGTTCCTATCGGAAAATCGTTGGATCAATGTGAACAATAGACAGTTGTGGAACATTAAAAAATCTTTTGTCTCCCAGAAATGAACTGTGGAGAGTTAAGTACAGACCAAAATTATTTTTATGACATATGTCAAACATTTTCATCTGGCCAATGCTCTTTAAATCTGGTAAGTCGCAATACATGTAAAATGTTTCAACCAAGATGGTTGACAGCTGCCAATGGACTACTTAGATTGTACAATGGAAGCCAGAATCATTCCCAAAATCTGAAGATTATGGCTGAATTTGTAATGAAAGTATTTTCACTTATGTTGTTTCATATTAAGAAAGATTCTTCCTGAAAAAATGGAGCTCATTTTTTTTTTTTTAAACAATTAAATTTTCTCGTTATTTCAGGTAGCATTTAAACGAGATTGTCGATCTCGTTATTCAAAGAAACGCATACATCTATCATTGAGGAAAAAATATATATGTTGATAACTGATGAAAGAAACCATGTTCGAGAGCTTGAAAACCGAAGAATATTGAAGGCAAGGGAAATGAAGTGTTCAACAATATGACAGTTTCATATTCCAATATTGAACTTCAGTGTTATATTAACATTATTGACTGGCAAAAATGTAAAATCACATCACCTCGCATTCTTAGCAAGGTATCAAGAGAGGAGTGGAAAGTTCTCGTAAAAAGATCGGAAGCCCATCTTTTCAATTCTCCAAGTTTCCGTCTCATATTCAAACAGTTCAAAGATGCGTGAGATTAGTTACTGAAGCATCATTAGTGGCTGTAGGAGTAGAAGCAAGGGACAGATATATGCGAGCAAAAATCAAATCACGAAAGGTAATGCCTAGTTTATATATCAAAGACCAATATAAATTAGAGTGAAACGAAAGATCATTTTACAGTACATCGCATATATTCTTTTTATTATATTACTATATGTTCAGAAAAATGTCTTTCCTATGTATTTAGAGAATTATCTTCCATGTATATTCGAAAAATAAAAGTAAACTGTAATTCTAATTATTGTGCTTTTTCTTTATCTTCTTTGAGACAATGCAATCCATATTTTAAGGTATTAAAACATGACAACGCTTAAGTAATACTTTAATCGGTCATTTTTTATGGGTTATTTTACTGAAATCAGAAATTTAGTAAAAGGGATTGTTTTTAGTAACTTATACTACATAGAGAAATCTTGGTTTTTCACGTATAAAGGGCGTATTTTTTTTAAGAGCTGGTAGAGCCCTAAAGATGAATTCCAAATGAAATTAAAATTTAACCTTATATTCAGCATGCCAAAAGGCAACTTTTTTAGACCTATCTGAAGAAAAAAATTCCAAAACATTTTTTTTCGTCCTTTTTCACTCCACCCTAATGTACATGTATAATTATTATCGATATTATATTTTTTACTTAATCATGTAACTCTATACATTTATAGATATCATTTGAAAAAGTACCTTCATAACTATTTCTATAAATTAAATTAAACTTTGATATCTTCAATCATATACGAAGAAAAAAAAGTTGAGGTAAAGGATTTCCCGATAGTAATCCAAGCAGCACAGATTGTTGATCCATCATTGGCAGTTTGGGAAAACCGTTGGGAAAAGTAAGACTTGCAAATGGTGGGATTGAGAGTTTTAAAAATGGGAATTGGTTGTAAAACCATTGGCACATAGGTCCCTTTGATTTGGAGTATAACTGAGGAGACATCTGAAAAACTGACGTTGGGAAATTATTAGGTCTTTTTTTTCGGCGAACGGCACCGCAAGGTGAACATTTCTTACTGTTGACCAATAATTTGCCAACGTTGACGCAACCATTTTAAGCTATTATGAAATCTGCCCACCAGTGGCTGAGAGGCTCTGCTCTCGATGCTGGTTGACGGGAGGTGCTGGGTTCGAACCCAATCGCGCCCGTCGGCCTAACCGTTTCGGAGTTTTCGTGGTTTTCTTCGAAACCTTGGATTTCCATGCGTAAATACGGGTTAGGTTCCCTTAGAAAGACCTCCACGAAGGGCACTCCCCCTAGGGCCTATATCCCAAGAGTAGATAATCGGCCGTCAAAAAACAACCAACCAACCAACTATTTTGAAATCTACATACCTAAATATAAAATTTTATATAATATGGGATATATAAATAGAGATGTGATACACACTTTAATAAATATATGAATGTATTACACAGACCAGCGAGATTGAAGTTTTTGAAAAATACTAGAGAAGTTTTCGCTGATTTTTATGTTATTTGGTATGCTGATTTCGAAAATGACCTTCATATTTTTTTCATCAAATCAGGATTTCTTAAAAATTGATATGGATATTTTTAAAAAATCATATGTGAAAAGGAATTATTTCTAACAATTTTGCGTATACTATCCGGCAACAATGGTTTTTATCCATGCAAATCTACGTAAAATAATCAATTCTCGGTGAGGCAAATTGATTTTTCATTAATCGATTATTTTTTATAGGTTTAAATGGATGAAAACAACTGTTGTCGTATCGCACGAGTCGCCTCTGGTCGAGAGAAAAACAAAAAGTTCCCTTGAAGCTAAGCTTTTTACATCAAATTACGGTGCAGTTTCAAGAAAAAAATCCTCTATGTACTATTTTAATTTGATTTTATTAAGGAAACGCACATAAAATAGACGACTGTCGAAGAGCAGCAAATAGTATGTATATGTATATAAAACTTTCTAAGAAATTTTAAACAGAGGAAAATTTATATAAAAATAAACTAAAATATTTCTATTTAAATATGTACTCTTTTTCCTATGAATCCCCTCCTTAATGTTCTTTTTTATGTTCAGTCTCAGGCCTATCTCGTGTTAACATATAACAGTAGTTGGCGAACATGTTATTTTACCATCTTCCTTGATATTTCCGCTCCATATCTTTGATGGGTGAAAAAGTCCACATGTGAGTGAAGAAAAATAATTTTGATACTCACGGAGCAACCAGACGCTTGAAACTTGTCCAGCATATTCATTACAATTGGTTCATAGTCAGGATTCTTGCAATTACGCAGAAATTTACTGACGACATAGTTTAAGACAACCCAAGTTTCTTTTTACTTTGTTGTTATGCTAGTCTCAAATTCTTTATCCTTCATAAGCTTGCGGATATCTGGACCAACAAAGATTCCCTCTTTCAACTTGTCTTCAGATAAACCTGGAAAGTTTTTGCACAGGTATTTGAAACAATCACAATCATTTGAAACAATACAGTTTTTGACTCAACTAAGCTGTTCCGAATCCGGTGACTGGTTTAAGATTTTGTCCTTTCGGCCATTCTTTTTTTACCCAATGTTGAGTCTTATCAGGGCTGTATCACTCACAAATGGAAATTGTGTAACCGCTATTTGTTGACTAATAAACATAGAGATAACTTTCAAATCACCACAAACGGCCCAACTAAGGGCGACATATTTAATTTTGTTGAGGACGAGAGCCAGGTTTTCAGAGCGTTCTTTTCATTGCACCGAGTATCCAACTGGTACAGATGCATACTGGCTTCCGTGATGAAGAAGGACAACTTAAAGGCTCCTTTTCGATGAATCTATAAACAGCTTCCGTTCATCTTTATTGAAGGCGATATTAAAATTGCTCATGTATCCGGGAACATCAGAACAATAGACCAGGTTTTACTCTTTCTCAAAGTACTACTTAACAAATTCCTTTTCTCGATTCCTGTACCAATAAAAAGCGGTTCCTTTGGAAAACAAGCTTTTTTTCCTTTCAATCTGGAGCCCAACACTTCTACTGCTAAACAGCACCGAAAACTGGCGATTTGAAGCAATTAAAATAACAAAACTTTGTAAAAAATCACCATAAAATAAAACAATACACAGGACGCGTTTCGAGCTAAAAACATAACAGATCGTCATCAGCCACAGCAAGCACGTGTCCGCAAGCGAACAAGTTCATTTTTGACCTAATAAATTATGCACACTGTATTTTGATTGTATTCGCGCATGCGTAGAGAAACATCTTTTAGTAAACCTGCTCATTTTCCATCCAATTTTTATTATTTTTAATTCTAATTGCACAGTATTGTGTACAATGTTGTTTGTCATATTTTCTGAAAATAACTAATTTTTATATTAAGAACTCTGCAAATTATAAGCAAAAAAACATTGCGAAATTTGGGATTGTTTTTATAAAAACCTTAATTTCTCTAACTGTATACATGCAATTCTAATAAAAATGAGCACAGTATATTACAATAAGACACATATTAACAATCAAAAGTTTGAAGGCTTTTTCTACATTACTTTTTACAGGGTTGTCCAAAAGATATTCGTTTTTTTCAATTTGTTGGCGGTCCTCTATGCGGTGTTTCGGGAAAAAATCTTCGCGGAAATATATGACCTATACTATACTGTTTACACACCTGCAGTTTCAGTTTAATTCTTCGTGTATTTTTCTATATATTTAATTAAACGTATAAAATCGCAAGTGACCGGTCACCTTTGGCCATATAGTGTATCTGTTTCCTTTGTAATGAAAAAAATCGTAAAAATCACGTGAATTTTATGCCACATACCTCAAACCTTACCTTAAGGTAGCAGTAATTAACCCTTTATGTCCCAAATTATGAATTGATGAAAGTTTCTTCTTCTAAAGCCTTTTTCGTGACTTTTTGAAACTACGTTAGAAGATTTACACAATCATTTAATAAATTTTGGAAGGATTTTACCAATTAAAATTAATTAATTAAATTTGAATTTATAGGGATTTTGTGCAATATTTATAACTCCAGTCAAATATTTTACTAAAAATATTTTTTTAGTATTTTATAGAATTAGGAAATGAACAAATATAATGCTGTAAGAGCAGATCTTACAATAGAACAATAGAAATATTTAACTGAATCTTTTCCTCCCAATCTTTCAACGTCAAGAAAGCTGAAAAAAATGCAAAGGCAAAATAAATCATTCTTTTAAAAATATTTTGGTTTTGTGCAACACCTAATGCTTTTGGGACAAGATGAGGTAAAATGTCTTTAACTCATTCTACACTCTGTTACTACTAATCAATGTATTAAATGAATTTTTTAACAAGTTATTTTAATGGTACTTGAAACAACCGTCGGGACATAAAGCACTAAGGAAACCGTGAACAATAATTTAATAACTGAAAAACAAAAGGTTTTCTTCAGTCGTTCTATATAGACATTAAAATTTTAATTTGTATCTTCTATGCGAAGTTCCTCTTGACCAAGTTCGCCTTTTCAAACATAATTATTTTTTTTTAAATATATTTCATCTACTCGCTTTAAGGGGACACAGTACTCTTAAAATTGGAAAAAATGAAGAAAAAAAACATTTTCAACATTTAATATCTTAAAATCTATATGATTTTAAAACACAATTTTTATTCAATTCCTACTATTAGTTCACTCTCCCTATATTTGTTTATTTATATATTTATTTATTTATATATTTATCTTGTTCAAATTTTCAATCGTTAATAAAATACTCATTATTCATCCTATCAAGTTTAAATAATTTTTTTGTACTTGTACTGGATGACAATTGATGTTAATACAGTTTTTTCAAATATTAATTAATTAATTAAATTTTAATTAATTAATTTTAGTTTTGCATGGGAAACAAAATGGCGGTCATTGGTTATCGAAGGTCAATGAAAGTATTTTCAATAAGGGGTTACCATAAGGGGGACCCTGTTCTGTCGCCAAATACCGCCAAGTTTGTCGCCAACTTGGCGATATATCGCCAAATTTGGCGTCCAAAATAAGTCGCCAAAAGTGGCGCCAACTTGGCGATAATTCTAATATTTCGCCAAATTCCCATAGAATTCCATTGTAAACCTACTTGCTTATAGAAAATCAACACATTGAGATATTTTAATGCAACAAAAACTAATATTAGCTTAAGGGATTCTATTAAATTTTTCTTGGTGACCTAAGTAGGAATTGACTTTAAAAACAAAATTTTTATATTACTTGTTGTTAAGAAAGATAGGTGTACGTTCTGTCATTTTATGTATTTACAACATTGCAAGACGCAGAATTAGCATTTATAGGGGGCTCCAGACTGTCAGGCATTTCACGAGCACAAAATTAGTATAACAGTTTATGCGTAGGATTACAAAATAAATTTTGCAACTAGAATGAAAAATTTGGCAAATTCTTATACTTGGGATTATAATAATTGCTTTGAACATAAATAAATTTGTATTTAAAGCGTTTTATATTTTTAATACAAAGTAATATTATTTAGTTAACGTAAAAATCTGAAGATTTCAACAGTATATTCATCTAAGAAAAATATTTTCTTCAACAGTAAAAAGGAAATTTTAAGTTTAGTTTAGTAGACTAACATGAAATATATGTTTTAAAAATTTCATGAAAAAATATCCAGAAGTTTTTGAGATATCGTGCGTGTCATACCCAAAAAACGGCATTTGGCGAAAAACGACTTCAAAATTTCGGAAATGCCGTTTCATCTATTGTGCGGGCATAATTCTAAAAGCCATAACTTCTGTTCTACTGGGAATTTTAAGGAAAAAATATATCAAAGTGCTCAGAAAAGATAGCAGACATTTGAAAAAATTAAAATTTTCAAAAATTTTGAAGCTTTACGCATCTTGACACATTCTAAAACAAATTTTGATTGAATATACTTATAAAGAGTTCAGTTTGGAGCACTTACTTATTAGTTATATCTGTTTGTTTCCTTAACCCTTTCGGGCGCGATTTTTTTTCAACTTTGAGAACAAACTTACTTTAATAATGTTAATCGTAGCTATTCAAATAGATTTACTGACGTTTAAAAAATATCTCATTGTCTGAAATCAAACAATTGTACTTATTTTGTGTACTATTCAATTCATATTTATATGATAATAGGTTGAGGAAGAGTTTTTAGAGACATTTGGAAAATATCGTATTCCAACAGGGTTTAATAGATATTACAAATTTCTAATGTTTTTTGCGTTTTATTACACATGATTCGTCGAGAAAAGTAGCGTATATTTTAAATTTAAAGAGTGAAATATATGTATAAAATAAAAGAATCGCAAATAGTACAAAGAGAATTAAGCAAATTATTATTATTATTGTTATTACTAAATGTCAAATCATAAATGAAGTCATAATAAGAAGGACACAGCCATATTCTAGCATTACTATATGTAGATAGTAACAAAAGTAATTGTTAAGACAAAATTATACTCGATGAAAAGACATGTACAGTAGAGGAAAAAAAGTAAACACCTGTACTAACTCCTCAACAATTTATCGTAGAAGAAAATTACTGGTACCGAACGATGGGGAATCAAGTCTATTTTTAAATGATGTTTATAAAATTTGCTTAGAAGGGGGCATCTACATATTAAAACGAACCCAAACTTAATTTTTCCAATGGCAATACCCAATTTTAACGAGATATTACAAATCTTCGGTTCAGACTATGCCTATACACCAAATTTCCAGTCATTTGAATGATAAGTTTTTGAATTATAAACATTCAAAATTTAGTGCTTCTAATGTTGAATTACATTTTCATATTTTCATTACTATCTCCTGAAATTATACTCCTAATTTGCTGATTTTTTATGTAGCAATAATAGTAAAATACCCAAACATAAATACGTTGAATTTGCAATTTATATAATTTTATGATATTAATTATGAAATTAATATCCGAAAAAATTATGAATTGCAACCTACAATTTTTTTGATGCATTTAGATTTATTAAGTCGTGCTTTGTAAAAATCCAAAATTTCACATTTTTCTTCCAAGTAGTTTTAAAATTATGCTTAATAAACGGCAAAACGATGGTTTAAGGGTCTGTCTATGATAGAAGTGAGTAGATATTTTGAAATTTCTTATGCTATCCTGTAACCTAGCAGTCTTCACTGACTGTTTGATTTGTGCTTAAGATGCCTTGACCAAGAAGGGGTCTCTCTCGGTCAACAATCGAGTTCCGAATTTCAATTTGTGTAAGACCTTTAAAATACGCTCGTTTTAAAACTATTAATTTATCAGAAACTTATCGTACAAAATGCATAAAAATTTGTTTTTAGGCTAAATGAAGGGTGTAGAATTTATTTATGCTGTCAGAATTGTGTACCGCTATTGAAAAAAAAACAAAGTTACGGTTCGTTTTAATTTGCAGGTGGCTCCTTAAGCAAATTTTATATACATCATTTAATAGTAGACTTTATTACGAATAGTTTCGTACCAATAACATTCTTCTACGATAATTTTTTGCAGAGTTACTATGGGATATTTACTATTTTTTCCCACTACTGTACTATTAATAGTACACCAAACCCGAAAGGGTTAAGGGATCCGCCTACATTAGGAGCTTTTCTTTCATAAAAACATAATATTGTATAAATAAGCACATTTTTAGTTCAGTTGTAATACATAATGATGAAAACACATAAAATCCGAGCAATATCTTCATAACCTTTTTAAAAATTGCAGTTCTTTTGCCTTTCTTCTTAGCAAAATTTCAAATTTACGCCAGGCAACGTACACACAATTCAACTAAATATATTTCAATTTCCAATGTACTACATACTACTATTACACTTACCTGTACACTGAACTAGGAATTTTACAATATCGTCAAGATTAACTGAAATATTTCCAAATACGTCAACAAATACATATTTTTTATTAAAAATTACCATTATTTTATATTCGAGTAGATATAAAATAATTACATTAAGACATAGAGCTTACATTCTAGTTCACAACATAGTCAGTAATGTCGAAAGCATTCGGAAAAGTTTCACTGAAATATATTTAAAAAAACTTGTTATGTAATGAAGTTTATCGAACATTAAAAATAATGGAAAATTGATTTTCTCGAAATCACATTTAAAGATTTCTTTTATATCTTTCAGAAACATAGAAAAAATTCTAGATGTGTCAATTAAGGTTTATTAGAGCTTTTATCTAAAAAAAAAAAGAAAATAAAGTCTAGAAACATTGTTTACATTTTCCCTGGTCTTCCTACGCTCATATCCATTATTTGACTCATTACTTCATGTTTATGAAATTAGCCATAACTTCTCTTCTAGTAATCATAGAAATAAAATTGAAACAGATTTTAAATTGTAATAGATAGTTATTTCAAATAAAATAGTAATAAAAAAATTTCACGAAAGCAGACATTTTTAATATATGCAGATATCTTAATTCAATATCTTTCTTTGAAATACCGTTATCTATGTAAGTTGCGTACAGTGCTTGCAATTTCTAAGGAGTACCGCTATGCCTATTTCTAAGGAGTACCACTATTTGTAATTACAAAATATTTATTTTATATTTAAATAGCAGAATTTGAAATCACTGTGTTGAATCGTAGGATTTTCGATATTACCTGAGATTAAATAAGGATTTGATAATAATTAAATAAGTATTTCGTGAAAATTTCTAAATTTTTCACGAAAACGATTTTTTAATGTAGTCAGACACCTTAAGTGTATATGATATTATTAAGTTAATTTTAGTTGGAGTGTGAAACTCTGGCTCAAATTTCATAAGATTTTAACTCACATGAAATTATAAATTAAGCATTTTTTTTTAAATATTTAGACAACTAAAAAAAGAGTTGACATTATTCAAGAAAAGACAACTGAAAAAAGGATTTAACAATATAGATTTTGACACGAGACATTTCAAATATACAAATGCATCACTCGACCATAGGTTTAACATTAGTAAGGAGAATTTCAGATCTCATTAAACAACATCCCTTAGAAGAGCAAAGTACAATAACACAATAATCCGTAGCCAACTTTTTATGTTTCTTTCAGAATTCGTACATACTGACAAATCGCAGCGCCATCTATTAACGGAAATTTTAAATAATTTTTCAATTCATGTATAGAAATTAATGGGCTATCTTCTAAACATGTCACTTTTTCATCTTTATATTTATTATAGTTAATTATTAATTTGATTATCTTTATTTTTATAGGCTATAAATTACTTGGTGTATAATATAATTATTCATTCTTCTTCTTTAAATTAAGGGTGACAAAATCATATTTTATTGCCGAAACGTCAGTGAAGGCTTACTGTGGAGACACGAAAAGTTTTGGTTTCCGTTAGTCTGTCTGTCTGTTAGTCTGTCTGTCTGTTCCGCGATAACTGCCGCAAAAAGCATCCGATCGGCTTGAAATTCCCTGGGCATGTTGATGAGCTCCCCGGATTTAGCTGTATAGTTTTGGGTTAAATTTGGTTCATTCGTTCGGAATATACAAAACATTTTATTTTGTGATATAATGCTTTTCTATGGGAAGTCAGACGATTTTCAAATTTTCATTTGTTGAAAGAAATCGCTCATATGAATAATAGATTTAAATGGTAAATTTTGGATGCTGAAATTTTTAAATAAGAGTATTAAATTATTCTTATTAGTTTGCAATTTTGTCAAAACATTTGTCAGAGCTTTTAAATTAGGTGTATAACTTATGATAGAATTTTATACATGTGTTCGAATAATATAAAACATTTTATTTTATGAATTTACTTCTATTTCCTTTTTTCTTTTAACCGTTGCGTAGCAACAGCATCTCATCTAAAAATATCATAAATGTGAAAGTATGTATGGTTTTTTGAAGTCAAATCAAAGCAAAAGGAATGAATTAATGAATGCCTTTGTATAGATATTTGCATATAGATTTATTTAAACGCAGAAATGAAAATAGTATTTATATACTATATAGAATAATATTTTCATTTATTTATTCAACTATTTGATTATAAATGAAAAAGTTCGTTATTTTCATACAGAATAAACTTACATTATTCTGTTAAATTTTATAAACTTTATTGTTGCCAAAAAAAAAATGAATAACAATTTCTCCCAAAGAGTTAATTTTAATTTGTAAGATTTTCACGTGCAAAAGAAAAATGGAATAAGCAAATAAAAAAAAAAAAAAAGGATATATAGGACAGGAATGAATACATATAAACATTTCACACCAAATACCACCTAAAATAGTTTTTGTAGCAGTATTTTCCCAGCACTACGAAGAAAGATTCCTCGATTTACACGATTTTACTTGGCCTTCCTTTTCTCATTCTTTGCGATTTCATTTTCGCAATTGCGTGCATTAATTGGCACAAAATTTTACATTTTTATGACTGAGATATATGTAAGGCCATACAAATAAGAAATTCCGTATTGTCTCCTATAAAATGTGATAAAGTGTTGGTTAATCATATATGTTTTTATTAAGAGGAGCAGAGCTGCCAAGCCTCCGGCGTTCTGGATACCAGTATTTTAATACAGAAAATGTTACTTTATTTAATTGAAACATTTGCGCGATTTAAAAGAACATTTTCTCTAAGATAATAGTGATGTGCAAAAAGCTTGAGACTTGGTATGTATGGTGGGGAGTGAAATGTTTTACTTAATGCATTTATCTCTATTTTAATGCTACGTGAACAACGTCCGTGTAACAGCTTGTAGAGTGTAAAATAAATTAAATTATTAAAATAATCCTTATTACGAAAAATGAAACAGAAGTCCGGCTAAGGGAAATGAAATGTTAGTTAACCTTTCGTAATTTGACCTGAACATAGGTTTGCGTCAAATTTCAACGGTATTTGTAACATCACGATTTTAAATTAAATGTAGATACTATTAAAAGAAAATCACAAAAAATACTTAAAGGCGCCAAATCATGTTTATCTATTTAACGATGATGAATTATTAACTGTTAGGTTTAGAAGCCCCCCTACTTTAGGGTGATTTTAGTAAGTTAATGCTATCGAGTACATTTTTTGATATTTAGATTAGATCTTAGATATAAATATTGCAGAATGGTAATCAAAATTATTTTTTTATAAACAAAATTTATAAAGGTATTAGATTTCTAAATTAGATGTTTCAGTTTACATTTCCAAAAGTTCTTTATCCATTAGATACAGGTATTTGTGGTTAGCAGGCAAGTAAATACTGCTGTATGGATATTAGGATAACGTAAAATAATTGACCGAATTATTGCTTATCCTTATAAATCGCAGTGTAAAAAGAAATCTAAGATATGGGGTAATCATTAACTCAATCAGTAGAAAATTACAAATGCAAAATAAATTACACAACGGGGGGTTCAGGGGGCAGAGCCCCCCTGAAGAAATTTGCTTTATTATATAAAAATTACTAGAATAAGTAGCTCGTGAGAATTTCAGAATATCCTTACATAACAACGTGTTTAATTTAACGCTTTTAATGTCTGAAACCATCGAAATATTTTTTTCCTTTTATAAATGTTTGTGTAATTTAAATAGTTTAAATATTGTTTTTGTAGAAAGATTAATATTACGCAAAGTTTGATAAAAACAATGAGTTGCAGAGATGACGTTGAGGCTCTTGATCTGCAGATTTACTAGTTATTTTATTTTGTGGGAAGAGAATTATATATGCATTTAATAATGTAGTAGATTATTGATAAAGAATGTTCTCTAATACATATAGGGGAGAGTAGTACACAGTAAGAAAGCAGTCACTTTTGCATAGATTTGTAACATTTTCTTCTAGCTGGCACTCAAACATAACCATCTCATCTTATGTAACACGGGGGTGTAGTTCCAGCACTTCGGTTACTCATACGACAAAGTAGTAAATAACTCTTTATTTTGTAGTGGTTAAAGTCACATAAAAGTCTATTTTAGTTCCTTTTCTTCCTTATGGCATATGTTTACTTAACCAAACCTAGCTATATCTAATAATAGACTTATTCGACAAAACGACACAAACTTTTTAAAGCGATGAAATTGATGAAACATATCTGGCATCCATTTTGTTACAACGTAACGAAAGTGCACAGTGAGACACACAGTTGTGGTACACTGTGAGACGTGTCTCACAGTGTGCTACTATGAGGGTTATGATGTCAAAAAAGTAATTTATTCTTAAAATAAAGTTTCGCTCTCTCTCTCTGTTTTTGCGTCCGATGGCTAGGGATATCTACTAAACGTACGAAGCTGAAATTTTGCATGAAGGTAGCCCAAAGTCTGCCATTGTGCACCCGAGGCTCATATTTTTTAAATATTTTGAAAATCTATAAATGTTAATTAATTAGAAATCATAAAGACATCTCAAAGTCTCACCCACATATCAAAGGGGCGCAATACTGATCTAGGCAACAGAAAGCCTTCCCGTAAAAAGAAGAAAGGAAAGTCGGAATCCATACTTTTTTTTCGAAGTCTTCAAAAACACACCAGACAATTCAGAGTGATTCGTCCTCAGATGACACATCTGATGAAAATACATAGATTGTTCCAGACGATTCTTCTGACAACGATGAATCATTTAGGTTTCAGGAACTAGAACAGGAGCCTGTCGTTCATGATTATGTTCTTGTGATGTTTCCAACTAGATAGGAAAAATCTTAACCTGTAAGGATGAAGATGGGGATTTTGAAGTGATTCATCTTCACAAGAGTGTGAAAGCAGCAGACTTCGTGCCTCGTGTTCCACATATGGTGTTTGATAATGAATCATACATTTCGATGCTACTGCCAGAACTGCAATTTATAACTAGTAAATCTGCAGATCAGGAGCCTCAACGTCATCTTTACAAGTCATTGTTTTTTAACACTCATTGCGTAATATTCAACTTCCTAGAAATAGCTTTTTAAAGTTTTCAAATTACATAAATATTTATAAGCATACAAGATAATTCGTAAAGTTCAGAAATTAAAAGTATTAAACAAGTGGTTATACATTGATGTTCTGAAATTCTGATGAGCTACTTATTCTGGTAACTGTTTAAATCAAAAATTGCATTTCTTCAGCGGGGCTCTGCCCTCCTGAACCCCCCGTAGCCTATTTAAATTTACATTCGTAATTTTTTATTGATTGTGCGGATGGTTATAGTATATCTTAGATTTTTTTACGCTGTGATTTATAAGGATAAGCATAAGTTTTTTTTTTTTTTTATATAAATTAATAAAATTTAAATTTAAAATAAAATATTCATGTTAACCGTACAAAGACAATAAATCTTAAAGTGACGCCAAAAATGTAACCCTAAAATCCGCTACATTCGGCACAGCACAACGACGTGCTTAAAAAAAAAAAAAAAAAAAAAAAAAAAAAAAAAAAAAAAAAAAAAAAAAAAAAAAAAAAAAAAATGTATATTTATTAATACAGTTTTTAATTCATAATACAATGAAATGCTACCTTAGAATGCTTATTGCTTAAATATAAGCAGATCATTTTCATTTTACAGAAAAAATGCACTTATGAAGTCAAAGAATTCGGTCCCTGTTCCACGTGCTTGTTTTGTTTGGGCCGAATGAGGGCATTTAAATCTGAGCGATAACGCACATCGTATTGCAAACTGTTTTTACGGCATACTGCATCTCCATCTAGCTCTTTCCTCCGTGAATAATAGTTAATTTTATTTTACCCAAGATCTTTTTTTCCAGCATCTTTGTTTTCGATAAATGACGTCTAATTCACCTGCTATGCATACTTACTCAAAACTTTTCATCTATTAAGAAATACTCGAGAGTTTTCTTTTTATTTCCAATATGCCGCCGTATTAATTTTTCTATTCTTAATTTTATTTTTCATTTTCCTGTTTCACGACAAAACATTTCAACTGAAAATTGTTTAAAAGAAAATATTATTTTGATTTTCTTGGCAACAATTAAAGAAATATTGGTAAATGTTATGGGAAAATGTTACGTTATTCTCTATGAAAATAATGAAGTTTTGTATTTTTAAGCAAAATATTTGAATAAAATAAATGAAATATTGCCTATTTTTATTTCTGGGCTAAAATCCATCTATATGCAAAGATACAAATTATCTTTATCAAAATATCAAAATTTAATTCATCCGTTTTGACGTTGGCTTTACTCAAACATTATACACGCAATTATACTAATATTATTAGGACCAAATACGTTGCTAGGCAACGGATGAAAGAAAAGGAAAAAAAATGAAATATGCATTATCTCAAATTGACAAAACAAAATCCTTTATATTATTGGAAAACATGCATAAAATTCCCCCCAAAATTATAAACCTAATTAAAAAAATCTCGCAAATATATTGACAAAATTTCATACTAATTGGAATAATTTAATAATCTTATTTAAAAATTTCAGCATCAAAAATTTACCATTTAAATTCATTTTTCATATGAGCCATTTCTTTCAACAAATGAAAATCTGAAAATTATCTGACTTGCCACAGAAAAGCATTATAGAGCAAAATAAAATGTTCCATATTTCCCGAACGAATGAACCAAATTTAACCAAAAACTATACAGCTAAGTCCGGATACCTCATCAACAAGCCCAGTGAATTTCAAGCCGATCGGATGCTTTTTGTGGCAGTTATCGCGGAACAGACAGACAGACTAACAGACAGACTAACAGACTGAATAACAGACAGACTAACAGACAGACTAACAGACAGACTAACAGAAACCAAAACTTTTCGTGTCTCCACAGTAAGCCTTCACTGACGTTTCGGCAATTAGAATAATTTAATAATCTTATTTAAAAATTTCAGCATCAGAAATTTACCATTTAAATCCATTTTTCATATGAGCCATTTCTTTCAACAAATGAAAATCTGAAAATCATCTGACTTGCCATAGAAAAGCATTATAGAGCAAAATAAAATGTTCCATATTTCTCGAACGAATGAACCAAATTTAACCAAAAACTATACAGCTAAGTCCGGGTACCTCATCAACATGCCCAGTGAATTTCAAGCCGATCGGATGTTTTTTGCGGCAGTTATCGCGGAACAGACAGACAGACTAACAGACAGACTAACAGACTGACTAACAGGCAGGCTAACAGAAACCAAAACTTTTCGTGGCTCCACAGTAAGCCTTCACTGACGTTTCGGCAATAACAAATCAACTATTAGGATATCACCGGTTTCCGATTTCCTTCAGAAACGTTGAGCTACACACTGCGATTGTTAGGTATAATTTTAAAACTTTATTTAAGAAGGATTACTATAGTTTAATTACCACAATCCACCATAAGTATTTAGTTAATCTCAAAATGTGGTTGAATTGTTAATAATATGTGCACCTGTAACTATTGAAATTTTCTTTGCATTTTTACTATTGCTCTGTCAAAACTACTCGACCCCAAAACTGTCAGATTAGATTCCAAGTTATAACCATGATTTCATGCAGTAGTTAATACATTATTACACGAAAGAGAATTATGGATAGAGTGCAAAAATGTATGATTTATGAAACTATATACATTGTCTCACTGTGTACTACTTGTGGTACACAGTTAGACAATTTCCGATACTCCGTTATCATGCTTCTATTCTTTTATAAATATTTTTTGTAAAAGCATTTATACATTAATACGTAGCGTATTTGTGTTGCTTTAAGATGTAGTAAAACATTTTTCAAAAGAATAAAAATAGTCACCATACGCAGGGATGAGATTTCTGAGCTTTTGCATACCAGTGTTAATCTTAGGGAAAACGATGTTCTGTTAAATTGCAGAAATGTTCCAATTAAAAGAAATAACATTTTCTCTAAGATTAAACTGGTATGCAAAAAGTCGGAAATCTCATCCCTGCATATGTTAAAAAATATTATTTTTCGTCTCACTGTGCACTACCCTCCCCTACACTTTCAGCGAAGTAAAATAAACTGCACTCTAAAGAACATTGAGCTTCAGTAAGCAATCTGAAACAATTATTAAATTAACCATCTCATTATGCATTTCAGGGAAATGTTAAATTAAACGTACAACTGAAATAATTTTCCTTCAAGTCAGTGACCATATAATACGAATAACTGCTAAAAGTTTTGAGAAGTTTTGTACTAAGTAATAGTGATACATTTATTCTTCTAATCCTTAATTTGAGAAAGAAAGTTCTACAATTCATAGCGAAATCAAGAATATTAGAAGTGTTTTAAGTTGTTCATTTACACATAATTTTGTCTTTATAAAAATTAATACATCATTTAGACTACATTTTTTTGATTGACAATTTAGCACAAATATTATATTTTGTTGAGGAAGAGTTATATTTTATAAATACTCTTACATGAAATATTTTTTAATATGTAATAGCATTATCCTTATTTTATGTGCAAAGCGAATGCTGAGGGAAGAATATTCAATCCTATTGCAGAAAAAGACTGCTTTGGTTATTAATAATGCCATAGAATTTTGTAAATAATTTCTCGGACACATTCATCGCATTAGAGAATAATAGCATATAACCACAGAAATCTAACTGAAACAAATATTTTAATATATATATGCATTGCTAGAAAATCTCAAAGGAAATATCCTTAAGGGGACAGTTTACCTCAAAAATAACTAAAACATCTATTTTTTTTTTTTTTTTTTTTTTTTTTTGTTAAATATTAAATGAAACACACATCATTTTTACCAGTACGGAAATTGTATCGCATGATACTGTAAATTTTGTTAATACACCCAGCACAATTGTGCAAATAAATTAAAACTTTAAATGGTTATTTCTTCGTGTTCATATTTTATTCACTTTAATGTTTTTAAAATGCTAAGGCCTTTTTTTGCATTTGAGATACAGAGGCCTTTTTTGAACTTGATATTTTTTTATACGTGTTCTTTATTATATATGTGATAAATCTTTCAGGTTTTTTGATATTTTTTTTAAAATGAAAGTATTTGAAGATGTGTTAGATTTCATCGTTTTACACTATATACATCCGTAAAAAAATTATATTAAGTGCAATACGTATGTATGTAAATGTATTTAGATATATCTAAAAATCCATACGCAGTTTTGTGTAATACAAATTTGAAAATATAAAAAGACGGACAAAAATATCAATTTTTAAAAAAAGTAGTAGGAATTTTAATAAATTCAAAATTTTATAAACAGTTTAAAATTTTAATTAGATATGCAGTTTAATTTTTTTTTTCAAAATGTACTTTTAGTTGAACATTGAAATGCAGTGAGTTCACCATCTGAACTACATTTTTAAAAATAAACAAAATTGTTGAAACGGTAAACTGTCCCCATAAACTTTTACTCGATTTCGCTAAGATTTTAACTCACATGAAATTACAAATTAAGAATATAAAAATTATTTTGACCACTGAAAAATGAGTCTACATCCTTTACGAAAAGTACACAGAAAACTAAATTCAACGATATTGATTTCCCAAGGAGATATCTTAAATATACAAATGCATCACTCATCCATAGGTTTAACATTAGTAAGAGAAATTTGAGATTTCACTAACCAACAGTCTTAAGAAGCATAAAGTGTAATAACACAATAACCCTTGAACCAACTTTTGACAAATCGCGGCGCCAACTAATATCGAAAATTTCAAATAATTTTCAAATTCATGTGATATATTATAAACATGTCTCTTTTTCATCTTTATTATAGTTAATGATAAATTGAATTTTAATTTTTGCATTTCCATTGGAAATGCTAAAATAATTTGATGCAGAATATTAGTATTTATTCTTCTTCTATAAAATTAATAGTTCAGAAATAATATTTTATTAATATTTTTGTGGAAAGAGAATGATATATGCATTTAATAATGCAGAAAATTATTGATAAAGAATGTTCTCTAATACATATACTCTTTCAGCGAAGTAAAGTAAACTGCATTCTAGAAAAGATTAAACGTCAGTAAGCAATCTGAGAGAATTATTAAATTAACCATTTCATTATGCATTTCAGGGAAAAGTTAAAGTAAAAGTAGAACTGAAATAAATTTTCTTCTAGTCAGTGAACATTATTATTACATTAAAATTATAACGAATAATTTCTAGACGTTTTGTAAAGTTTTGTACTAAGTAATAGTAATACATTAATTCTTCTAACCCTTAATTTGAGAAAGAAAGTTCTTTAATTCATAGAGAGATAAAGAATATTAGAAGTGTTTTAACTTTTCACTGACACGTTATTTTTGTTTTTATAAATACATTTTTTACTACATTTTAACACAGCACAATGACTATATATTTTGCAGAGGAAGAGTTACATTTCTAAATGCACATACGTAAAGTATTTTTCATATGTAATATAATTATCCTTATCCGATGGACGAATATCGACTACTGATGTAGAAAGAGACTGATTTGATTATTTAATAATGCTACAGGATTTTGGCTAAACATTTCACGGGCACATCCATCACAATAGAGAAGCAAAACATTTATTCACAGAAATCTAACTGAAACAAATACTTATTTAATACTTATCAAATACTTATCTAACAATACAAATATTTATATCGGGTGAGCAAAAAGTCCGTATAAAATTTAAAAATTCATAAAAACCGAAAAAATAACCGAAATAAAAACTGTTTGCAGGATTAGCATCTATAGGTCACGGGAATTTTTTTAAGACAGAAATAAAAAATAATTCAAAAAACAGCTGACAAATGGCACTGGATCGTGTGATTTTGTTGGAAATAAGCAAATGAAACGGGAATAAGAACTTGCACTCCTAATCCAGAACTAGTTCATCTAAAATAACTTCACCAACAAAGCTTTATCCTTCATACTCAGAATCCTTGATCACGTACACGGCTCACAACAGTGAACTAGTACTGGATTAGGAGCGCAAGTTCTTATAACCGTTTCATTTGCATATTTCCATCAAAATAGCACGATCTAGCGCCATCTGTAGGCTGTTTTTGAGTTATTTTTTATTTCTATCTTAAAAAAATTCTCGTGACCTATAGATGCTAATCCTGCAAACAGTTTTTCATTTCGGTTATTTTTTCGGTTTTTATGAATTTTTTAAAGTTTATACGGACTTTTTGCTCACCCGGTATATATATCCATGCATTGCTATTGCCTTGAAATTTTGAAGTTAATTACTTAACTTTTTTTTTTTACACAATAAACTAAAAATAGGAACAAACACCACTTTTTCTGTACTGAGATATCTGCCTTGTATAATTCAAAAATGTCTGACAAATATTAAACAAAAGTTATAGTTAAAGATTAGTGCTGCCCAAAAGCTTTTAGTAACGAAGTAAACAAAGTACGTCTTCCCCGAAAGCTGTTCGGGTAAAACAGTTAAGGGGTTAAAGACAATTTGAACAAATTATATTCGAATGAAACTGCATTATGAAAACAATTCCTGAAAAGTTCTGTAAACTTTTTCTATATGTGACTGCGATAGATTCATTCTTCTAGTCTTTAATTTCCGAAGGAAAATTTAAAAAAAAATAGTGAGGTGTGCGTTAAAAAATGCCATTTAGGACGTTAGTAATTAATAATATTATTTGATCTGTTACAGGTAAAATTAAATTTATTTCGCTATCCAAAATATTTGTAGTTGAAGAAAATATCTATAGTTTTGTTCGCAATTTTATCGCATACAATGCTCACTATTTCTATATTATACCTGCTAAAGTCTAAAATTGTCTTATATTTGGATGTGTGATTTTTATTAAAATTAATAGTTAGATAAGAAAAATTACTAACATTAATTCAACCATGTTATAGAATGATTTAAATAATTTAAAATAAATGTAAACGTTTATAAAAATATACATGTTCCATGTAAAATGGATTACATAAAAGGCAATAGATGATTACTTTTACTAATGACGTATCAAAATACTTTATTTCTGAATTGTTATTTTTTATACCTGTTTAGACTCATGATTGAGCAGTAACTCTTACATATCAATTGGGAATTAAATAAACAAAATACTAATATGGTAATTAAAATGAAATAATTATATAAGAGTTGCTGGTATTTATTGGCATCAAATTACATTAATTTATAATAAATAACTAGTACTAATATATTTATGCTTCATGAAAAAAAAAGAGTTTTCCATAGTTGAGTTGTACATGCTGTATACTGTCCAGAGAATAGAGTTTTACATCTGGATAATCAAGTTGTTTTGGTATCGCAGATGAGCAATAGAACAGTGAAAAATAAGGATTAGTGACCGTTTTAAAGGGTTGGGTTGGGTTGATTTTTGACGGCCAATTATCTACACGAGGGATATAGGCCCGGGGGGAGTGCCCTCCGTGGGGGTCTTTCTAAGGGAACCTAATCCGCATTAACGCATGGAAGATCCACGGCTCGAAGAAAACCACGAAAACTCCGAACGATTAGGCCGACGGGCGCGATTGGGATCGAACCCAGCACTTCCCGTCTACCAGCTGCGAGAGCAGAACCTCTCGGCCACTGGTGGGGCCCGTTTTAAAGGTTCAAGGAAAAAATGATGAAAAACCTTCCATTTATATTCGCTGAAAAATCAAAATTTATCATCAAACTTTAGCAACACAAATGTCTTAAACATCTCAAACAGAATTCCAAGAGTTGCTGGCATTAAATTACTGAACCGCGTAACTCAAGTTTACCTTGATACTTGGCACAGCTTTTTTTTTTTTATTTTGTAAAAAACAATATTCATATCAATATCTTTTTTAGGTAGGTTTCGTATGAAATACTACCTATTGCGATCTCTCCTATGTTGGAGTTTCCGAAATTTTTTCAGATCTACACCGATCATGACCGCTAGAACAGAAAACCACCCTCAGTAAAAAACTCTATTTATCTATATATCTATATTTCTATTTATCTGTTTGTCTCTCTGTCTGTCTGTCTATCTTTCTATCTATCTTTCTATCTATCTATCTATCTATCTCTCTCTCTCTATATATATATAGAGAGAGAGAGCGCATATATATATATATATATCACATTTTTAGGGACACGATAACTTCCATAATTCTCCAGAAATCACTTCCAAACTGATAAATAAAATCAGTGGGTAGAAAATCTGAGTCAAGTTCGTGAATGGGCAAAATCGAACCAAGGGAGTGGAAATAGAGAGGGGTTTTGTGAAAAAAATCCCATAGCTTCTAAATTTTTATTCATATCAAAATCAGTTTAAAGTTATTACTTCTAGGAAAAGGGATTAAGATGTCAAATGCACTTAAATTTATTATAAATCTCCTTAATGTTATCTAAAACTTTTATATTGACAAGTTTTTGATATGACCAGCAATTACTGAAAAAAAAATTAAACATAAATAGTGATTGAGGAAAATAATTATCTTATTAAGGGTGTACTCAAATCCAAACGACTTATTTTCTGACTCATTTTTAAATTCCTTTTCACTCACAAACGTATCCGTTGGCAGGTTCTCGTATTCTGAAACTATATAATGTGCTGCATTGGTCGACTTGCTGTCAAAGTGCGCATTTTGAACCGAATTCCCTTAAGTGATAGTGCTGGAAACGAAAAAATGGTTGTACTGAGACAATAATTGTAAATCATGTTCTAATTAATTGAACGAAAAGTAAAAATACAGGTAGCTTATAAATCTCTTCAAAAAATCCTGTCAGACAAGTTTCATGTTATTACTTTTAAAAATGCGTCAGAAAATTTTGAGTTGTTGAGTGTGGAAAAATAATTTTTTGAATACCGCCCTAATAGGATTCTGATAAAACGAGCTATTACAGATAAATGAAATTAAAAATTCGTCAAAAGCGGCCAGATAAAATTGTTAAACTGGGTTTATCTCTAATCATGATTTCATTTTTTTTTTTTTTTTTTTTTTTTTTGGTGAAATTAGTACTTAACTTCGAAATCTACCTCCGCCTGTAGGCAGAGCCGACAAGGATTTTTTATTCATAAAAATTTCATTTACAAATAAGATATTTTTCTCTCTTAAACTATGATTATCTTAAGGTACATTGCATAACCTATTGCGAGCATAATTTAGTTAATAAACAAATTATTCATTTATAATTCCATCCATAATTTTTAATTTTCACAGCTCGAAGTAGTAAGATGTTTACAACATGTTTTTACATACAACTTGTTTGAAAAGCACTTAAAATATAATTTGCTTTATCGTTGTTGGATTATTGGTCGTACTTCTTTTTTTACACTAGCTTAGTTATTTAACGTATTTTCTTTCAAAAGCATGTCTAATGAAAAATCTAATCAATGATAGATTTCTAATAGAATAGTATTTTTGTTGATTTGAGAGATTGCATGTGTTTATATTATACACAGACGCACAATTCCGAATTCTTATAAAAATGCTGTTTTTATGATATTTAAAAATATTAATATACATTTTTGAACAGTAGAAAACTTTTGAATTAAACTAAATTCAATATGTTTGTAATTCAATATGTATTTAAATTTCTGGCAAATATGTTTTATTATTTCAATTTATCTATCGATATTGTAAAGGGCAAACACATCTGTGCGTAACGCATACGTCATTTTGCGAATGGCAATACTTTGAAATTTGAAATAAAATTTTGGTTTTGCAATTTTCTCTACTGCAAATTTTTAAACTTCTAAACATCGCACATTTAAATTTTTTACACCGTTCTATACGAAAAAATGCTTCTTTAAATGCAATTTGTTTGAAAGCTCTATCTCAATTTAATTTTAAGATATTGATATATTTGTAGTTTTTATTACTTTTTTCGACATCGTGGCAACTGAAGTACTCCATTTCTGTTGAAAGTAAAGGAAAAGAAAGAAAAATAGTAGATTGTTGTATCGTTTTATAGCCATTTTCTCATAAAACTGAAAAAAAATGAAATTAAAATACGTGCTATGACAAGAATATCGTCGGTTATAAAACCCGGTGAGTTTCAGCTTTATTTCGATTTTATTTATCAATTAAATGATTTTTAGTTTATTGCAATTTAACTTTACAAACGATACAACATTTTCTCTTTACAAAAATGTATTTTAAAGAATATTTGTGTGACCTATTCTCTCCGCATTTACGTAATCCTTATCAAAAATCCGAAAGAGTGCAATTTTATTAATTCGTGTATAATTACATTTTCGGGATTTTGGAAAAATAAAATGATTGACTTCTGATAAAACATGGAGCTATTATAAACAAAAAAAGGAAGTCATATAAATCATTAGATACCCGAGATTTTTTGCCGAGCCTATTAAATGGCGTCATTGCTTTCTGCTGGGTTTGTGTATCATTCCGCAATAATGATGTCATATGCATACCGTTCTATAGATATTGTTTAAGACGTGATCGTAAAAGTGGGATTCTTTAGCGGATGCAATTGACATCATTTTATTAAAAAAGCGTGTCTTTTTATTCTTAAAACTGAAATAGGTTTTTCGATGTGCATTATTTTAAGCCCAGCTGCTTTTAAATTCTTTACAGGTGAAAATGGTTTATCTTTGAAAATAACGTAATCGAAATCAAACACTGATAAAACGCAATGTTTTACAAACATTTACAGTGATTTTATGGAAGAGCAGCAACAGACAGTGTGCATGCTCTTTGTTCAAAAAATAGCGATTTATATTACAGAACTTGATGATTCTTTCTTGGATGAATTCGCTTCGCCGAGTTAGACAAGCAATCAAAGGAGATATTGGCAATAATTCGAGGTTTAAAATAATATCAGGTTCCTTAGTTTTTGGCCAAAATTCTCTCTATAATAAAATTATATTGCAATTCTTTAAGACATGTTACTGTAATTTTATCAAAATAGCAAGATTTGCTTAACTTAATTTTCATAATTTTATATAATCTATATATTTAAAGCACAAGAATATTTTTTAGTCAACTGTCCTGACCTTGCTAAACAAAATTTACATTTTTTTTAAGATCTGTTCATATGCAAATTCGCCCGTACTACTTGTTTTTTAAATATCCTATTATTATATATTAATTTTAAAAGTATTGTATGAAATGTCTTCAAAATTATGGTAATGAGATAGGTTTCATTATTGCAGAGAAGACAGAAATAATAAGGTTTTTTTTTTTTTTTTTTCATGTGGTTATCTGATAAAAATTCAAAATATTGTTGATAAAAATTGTTGTACAGGGTATAATGGCGTAAGATCCGATTAAGGGCATAATATTTTGAACGGAAAATGATGTACTACTTTTAAAAACACTCATTTTATTCATAAAGTTTCCATTTTTTTCCCCCTTCTGTATGTGTACTAAGTTTCAGACACTAGGTGAAATGCTTAGGTAAGTGAAAATGACATATTTAACAGAAAATGGTGATTTTCTTAGATAAAAGTAAATTTTTTAAAGCAAATGCCTCACAAAGCATAAATTTTTACTCTTTGGTACTGAGATCCGCATCTTGAATTAAGAGTGCAATTGTTCACATGCAAAGATTTTGCTTACAATCGTGACATCACGTTTTGAGTTAAAATGATTTTTAAAGGATCAAATTAAAATACCAATTTTTTAAAAAAAGGTGATAGTGGGTATGAGAGGTTAATTTTTAAATTCATCTCTATCGCGTGGGGCTCGATTAAGAAAGGTTAATCCGTTTACCCTTAACCCATTAACCGCCAAAACTATAAGGGATTAAAATTTTTTTATACAAATGATACTGGTTATTCATTTGAACATACATAACAACAATTTATAGTGAAAATAACAAAACTTGTCTTAGCTTACAAAAAATCGAGTGCTGCGTTCACGCAGTGTCAGCGGAATAAGAGTATTGATGTTCAGTGAGTTGAACTGAACATCTGCAGGGTTTTCTTGGATTTGGGCACAGGAAGATTTTTTAGAGTTGTTACAATTTAGAAAGCAAACAATTACTTTAAAGGTAATTAATTCATTATTGATTTTTTATTAATTTTTTTCTTTACAAATTACTGATTATATCCCGAAAACAGTTTCAAGCACCTAAATATTCGCTACACTTATGTAATAAAGTAAAATCCCAAATTTACTGCAGCGATAAATATTCCGGTTATGGCATTGTTTACAATGCAGCGTTCTGCTGTCATCGGACTTGACAATTAAATGTCCGCTTTCTGTCTGTAATGGCTTTTGCATGCTAAATTTACAAGGCCTTCTTGTAGCTGATTTGTTTCTAACCAACCCTTTACTTTTATATATGGTTTGCTTTTGCAAACATCCTTTGCAATGAAACTTCACGTACAAGACTTTTTACTTTCGAACATAATCTTGATTTCTTCCTGTTTTTGTCAATATTTTATTTTTTCTTCATTTTTTGGGGTGAGTCCTAGTTAATGTTTCCTTCTTTATCCACTTCAAGTCTCCTATTTTCTATTAAATGTATGACTCGTACAAATTTTAGAGGACACAAACATCTCTTTTTATGCTCATATCAATTTCGTCAGTAATATGGCATGATGAAATATCATTGTTTCATTTTGATATATCACCATTTTCTTCTTCATCAATAATTTCTTCTATTTTTGATGAAATAACAATTATATCAGTTTCGTTCCAATCATCTTTATCTAATTCTTCATCAAAACTTCTTTCAAGAGCCTCCTCTAACGGTTTAGGCATCGCTATGAGCGCAGAATGAGAAAAAATACCAAAGAGTCTAACGACACGAGTGAAAAGGGGAACTGCCTGTTACACGCTGACGTTGCGCAAACGCAACCCTGTTTTCTCTTCCTCCCCCACTAAAACAAAAAGAACTGATTCGAGGAATTTTTTTTAATTTAATTTGACCTTGTCTAAAAATAGATTATCTTTAAAGCTTACGTTTTTCTAACTATGTTTCTTCTGTGAAAACGACAACGTGAAAGTTGTCGTTTAAAAATGTCTCAAGTTTGCAATTTGTTATTAATTATAAAAATCTGATAAAAGAAAATATTTTTCTATTGAATTATTAACTATAATATCCCCTACTTAAAAATTACTGTTAATATAAAATTCATCTGATAGCTAATTTTTTTATCCGCATTTTTTTACCGTTGCGTTAGCTCAACACCAGCGGTTAATGGGTTAAAACAACATAACGAGTTCATCATTTTCTAACGAATAATATTCCGTAAACAAAAATAAAACTTCCTCTATGATTAAATAAGTAAAATAATATAAATAAAACACAAGTTTAACAGACATGTAATTGAACTACACGCTTAAAGCTCTGAAGTTATCAGAAAATAAAAGGATGCCGTACGCAGCAAAATCTTGGGCTAATAACTCTTAGCATGTGGTTAATGCGAAAAAATCGCTTTTAATAAATTTCAAAAGTTCATTTGATTATATAATTCACATTTTTCATATGAAAAATGCTTTTTTATTTTTAGTGGGCAATATAAAAAATAAATTGCATGTAAATACATATATATATATATAGAGAGAGAAAGATTACTTTTCAATTAAAAAAATTGGTTTTCACCAATATTCTGTAACCCGTCAAGCCCGGGCTGTTTTTTTTTCATCCATCTGGCCTGAGCTTCTTACTGAACCAATTTTGATAATTATTTTTTTAAATGAAACACTTTATTTGTAGATGTGCTCGCACTAGCTATATTTTAAAATACTCCCATTTTTATGTTATAATTTTAATTTTAAATATTCTTTATGAAATTTCTTCTGTATTAAGGGACAATAGGATTACTTTCATTGTTGAAGACAGAAGGAAAACAATGGGAATTATCATATCATTACGAATGCCAATTTCGGATTACAATTAAAATTTACTTATTAAAACTCTTTAACACAAAATTACGCATTTTTATTAAAGCTGTTACATTTCAATATTTTTAACCGACAACAAATAAAAGGAGGATGTTATCAATTCGACGGGTAATATGTATTTTTTTTTTCATTCTGCTGATACTGAGATTGATACGTTAATCTCAGAGGGCTTCAGTGTATGAAAAAGATGTCATAGTAAAAATTAAATGAGTATTCTCTTTGATAAAACTAAATATTTTACTACGAATGCATTTAATAGTAAATTTCTGGATTTCACTGGAGCTCAGATTAGAGCCTCAATTAAATAGTGCGAATGTTTACATGCAAAATAGTAACTGGCAAACGTTACATCACGTTTTGGAATACATTTATTAATAATGAATCGTACGTTAAAATATTTTTAAAATAGTGAGCATGAATATGAAAGTATGTATCTAAATTTTGCGACGGTGAAAACGATGTTATTTTTAGATTTCATTGAAAACGCAAATTTCAATTATGTCATAGTGGCCCAAATTTCGTTGATTCATTGATTAACCACGATCAAAGCCTCAATTAATAACGTCATAATTTCATTACCTTAATTGCATATTGCTACGTATAGAATTAAAGTTTAATTTTTCAATGTTTTGAGAAGTTGAAATTAAACTTTAGTTAAAAATAATATTTGTTTTAAGAGTTAGGCTAGTAAAAGAACAGTGATGAATTATCGTAATTATGTTTGTTAATATTTTGTAAATTAAGTCGATCAGTTCTTTTAAAATTTTGGATGCGTTCAATTCAACGGGTTCGACTAGTATTCCGTTTTTTTCTAGACGTTGTCGTTGGATATTTTTCATTAAAAAAAATAAATGAAAAGGCCATACATAATTTTTGATTTTTTTTTTTTTTAGTAAAATATCTTAGAAGCATTTACAAGGTGGCCACAATTAAAGTATAGATGTTTAGAGCCCAATTATAATGAACGTTCCGAAGCAAGCACAACATTATTTTGTATAAATTATATTTAGATCATGGGGAAACAATGTATGAGAAAGACTCTCAAGTATTACTCTGCAAACTCGCATTACTGGCAAAGATTATCTGACCATTTTGGCTAATCATGTCCATCCCATGGTGCAATATTTGTGCCCCAACGGTGATGACACGTTCCAATATGACAAAGCTCCTATTGACACATCCAGGATAATGCAGGATTGGTTTTATGAGCATGAGGGTGATCTGTCGCATCTTCCCTGGCCCCCACAGTCACCAGATCTAAATATTATTGAGCTTCTGTGGTTGTTTTGGAGAAAAAAGTGCGTGATCGCTATCCACCTCCATCATCGTTACCTGAAATTGCCTCTATTTTGCAGGAAGAATGGTACAAAACTCCCTTGAAAACTGTACAGGACCTGTATTTATCCATTCCAAGAAGATTGCAAACTGTTTTGGATGCTAACGGTTTTCCTACACCGTACTAGACATGATAATATTTCTTTTGTAAGGTGTTTAAATAATTTTGTCTAACCCCTGTACTTCATGTTTATGCAGTTATCTCGAGAGAACTACTGAAATGATTTCAATATTACTTTTTATGGTTTTGGCGGTAAATTGATCATTCAATAGAAAATATATGCATCGTTTATCTTAAATTTAAATCAAACTATTCTATTTTTTTATTTAGACGAGCGATCAATTTTTATTTTACATTCTTTGCTTGTATTGAAATACTTGCAGGAATGACCGAGCTAAGCTCTGTCAAAATTAGCTTTATGTTTATCTCGATATATTATTCCCACTGAATCATTCTTTCTGTTTTAGTTACAATTAGCTTGACCCTGAGCCATAGAGACCCAAAATGGCCCACTAATCGAATTTTTTCGAACACGCGACTTAACCCAATGTTCTTCTCGAGCCTGAAAACAATGGAATACAAAATTTAGTGCAAATAGTTAGTTATTTTTTAGGCAAAATTAGCTTTACCCACGTTGATCCAAAAATGACCCACTAATCGAAATGTACCGAACATGTGACCTATTCCAATAGTCTTCACGTACTAGGAAACGCAATAATAAAAAAAAAAATGTTCAAATCGCTTGAGCCGTTTTTGGATACAGTTAGCTTGATACTGATCTATTAGGACCCTAAATGACTCACTTATTGAAATTTCTTGACATGCGACCTAGCCCCATGTTCTTGTACCCGGAAACGATATAATACAAAGTTTTGTCAAAATGTTTTGAACTGTTTTTTAGATACAATTAGTTTGACCCTGACCAATTGTGACCCAAAATGACCCACTAATCGAATTTTCTTGAAGCCATTAGAGCCGTTTTTAAGATAAAATTTACATACACACACACGCACACACACAATTTTTGCTCGTATTATAGTTTAAGAAGTATTAAAATCGTGTGACTAGTTCCGGAGGAAACATTACATCAATGTCAACTAATTTACACGTGATTGCACTACCGTTGTCACTCTCTTAATTTATTAATCAGTTCACATAGTATTTAAATAAATATAAATAAACAAATGTTCGATTCAATATAATCTACATCTGCGTAATCAGTTCGTTTACCACCCACTTTCCGAAACCTATGCTAAGCTTGTCAATCATTTTTGCCTTTTATTAAAAATAATCTGATAAATCCTAGCATTTTCCGAAGTGATCTGGAAAAAGCCAGAAGCAGAAATGTTAAGGATTATATGTCGGGCTTTTATCAACACCTTCAGGTAAATGCTAGGATTTACCAGATTTCCAGCTTTTACAGCAACAATATACTATACATCAGAATTTGGCAAATTCGTAATTGCAATTATCATCAATGTAATTAAAATTTAATTGCATGAAATTAATTACAATTAAAATTACATGCTGTAAAAAATTCTTGCAGTACTATTGTCGGAACTGCCCCCATTCATTATGTGTGCGAAATTTCTGCGTTTGAGTGTGTCCAACTATAATCAATTACTTGCAATTAACTTGTAATTTCATTGCGGATGATTAAGATTACAAATTTGCCCAACTCTGCTATACATATTTCATTGGTATCTTTAAGATGTGTGTTGCGTGAACTAGGGATTTAAGTATCAAAGTAGAAGAGAATTATTATCATTTTAAAATTACTGTTTTAAGGCTATTTTTACAACACGTTGCGTATAGAATTAATAATGTAAAATCGAGTACTTGAAATAAAAAGGATTGCAAACCATCACAGAACTATATATTGTCTTTTATTCAACGTTCTTCAAGACATGCATTTGATTAAGCAGATTATCTTTAAAACATATATAAGAAAGTCAGAAAGATTTAAGAGATTTAAAATACATTACACTGAGATATTCTTTTAATCAATATCACGATGATAAGAGTGCTTTATAATTGACATTCTAACTTGTCATCATATTCCTTCTCATTTGAGGGGTTTACACCCATTTTAGACCGAGTCCATTTTCAAAAAAAAAATGTGATAGTCGATTTAGAAGTTGCATAAAATATGTTTTATCTACTATCAGAGTAAACCAAGTCTTTTTTCACATACTTTTTCATATATGGCATCTGTTTACAGACTTGGTTCACCGAGAGAGAGAATAAAACAGATTTCATTTGTGTTCGTATTTATATAAATCGTGGGTCATACGCTTCAGGGAATTTTTCAGGACAAATATCAGTATTTTTTTTTTTTTAGAAAAATAAATCTAAACTAAACTCGCGAAATTTCGCCTTATTTAAAGAGTGATTTTCTATAAGAAAATACTAGTACAGAAGAATTTCCTTATCTTGAAATTTCTGTCTGTCCCTCCGTTCGCAAATAACAGAGCAAAAACTATCCAACCGAATGGTATGAAATTTTAAATATGTAATTGTTGCAAAAGTTTGTCGAGTCAATTCAAATTTTATGAAAATCGGAAGTATAGTTGAATTAACACCGAGGGTCCCGCGTTAGGCTGACTACCCGGCCGGGGCACAAACTGAATAGCATCTCGGGGCCCAGGTTCAAGTAAATAGAGTTGGGCACTGTAGGCCCTGATCCTTCATGGATCGTACAACCACTGGTTTAGTTTTTTTTAGTTTAATTACAGGGACAATCAAAGGATTTCCGTTACATTACGGCCAATGATTATTTCAACTGCATTTTAATGGTGTTAAAGACTTTCGGACAGAATGAAATTAGTATGAACTTATGAAGTGGACTAAAATAAACATTCTGTACAATATGCGATGCAAAAAATGTTTATAAAACTAGTTATAGTACGAACGCACCTCATTTGTCACGTTTGACGTACAATTTCCAACTTGTTTTCAAAACGGGCATGGTCTTCTACGGTTGTGAGCCCTTCATTTAATATGTATGCAAATTACAAATTATATAGTGGGCTCACGTTTAAAGTGAAATTTTATTTATTAACTAATTGAAGAAAAGAAAAAAAATACTTGGTATTTGAAAAACAAGAATGTAATGTAAATTTGTAAAAGAGTTTTGCAACCTTTTAAAAAAGCAATTTGAAATGCAATTGAATTGTTATTGGTGGTATGTAAGAAAAAATATTCTACTTTGATCTGAAGACTTTTCACAGGCTTTATTACAAACTTGAAGAAGCAAAAGAATATCCCTTGCATGTACAAGGTGGCCAAAATTAAACTGACGGTACTCAGAGTACTCTGTAGCGCAATCTAATTGCGACAATGGCGCCAAATTTTGTAGGAAGATTAAGCAAGACGGGGAACGAAGGATTCGGCGAAAAAAAAAATTAGTTCCAAAAAATCACCGCCAGGGGAATATGTGGCACTGTGTATTCGAAAAAGAGAGTTTTAAAAAGAAGAATCAATACTGAAATAAAATTACCGTTTATTTAGCACATCCAACTCAGGTTCGATGTGGCCGCCGCTTTTGTGAACCACATATTGCATTCTGTGCACAGCATTTACAACAGCAGAGAATAACATGTCTGCGGGAATCTCCCGTACAGTTCGTGATATGTTATCTTTCAACTTAGCCAGGTCCTGGACACCTACGTTATAGACCTTGGACTTTATGTAACCCCATACCCAAAAGTCGCAGGGTGTAAGATCAGAGAACCAAGATGGCCATGAAGTTGGAAAACAGCGGCTAATGACTCTTTATGTTGTGAATTTCTGTCGCAGCAGCTGCTTTACCCGCAAAGCAATATGCTCCATCAGGAGGGGCTCCATCTTGCATGAAAAAGATTTTTTCCAGGCACTGTCTTTACTGAAGTGCCGGAATAACAAAGTTGTTTAGCATTTGGCGATATTTATCTCTGGTAACAGAACAAGTTACAGGTCCTGTCGGAGTAATGTTCTGATAGAAGAATGGACCTATGATCATATCTTCTGTGAAACCATACCAAACAGTTATCTTTGAATGCAAAGGAATTTCTTTGGATGCCCTCGGTGACTTGTTATCCCAATTTCGGCAGTTCTGGGTATTTACAGTTCCATTCCGGTAAAAGTGGGCCTCGTCTCCCATAAGATTTTCCAGGGCCAAGCATCATCTAACTCCATTCTGGCATGAAAAGTGAGAGTAAAAGTCAATCGCTCATCATGGTCGGCGTGACGTAACTCTTGTACACGGCTGATCTTATACGGATAGAAATGGATAATCTTTCGTAGGATTTTGCATACCGTACAATAAGGCATATTCAGATTCCGAACTATCCCACAAGCTCTGGAAGCCGTAGCAATATTGTCTGGTGCTCTGTCGACAATTGCCGTTGCCATTTCTTCGATTGTGTTCTGTGATATGGGTTTTCATCCTCTGCCTGACTGAATATTTAGAGAACCTGTTTTCTCAAACTTCTAAACCATTGCTTTCAAACCATTAACTGACAAAGGACCGTTACCTTTAGGCATTTTTTTGTGGTTTCTAAAAGCACGAAGAGCGGCTGGCGCATTTCACTGGTTGAGTAAAAGAATTTGAATAGTAGAGCTCGCTCGACTAAAGAAAGAGACATTATGAAAGATAACTTTCAATGAAATTGCTTCCAACAGTAGCACATTAACTTTTAAAGCCGAACAAGCTGGGACTGGGCCAAAAGATGTAACGTGAAATTTGACTAAAGAACTTCTTCTTCTGTTGTTGCTTTCTTTGGGGCTCTGTTAGTGAAATTGCAGATAAAGAAACTTTAGCAGTGTTTATGTAAATTTATAGCTTTTTATAAACTGTTACCATTTTGAGCTTGGATTAAATTGCTAAATTTGTTAAATAAACGGTAATTTTATTTCAGTATTGATTCTTCATTTTCTGAAACTCTCTTTTTCGAATACACAGAGCCACATATTCCACTGGTGGTGATTGTTGGAACTAATTTTTTTTTTCACGAAATCCTTCGTCCCCCATTTTGTTTAATCTTCCTACAAAATTTGGCGCCATTCTCGCAATTAGATCGCGCTACAGAACACTCTGAGTACCGTGAGTTTAATTATGGCCACCTTGTACAGTAGTGGGAAAAAAAGTAAACACCCCCTACTAACTCCTCAACAAATTTTTGTAGAAGAAAGTTACTGGTACCGAACTATTGGAAATAAAGTCTACTTTTAAATGATGTATATAAAATTTGCTTAGGGGGCCATCTACATGTTAAAACGAATCCAGACTTCATTTTTTTCAATGGCAATACCCAATTTTAACGAGATATTTCAAAACTTCGGTTCAAACTATGCCTAGTCACCGAATTTCAAGTCATTTGACTGATAAGTTTTTGAATTATAAACATTCAAAATTTAGTGCTTCTAATGTTAAATTATATTTTCATATTTTTATTTATATCTCCAGAAATTATGCTCCTAATGTGCTAATTTTTTTATGTAGCAATAATACTAATATACCTAAACATCAATACGCTGATTTTGCAGTTTTTGATGGAATTAGATTTATTAAGTCCTGCTTTATGGAAATCCAAAATTTCACATTTTTCTTCAGAGTAGTTTTCAAATTATGTTTAAAAAACGGCAAAATGATGGTTTAAGGGGCCATCTATAATAGGAGTGACTAGATATTTTGAAATTTCTTCTGCTGTCGTGTAATTTAGGCTTCATTGACATCTTAAGGTGCCTTGATCAAGATGGGGCTCTCTCGATCAACAATCGAGTTCCGAACTTCAATTTGGATACAGCCCTTAAAATACGCTCGTTTTAAAATAATTAATTTCTGAGAAACTTATGGTACGAATTGCATAAAAATTTCTTTTTAGGCTAATTGAGGTGTGTAGAATTCATTTATGCTGTCAGAATTGTGTACTGCTATTGAAAAAAAACAAAGTTACGGTTCGTTTTAGTATGTAGATGGTCACTAAGCATATTTTATCTATATCATTTAAAAGTAGACTTAATTTCCAATCGTTCGGTACCAGTAACTTTCTTCTACGATAATTTGTTGAGGAGTTGGTAGGGGGTGTTTACTTTTTTCCACGACTGTACATCCTAGATGTCTCTTTAAAGTCTTTTTCTCGAATTGCTGCAACGCCGAACTCAAGTCATTCTGCCGATATTTTGAAAAATAAGAATTGTGACTTCTTCAGGCTTCTGTCAGTGGTTGGGATAAATTAAATATTTTCTAATTGAGACAGGTTTTCAGGGATATAGAAAGGGCAAGAATTGTTGAATTTTGAAATATATTAGTGTTTCTTGTAGAACATATAAAATTATATCAGAATAAAAATGTAAAAAACAATTGGGGCTAAAAAAATATTGAAATTCTAAAATAAGTCGTAATTTCAAATTTAATAAGATATTCTGTTTACTTTTCCTATAGAAAGATAAGCAAATATGACGTATCGTTTTATATAAAGGTGAATGTACGTTATGCAGGGTCATCGAAAAATAATGCCTAGATTTGAAAAAATCATAACATTGAAACCTTTTATGTTAAATGAGTAATTCTTTCACTACACGATAACTGGTGAAAGCAAGTTTGGTTTTAGTTATCCAGGATTCTTTTGCGCGTCTGTGTTATGCGCGGATTGGTTGCGCAGTCGTCAAGGTCAGCCGACGCGCCAGACTGTAGCTGCTCAGTACATGGTTTTTTCTTCGAAAAATAAAGGTTCAATAACTTTGTCATGAACTAACCCGCATACCAAATCATGCACTGTGCTTTTTGTTGCACGGTCAACATCGTACTGAGCAGCAGCAGTTTGGCGCGTCGGCTGACCTTGACGACTGCGCAACTAATCCGCGCATAACACAGACACGCAAATGAATTCTAGTAAACTAAAACCAAACTTGCGTTCGCCAGTTATATTATAGTGAAAGAATTACTCATTTAACATAAAAGGTTTCGATGTTATGATTTTTTTAAATCTAGGCATTATTTTTCGATGACCTGTATATCTAACACGTATCAAACATTACTATTATAAAAACAGTAAATAATGAAAATAAAGGCATTTTTTACGTAGAAACACACTGAATGCATGTTACGCAAAAAATGCATATTGTAATCATAAAGTTTAGTTTGACATATTGGTTATGACCGAAGGAAGAACGTAATATATACGGCTGAATAAATTTGTTTAACATCCGCAAAAAAAAGAAGAAAATTGTCCATAGAATTGCAAATAAACAAAAAAATCTTTTTGTATGAAAACTAACAATTTTAAGTTATGCATAAATAAAAATAAGAATATTTTATAGCTGGTTAAGCTTTGTTTACGTTTGCCAAATAATTCTATTCTTTGTCTGGATTTTATGGAAATCACTAGAAAAGCAAATTCTCCCGAATCGAAAAATATTCGCAATAAAACTAAAATAGTGTCACTCTTTTTCTTATGAATATATAGTATAACCGAATTTCTCTTTTCTTTCTGGTATTATTAAAATTTCTTAAAAATCATACATTATCTGAATGACAAAACAATGAGAATTTTTACATTACAGATATTTCAACTTTTAATACAAAAATACTAAAAGCAAATATGAAAATAAAAACAGTAACAAAGAACAAATGCTTTAAAACCTTATAAAAAATTATACAAATTATAACGACGAAGATTAATAAATCAAGTTACACGTTTGTAAACAAATGTAGGAATTTTAAAATGTTAAAAATAGCTTGAGTTATTAATATTAGGTTGTAAAGAAAGTTTTCCGCCAAATCACCATTACATAATACTAATTATAATATATATAATTAACTGTAATATTATATATAGCCACCATTCCGCCAAACCTTCACAGTGTCATAGTATACAACACTAGTACCTAAAGCTGTACACTTTATTTGGAGACATTCAGTAGCTGACTTTTTGGAACAGAACTGAAAGTAAATGATAATTCTAATCTGGTAGCGTGATAGTTCTATTTCAGACACACTGTACTTAATGATAACGATATTTTTTACAAATTTCACAACACAGTGTTATAAATCAAGTCTCTTTCTTTCAAATGCAAAAATCGTTTGACAAAATATGAGCAAACACGTCAACAAGAACTGTTTGCACAGACCATATTAGCTCTTACGGGAAACTTTCGTTGCAACCTGATATTTATTTTTTCCATAAATGATATATTTCTGGGGTTTTTTTTACATTCATAAAATCCTAACAAAAAATTGGTGTATTTTTTTCTTCTTTAAATAAAAATACCTATTCGACTATTAGTTATATTTGAGGAAAAATTCTACTTTCAACAATTAATATTATTCTTTAATCTAGATTTATAAAAATTTCGATCAGCAAAATAAAAATTAGATAATTATATGAAATAGCGAATCCGACATCATGTCGACATCATCTTTTCGTGAGAACTAGAAATTCGCAAAATTTATTTTTTAAATATATCTCAGAAGGAATCATTCGCTATTCGTCTGGTTTGGAAACACAATGGAAGTGGCACTATTTTGATCCCTTTGATTTAAAAAGAATGGGAATTTCATCTCTGCGCCTTGTGACGGCCGGTGCATGTTCTGTGCGCGGCAATTTTATACAAACACCAATCAGTGCACGAGTACAACTCTAGTCAACGAACGAGGGGCGAAGTTTAGACCACGAAATTAAGGTTCCAAACAAGAAAGAATAGTCTTGCGTTAAACATAGCTTTCAACACACTTAGAATACTGTAACCAAACTTCATCATTTAATAAGGTGAAAGATGATGTCTAAGCACACAATATGGAAAACACATAACACATTTCAGCAGTTATCACCTATGGTCGAAAAATATATTTAAATTATTTTGTGCAGCCCTGTATATGATCTATAGATTTGTATATATACTACATAGTACGAGTGTCTATTAATAAGTTTTTGCCCTCACATAGAAATAATTGAGTGAAATTTATAAAATTGCTACATTGTATTAGTCCTTTTCTACATTGTCACCGTGCACAGTAACACATTTCAGCAAACGGTATTTCAAAGAGAGGGGGGGAGGATGTATTCCAGGAGGTACGATAGTAGACCCAAAGGGGGCACAACATTTTCCGACACTCACATGTAACATATTGTTGGAAAGGACTGTGACCACTTATTCGTGCCATGCACCTCCCGAGTTCCTCCCTCCAAATTTGGCCTCCGGGGGAACTTTTCTAAATTTTGCGGACATTCATGCCGCCGGGGGAGGGGAATTTAGGGGGAGGGGCTTTTGAGGTGCATAACATGAATAATTGGCCATAGCCTTACCAACAGTATGTTACATGTGAGAGTCGATAAAAGTTAGAAAAATGCCCCCCTTTGGGTATACTATCGTGCCTCCTGGAATATATCCTTCCCCTCTCTTTTAAATACCGTTTGGAAAAATGTGTTACTGTGCACGGTGACCATATAGAAAAGGACTAATGTAGCAATTTCTAAAATTTCACCCAATTAATTCTATGTGAAGGCAAAAACTTATTGATAGACCCTCGTATGTGAAAATTTAGTTCAGTTTCAATTGATTTAAAATTCAACACATAACACATTTGAAAATTCCCCTTCAGTAATTTTCGCCAATAAGCAGAAGTGTACTCGATTTTTTTTGTGCAGTCCTCTATATGATCTATAGAAGTTATGCACAGAATGTAATATGTAAAATATTAATTAAATTGGAAAAGGCATATTGCACTTCTAGTATTTATTCTTCCTAGACAATACTGTAGCCAAAATTTTAATATCTTTGAAATAGTGTAACATGATTAGGATGCTCTTCAAACGATTTTTCCTCATATACCACAGTGTAACAACATTCTTTTGAGTGCCTCTGGGAACGAAATATAAAATCTATATACTTCATTTGCAATACCGAACAGGCCATAAATTGTATAAAACCTTATAAACAAAAAAAAATGCGAATATTACCTCAAAAACATATTACAGTTACATGTAATCAGACTATATTTAAATGAATCCGATCACGGATAGACGGTCATACAAACCGAATTCTTAAACACTTTTCAACAGCGTTTGAATATGCTAGGAAAGGGAACTTTGCTATAAGAATTATTTTTATGGATTTTTCTTAGTACATTGCACTTTCTGATTGAGTCCTGGTAGCCTTAATATCATTATTATTCTCATAAATTCTTGTGTGTTTCTTGGAAGGTCTTGATGCAGATATATAGTGCTCTTACAAAGACTTGCATTTTACTTTACCATTATTTTCATACAGTTTTGGTAGCAGCTGAGTAAATAACAGACTTTGTCGATGTGCGGCTTACTTCAGCATTAATGTTTTTAATAAATTATAACTGAGATTGACCATGACGGTCCCTGATATGCCTCCCGATATGATCTTAGGATGAATGCTGCAAATTGTTCTACAAACCTTCCAGATAAAGATGTCCTACGAAAGCTACTTCGAGATTGAAGACCTGTCTTGTGTGTATACCAGATATTGTACTATCAAATGTGAAAGTTGTCATCATCAGTTGATCAAATTGTTGTCAAATGTGAAATTATATAGAGTTTGTGCTTTAATGAATACTAAGTTGGCTAATACCGAGTAATGTCCGCGATTAATTATTTTTATCAATTGTTAAAATTATGTTTGTTTTAACACATATACCCTCTATAAAATTTAAGAATAATGCTTCAAAATATAGACTTCAAAGCTAATGTCACCAATGCTGTAGTCATAAATTAAACAGGGATTATAGGCGGAAAATGTATATGCCAGAGAGTATTATACGCTATAGTACTATTGAGAAACAGAAGATATTAAAATGTTTCTTAAAAAAATCCAGAAGCTAAACGGCGTATAACACTGCATACCGTTCTCTACATCCTTATGTATTACAGCATAGAATCAGCATCAGTCAAATTACTTTATATAAATATATTTCGAAATGTACCTGATAAATTTTAATACTACCTGCTAAAGATAATAAGTTGGAAACGACATGATTCAAATCAAAATTGTTAATAGTTTAGAACTTTCTTAAAATTTCATTTTTTTTAACTTGTAAAAGTCATTTTTTTTTGACAATATTAAAATTGTAAGACGAATTATGTTAATGAGACTAGAATGAGATATAAACTCATAACTTTAAATCAATTAATGTTGTTTCTTAAAATAAATAAAAATATTAATGATTATATTGATGATGATGCCAATGAGATTTCTTATTGGAATTTTTCATACTACTCTTAAATCGTACTACATAATTTCATGTTACTTTTAAAGATATAAACTTGGTATATTTTAAAATTGAAGTAATTTTTAAAATACACGTAGCTCTTTCGTATTACATAATTTATCTACTTATAATACACTGCACAAAACATTTATCCTATTTCACATTAAATGTTCCACTTTAATGTATTAAATAAATGATTTAAAATGCATTTAAACATGTATGGTATCGTGATTTTTTTTTAACGCATGTACATTTCGCAGGGAGTAAATTTTTAGAAAATGATGACTCTAAAAAAATATATTTTACTAAAAAGATTACGTATAATCAACATGTTTCAATCACAAATATTTTAGTATATTCTCGGTAGGTTAATTGATTATCATCCTCGCACCAAATTAATATACAGTCAGTCTCGGTAGGTTAATTGATTATCATCCTCGCACCAAATTAATATACAATCAGTTTTGAATTTTTTGCCATTATCGTGGTAAGTATTGACTATATTAACTTGAAATAACGCAGAATTGGTATATAGAAATTTTGTTGAAAATGCACTAATATTTTCAAAAGTCTTAGTTATTTCATTGTCAATATTTCGAATGTAAAGACATATTTGTATACATCTGTTTCTTAAATATCACGCTATTAAAATTGCATTTAAACATGTATGGTGTCGTGATTTTTTTAACGCATGTACATTTCGCAGGGAGTAAATTTTAGAAAATGATGACTGTAAAAAAATATCTTTTACTAAAAAGATTACGTATAATCAACATGTTTCAATCACAAATATTTTAGTATATTCTCGGTAGGTTAATTGATTATCATCCTCGCACCAAATTAATATACAGTCAGTCTCGGTAGGTTAATTGATTATCATCCTCGCACCAAATTAATATACAATCAGTTTTGAATTTTTTGCCATTATCGTGGTAAGTATTGACTATATTAACTTGAAATAACGCAGAATTGGTGTATAGAAATTTTGTTGAAAATGCACTAATATTTTCAAAAGTCTTAGTTATTTCATTGTCAATATTTCGAATGTAAAGACATATTTGTATACATCTGTTTCTTAAATATCACGCTATTAAAATTGCATTTAAACATGTATGGTGTCGTGATTTTTTTAACGCATGTACATTTCGCAGGGAGTAAATTTTAGAAAATGATGACTGTAAAAAAATATATTATACTAAAAAGATTACGTATAATCAACATGTTTCAATCACAAATATTTTAGTATATTCTCGGTAGGTTAATTGATTATCATCCTCGCACCAAATTAATATACAGTCAGTCTCGGTAGGTTAATTGATTATCATCCTCGCACCAAATTAATATACAATCAGTTTTGAATTTTTTGCCATTATCGTGGTAAGTATTGACTATATTAACTGGAAATAACGCAGAATTGGTATATAGAAATTTTGTTGAAAATGCACTAATATTTTCAAAAGTCTTAGTTATTTCATTGTCAATATTTCGAATGTAAAGACATATTTGTATACATCTGTTTCTTAAATATCACGCTATTAAAATTGCATTTAAACATGTATGGTGTCGTGATTTTTTTAACGCATGTACATTTCGCAGGGAGTAAATTTTAGAAAATGATGACTGTAAAAAATATATTTTACTAAAAAGATTACGTATAATCAACATGTTTCAATCACAAATATTTTAGTATATTCTCGGTAGGTTAATTGATTATCATCCTCGCACCAAATTAATATACAATCAGTTTTGAATTTTTTGCCATTATCGTGGTAAGTATTGACTATATTAACTTGAATTAACGCAGAATTGGTATATAGAAATTTTGTTGAAAATGCACTAATATTTTCAAAAGTCTTAGTTATTTCATTGTCAATATTTCGAATGTAAAGCCCATATTTCTATACATCTGTTTCTTAAATATCACGCTATTAAAATTGCATTGAAACATGTATGGTGTCGTGATTTTTTTAACGCATGTACATTTCGCAGGGAGTAAATTTTAGAAAATGATGACTGTAAAAAAATATCTTTTACTAAAAAGATTACGTATAATCAACATGTTTCAATCACAAATATTTTAGTATATTCTCGGTAGGTTAATTGATTATCATCCTCGCACCAAATTAATATACAATCAGTTTTGAATTTTTTGCCATTATCGTGGTAAGTATTGACTATATTAACTGGAAATAACGCAGAATTGGTATATAGAAATTTTGTTGAAAATGCACTAATATTTTCAAAAGTCTTAGTTATTTCATTGTCAATATTTCGAATGTAAAACCAATATTTCTATACATCTGTTTCTTAAATATCACGCTATTAAAATTGCATATGTTTTGGTTTCAGGAGTACATAATAAATAAAATAAATCTGTAATATAATGGATTATATTAATAACAGTTTTAAAGAAAAATGAAGTGGATATTAATATAGTCATAATTGTAACATTTTAAATATTTTTTTTTCAATTTGAATCAATATTAAACAAAATCTCTTATACAAATTAAATGAACATATAATATGAGTCCGATGTAATAGACCATTTGTTATAATTCCTATATTTTATTTTTTTAGAAATGCTTGTAATTTATTTAGATTTAAAAAAGAATATTTTATCAATGTCTACTAATAGCCGTATTTTGAGAATCTTCTAAACATAGGAAGCGAAATTATTTAAAATAAATTATTAGTTATTAAATCTATCTTTGAAATTGCTTTATAAAGCAGAAAACTAATTGTAGAGACGAAATGAAAGGGTATTCCTCACAGGATATATCCGATGAGATAAAAAAATTATTTCATTAGTTATTTGATTGTCAATATTATGAAAGTAAAGCCAATATTTCTAAACCTCTGTTATCTTAAATATCATACTATAAAATTGCATATGTTGCGGTTTCAGTAGTAAACAATAAATTAATGAAAATTTGTGTAATATAATATATTAATAACAGTTTTAAAGAAAAATGAAACAGACATTGAAAGAATTATGATACTAAATTTTAAATATTTTTTTTTCCAAATTGAATAAATAATAGACAAAATCTCTTATACAAATTAAATGAACATATAGTATGACTGATGTGTAATAGCCCATTTGTGATAGTTTCAATATTTTATGTTTATAGAAATGCTTGTAATTAATTTTGATCAACGGAATTAATTGATCAATACCTAATAGTCTTTTTGGGGAATCTTCCAAACATAGAAAGTGAGATACATCATCTATGCTAATAAAAGAACACATGGCTGTGTGTGTGTGTGTGTTTGTCTGATTGCGATGCCTAGCGAAATCTACTGCACGTAGAAGTCTGAAAATTTAGGTGAGAGTAGTCCAAGACAGGTCCTGGAGTAAATAATAAATTATTAATTTTTTTTTAATATAATGGATTATAATAATAATATTTTTTAAGTGGATATTGAAATAGTAATAATTCTACGTTTTAAATATTTTTGCAAAATTAAATAGAAATTTAACGAAATATCTTACAAAAATTAAATGAACATATGTCTCCTGTGTAGTACACTGTAAAAAAAAATCTGTAAAGTTACTAAAGTTTTTCAAGGAAACTGGGATTCCTAAAACTTTTTATGTAACGGCAACAACAAAAGTTCCTGTAACAGACGCACTTTTGCGTCTGTTATAAAGTTGAATCTATGCAAATAAATCGCATTGCATTTATGACGCATGCGTAGCACACGGATTCCTCGGATAGTGCATTCGGGAATTCATAAAGATGAAAGATTGATATTTTCAAAAATCAAAATTATTTATATCTCATTTTATATACCTAAATACACAATATCGTGATTACATTATAATCTTAAATATCAAATGCAGCATCTTCCTACGAAACAATGATTCGGATGAGATATATGGATGCGCTTTGTGAAAGAAAATTTGAATAAATATAGAAACATATACGTTATTTATGTTTATGTAAAGTTTAAAAATGAGTTATTCCTTCCTTTTAAAACATTTTGTATTGAATCTTTTGTTTTATGAAAGAGATGAACAAGTCACGGATGGCGTGTGACAGATTTTGAAGCAACATGAACAAAGCAGTGAACATTTGTTATATTATAGTAATTGGGTATGATTCAAGCTACATGACATTTTAATGTTGCTTCAATATGAAGTATGCTAGATTCGACTGAAGTAAACCATCGTGGTGACTTTCTAATGAAACTGAATAATTTAAAATTTGTTTACGATCGGTATAGAATATCGAAGATTTAGTTTTGGACAGAGGTAGTGATTAAGCCAGTACGACCTTACGCTTTGTTATTAAAATATGCTAACTCCTGTGCAAAATTAGGAAAAAATCTGCGGTGGCTGTACCCGCTCCTCTGGTTGCAAACTAGTAATCCGGAAAAAAATATAATGAAAATAATTTGTAAGAAGGATTTTTTGCAATCAGATATCATGAATGCAAATCTGTATTAACTACATTGGAAAAAATTATGAATAGCATATTATTTAGTAGATGCATATCTCTCAATTGGTTTTTTTTTTTTTCTCAGCTAATATAATAATTTAACCAGAGTATGCAGAAGACGAATATCTTTCGATAATAAACTAAATTTTCTAGACCAACTTATTCAAATAATTAAAATTTCCAAGTATTACTATATTTTTATTATTCAATATTACAAATTACAAGAAATGAATGCAATATATTGAATATAAATTGCTTTAATAAAACAAATCTTTCAGCCTTTTAGTAATTCTTTAGATTTGTTTAAAATTTTATACAAAACAAACAAATTCGAAAAAATTAGGGATTAGAAACTAAAATATATGTTCATATCAGAGTAAAAAGATTCAAAATCCAATCAATAGAATTTAAAGAAAATTCAAATTTACTCTTGCGAACATTTAACGACTACATTAGGCCAGCTGTACTTCTGAAGTCTATTAATTATTGACTATTTCAAAAATCTTTTCTTAAATGCTTTCATAACACAAATAATTTTTCATATGTTCTCTGTTTTATTTCTTAAAATTGCAAAATGCTTCTTCTTTATTAAAACTAGGGGATCGTACCCGGGCTTCCGGGGTTAAAGAATATAGGTGAAATCATTTTTTTTAATTGAAAACTAATAATTTTTTTATATTCCATAATATTTTTAGATTGACAACTTACATTAAAAAAGCATTTTTCATATGGAAAATACGAATTATACAATCAAATAAATTTTTGAAATTTATCAAAAGCGATATTTTCCTATTAGCCGCATGCTAAGAGTTATTTGCCAAGATTTTGCTACTTATGGCATCCTTTTATATTCTGATAATTTCAGAGCTTATACATGTCTGGCAAATCTGTGTTTTATTTATATTATTTTATTTATTTATTCATAGGGAATTTTTTTAATAGATATTAGCCATAAGAAATTGATGAAGTCTGTATTTTGTTTTAAGGGCAAACGGATTAATCTTTCGTAATCGAGCTCCGCGCGATACAGATAAATTAAAAAATATTTCATGCTTAAAAATTGTTTTTAAAACTGTAGACAATCAGTAAACTGAGATGGACTTTGCAAAGTTATTCCATTCAAAAAAAATTCTATTTGGTGATCTAAAAATTTAAATTGTACGATTATAAATATGTTAGATTTGTTGTTTTTTCATTATTATTCTTTTATTTGTTTATAAAAGAAGTATTAATTTCGTTAATTTGTCTTTCACAAATATGTTAGATTGGTGGTTTTTTTAATATTATTCTTTTATTTGCCTATAAAGGAAGCATTAATTTCGTTATGCAAAAATAGTCAGAAACAAATGCTGAAAAATGTTTGTTGCTTTATGTGAAAAATTTTTATTATTATTATGTACTGAAACCGGCACGTGATAAGATAAACTTAAAAAAAAATCATGCTTAAAAATTATTTTAGAAAATATAATACACCAGTCAATTAAGATAAAGTTTTTAAACAAATTGCATTTGAAAGTAAATTTTTTCTCTATGCGACGAAAACTGAAAATGTAACGATGGTCAGAAGATTGAAAAATATTCTTTATAAAGATACTCTAAATTTTTGTAAAACATTGCATTTTATCAGTGTGTGATTTCGATTACATTATTTTTAAATGTGAAGCATTTTCACCTGTGAAGAATTTCAAAGCAGCTGGGCTGTGAAAATGACGCACTTCTACAAAACATAATTCAGGTTTAAGAAATAAAATACACGCTTTTTTATAAAATGATGTCATTTGCATCCGCTAAAGCAATCCACTTTTACAATCCAGTTTTAAACTTCGTCTATAGAAAAGTGTTCATATGACGTCATTAGCACAGAATAACAGACAATATTCTTGACATAGCCCATGTTTTAATTTCAACTATTTTTTTTTTAGGTTTTATGAGAAAATGGCAACAGAAAGATACAGTATCTCCTATTTTCGACTATTTTCCGTTTACTTTCAATGACTTTCAATGAAATGAGGTACTTTTGTTGCCACGATAAGAAAAATGGTATTAAAAACTACAAAAAAAATTAATATCTCAAAAATAAATCGAGATACAGTTTTCAAACAAAGTGCATTTAAAAGAGCATTTTTTCCCTTATACGACGGTGTAAAAATTTAAAATGTGCGATCTTTAGAAGTTTAAAAATTTGCATTAGAGAAAATTGCAAAGCCAAAATTTTATTTCAAATTTCAAAGTGTTGCCATTCGCAAAATGACGTATGCGTTACGCACAGATATGTTTGTCCTTTATAATATAGATAGACAAAAAAATATATATATTAAAAATAATGAAAAATAAATTAAATGATTCAGGAAAGATTTTCCTTTTTAAATGATATTTTTCATTCAAATGAATTAGACGAATTACTTGAATTCCAAAACTATAAGACCATTCGGTCTTTTAACTTTTAATTAATGTTTCTACTGAGCTTGCCATTGTTAGAAATATTATTTTGTTAAATGCAACTATAAATCAGTTTTTAAACTAAACGAATTTTTTGTACTGTTTCATTTATTTGATAAAAAATATCCAATATGGTTTGATTTCGGTTGGAAAATATTCGTGTTTGACTTCATTTCTACTTTATGTGCCTCACTGTAATATTTGTAAAAGATTACAATCAAAACCAAATTTTAAGAAATGCATGAGGGAACAAAATATTTACTAGTAAGAAATGAGTGGAACGAACTTTTTTCCGGAATGTCATTGAATAATTTTAAGTTTAACAACGATTACTATAATTTAAAATCTTTAGCATCGTTTTTAATAACTTTTAAATCGTATAACTTTTTTATCTATAGCAAATTAACACTTTGTAATAATATACTAATTTTAATTTGTAAATGGTGCAAATTAAAACTGTAAAAGGAGTAAAATTAGGTTAGTAGTCAAACCACCTCCGAAATTAAAGAATATCTTTGCAATAAATTTGACCCAATTAATTTTGAGAATTATCCAGGAGTATATGAAATATCATTTATTAGAGCAGACGGATCAAAGACTCACTATATTGGTATGACTAGCAGAAAATTTAAGTATAGAAAAAAGGAGCATTTTGCTGGTATTAAAAAATAGAAAAACCACATCGCTATCAAGAAGAAACCATCCAAATACATTTTAATGACAGTAAGACAATTCTTCCCTCCAGTCTATTATAAGAGAAATAATAGAGATTGTAACACGTAAAAATGCAATATGTAACGATGCAGCATCATTTAATGTACAAAAATTATGGCTCGAGCTATTCAATGATTACGAAAAAAAAAAAGCATCCAAGTAAAATATTAGAAAAATAACGTGCATGATTTGAAAGAGTACATGAAAAATGGCATTTCATAGATCGTGAAATTTTAAAATATTTTTCTTTCTTTTTTATGTAATGACTTGGGCAGAGTCGAAACATGTAAACAGTTGAAAAAATCCTCTTTTTTCTCTTTTTAATGTTTTAATTTACACCTTTTAGCAATTAAAATTAGTATAGTATAACTTTTACTAATATTTTTCTATAGTATTAATGTTGACTTTAAAGTAATCTGCTAAAACAATTATTATAACAAATGCATCCGTTATAAAAGACAATTCTTTAAATCGATAAGGTGTCAGAAGATCTTATATAACTAGAAAACAGCAATTCTGCTTTTTTGAATTTAGTGTCGCCCCAGATTAAAAAAATATATATATGAGTATATATGTAGATAGCACAAAAAATATTTCAGTTTTAAGACTTAAAAACACAAATTTTTACGCAAAATAAAATGACGTAATCAGCATCAGCTGAAGAATTCTTCATTTACGATCCAGTCTTAAGCAACACCTATAGTAATGTAGTCATAGGACGACACTATCGCTGAATAATACACAAATCCAAAATAAAGAGATGCCGTCATTCAAGGAAGTCAACAAAAAAATCTATTATCTAATGATTAATACGCTTTCATTTGTTTGTAATAATAATATACATACTTAAAATTAAATATGGTTTATAATAGCTCCATGTTTTATCAGAAATCATTCACTTATATTTTTTCAAAATAGCATGTATTTTAATTAAATTTTTTTCTAAGCTGTTATGGGGAAAATGACAACAAAAGATATAATTACTATTTTCCAACTATTTGTCCTTTACTATCTACAGAAATGGAATATTTTAGTTGCCAAAATGAAACAAATGGCGCTAAAAACTACAAAAAAATTAATATTTCAAAAATAAATTCAGATGCAGTTTTCAAACAAATTGCGTTTAAAAGTACTGTTTCCCTCAGTACGACAGGTATAAAAATCGAAAATGTGCGAGGCTTAAAAGTTAAAAAATTGCAATAATTTAACAGTCGAATGATACATCTGCTTTGTTTTACGGTTGGCTTATACAACGGAACGTTATTTTTCAGAGATGACACTTTAATACCTGAAAAAAGGAAATAGCATACCGGGTGCTAAAATCATTAAAACACAAGTTAATACAGTTTCTATCAGATGGCGAATTTACAATTAAAAGAACTAAATTTGTTGGTGGTTTTTGAAGTAGTCAGCTACCAGCACTGAATCCAGACTTCATTTATAAAAAGTTAAAAATAGCGAGAATTTCTACAATAAAAATTAAAAAATTCAATGGATAAACATAATTGAAATTAATTAAACGTAAACTTTGTGAATGTAAATAGGATGATATTGTAACAGAACTTTGAACTTACGTATTCCAAATTGCACCTGCTTACAGGTTTCAGAATTTGAAAATGTCCTTGTAAAGCAGGGAATTATACAAGTTTGAATAATTAAAATTATTCCTTAAATTTATCAAGAAACCTGACATTTTCCCAAGTAACGGGGAAGCAGTTAGAAAAAAGCAATAGTAAATAAGAAGAGGGGGAGAGTAAGGAGGTTACTAATGCCATGACAGAGCAAAAATTTGGCAATTCTGAGACATGAAAAGCCCCACAAGTGGCCGAGAGGTTCTGCTCTCGAAGCTGGTAGACAAGAGGTGCTGTGTTCGAACCCACTCGTGCCCGTTGGCCTAATCGTTTGCAGTTTTCGTGGTTCTCCTCGAACCATAGATTTCCATGCGTAAATACGGATTAAGTTCCATTAGAAAGACCCCCACGAAGGGCACCCTCCCCCCGGAACTATATCCCTCGAGTTGATAAGTGGCCGTCAAAAATCAACCAACCTTGAGACATGAAAAACAGTGGTTACTGTTTTCTTCAAAAACTTTCAAAAATTCAATTTTTTCAAAAACTCTCAATATTTTGGGTAGTTTGAGTAAGCAGAGTAAGTTTTTTTTCTTTTTTTTTTTTTTTTTTTTTTTTTTTTTTTTTTTTAACAGAAAACATTGATCTGATGGAATTACTAAAAAGTATGCAATATAGAAATTAATTTCCCTAACAGTTGGAGAAAGGTGACATTTTAACCAATTAATAAGACCAAAAAATTAAAAAAAAAAGTTTATAAGCGCCAAATTTTCTTGGATTCTTTGCATACAAACTCACCTGTTGATCTAATTAACGAAGCCGAAAATATTCCATCTGAGTACTCTATTCTTTTATAAAAAGTCTTATTTTACTATTAACTGTAATACATGTTCTGATCTAGGTATCACCTGGGTAAGATTGCCATATTTAATGATTTATAAATTTTGTAAAGATAAAATACTATTTAAATTACTCAGAGGTGTTACTCTTATTCCCAATAAGATACATTCAAAACCTAGTCTTTCAAGCATATTTTTTCCCATCATTAGGGTCCTTCCCATCAAGGTCCAAATCGGGGTTTTTAAACCTGATGATGAGCATACGTATGCTTTAAAGTACTAGGTTTTAAATGTATATTAATGTGAATAAAAAACATCTTTGACTAATTTTAATAGTACAGTGATACCTCTGTTTTCGTCGATAATCCGTTCGAGAACAATCGACGAAATCCGAAGCAATTATTTCCATATGAATCTATGTAAATCCACTTAATTCGCTCTAAACACTCCAAAATACGTACGTAAAACACATTTTACAGCGAATAAGTATAGCGTAGTACAGCGTTTAATACTAAAAACAATAAGAAATTAATATAGTGTTCTTGGCATATGCTATCAAGGCACTGTATATGGGATCACATCCCTTTTTGATCTTTTGGCAGTGGGACTAGCTTTAGAGAAGGACTAGCTTTTATGTCGCTCAAAAGAGTGGTCTCTTTCATTCGCCTCTTTAAAATATGCCTAGAATGGGCAAAGCATTATCATTAAAAAAGTTGCAGACCCTGCTTGCAACAGCCTTGTCTGGGTGATTTTTCACCACAAAGGCCTGTTCCGTATCCCATATAGGGAATATATTCTTAATCTCTGAAGAAAGCACATTCTCCCTTATATCTTCCTCCTCATCTGTCGTCTGTTACACTTCTAGGTGAAGGTCTTGCAGCTCTTCAGTTGAGAGTTCTTCAGTGTGTTCATCCACCAACTCTTCCACATCCTCATCACTCCCCTCCAAACCCATGGACTTCCCAAAATCAATAATCGACTGCACCACATGTGTAGAGTCTGCTTGATATGGAAACTTTCTTTGGTCCCATGACGGACCACTACACTGTAAAAAAAAAAAATCTGTAAAGTTACTAAAGTTTTTCTAGGAAACTGGGATTCCAAGAAATTTTCATGTAACGGCAACAAGGAAAATTCCTGTAACAAATGCTGTTACAGGAATTTTTGTTGTTGCCGTTACATGAAAAGTTCTGGCAATCCTAGTTTCCTTGAAAAACTTTAGTAACTTTACAATTTTTTTTACAGTGTATTAACCAATAAAAAATGCCCAAAAATACTCTGGAAATAAGCGAAATTGTTGGACTAGACACGCAGGGTGATGCACACATGACGAGAAACAACTCCACGCTGATCAGGAGAACTTGTGGTAGCTTTGTTTACAGAAAACGCTCCGAGATCACTAGCGTACACCGACGAAATCCGAGGCAACCGGCGAAAACCGAGACAAACTTTTCGCGGAAATAATCGACGAAAACTGAAGTCAACGAAAAGCGAGGTATTACTGTATTTTGTCTTTACGAAATTATTTAAACAAGTTATAGTAAGGTGAATTTAAAGATTTCAAGAAATTGATGTGTTATGTTATTTTTTAACTTAATCTTGAATGATTTTTCGTAAATTTGTTATGAAGAGGGATGAAGGTCTGAATCCGAAACGTATACATAGTTGTTTTTAATGCTTTTATATGCAATTTGTATTAAAAGTGTCTGTATTTTAAGTAATTTTATTTCTTAATTTATAATAATCAGATATGATGTTTGCACATTTGTATCAGCATATTGTAGTTTATTTCAAAAAAGCAAAATTTCGAGAAAAAATATCTTTAGATACTCAGAGAAACGGGATTAGTTGAAAACAGTTAACTATAGCAGTGTAAAAATAAAGTTAAATAAATAAACTGCTTTCTTTTATTTTTTGTCAAACAATCTTGGTAATGTTCAAAGAAGAACTAAATGGGCTGTTACAGTCAAAAACAGATAAAAATATACGATAAGATGTTTGCGGACATTAACAAAGATAGGTTTATTTATCTCATCAGATATATCCTGTAAGAAATGCCCAGTATCATTTCGTCTCTGTAGCTATTGTCCTGCTATATAATGTAATTTAAAAGGTACATTTAATATCTAATATTTTATTTTAAATAAAGTATTTCACTTTCTGTGTTTGGAAGATACCCAAAAAAGGGCTATTAGGTATTGATCGATTCATTTGTTAATCAAAATTAATTACAAGCATTTCTTTAAACATAAAATATTGAAACTACTAAACATGAGTCCTTAATATCGTTGCCAAGTCCACCCTCTCAAAAAGCGGGGCAGGGCCTTTTAAATCGGCAGATAAAAATACAGTAAATTCTATAAAAAATGGAACCTGTCTGTAACGGAATACTGACTTAAACGTAACAAATTCTTGTTCCTTATGGAAGTAATACCTTACAATTACACCCACAAAGACCACCTGTCTAAAATGGGATCTTTTTTTGGTCATTTAAAATTCCGTCTCAGCAGTATCTCTCTAAAGTTACTGAATTTTTTCTAGAAAACAGGGATTCCTAGAGCTTTTTATTTAAAAGCAACAGCAAAAATTCACGTAACAGATACACTTTTGCACTCTAAATCAAAAAATCTGTAAGTTTTCTAAGATTTTTTTAGGAAACTGGGACATTTAGAATTTTTTACGTAAGTGTAACCCGGCGAACAGATAACACATTTTTTTTTCGTACAGTAACTTATAAATTTAAGTATACAGATTTATGTAACTTTATATCTATAGAATTACTTTTTTTTTTTTCAGTGCAGTTGTGTGGCATTCCTTTCGTAAGGACAAGGGGATTTTTACGCCTAAAACATGATTCCGTTATAAAGACGTTCCATTTTTGCAGGTTTTACTAAAGAAAATACAATGAACCATGTAAAAAGAGAATCGATAGGGACTTTAAAAAATATTCCATAGTAAACAGGTTTTTGTCTTAGAAAGTATATTTGTACGGTATTCCTTTCGGGGGAAATTATAGAGAAATTACCTTATTGACAGATTCTATTTCCAGGTTTTACAGCACTAAGTTCTACTAGATGAAGACTAATGAACAGTATGAAAAAAATATTTAAAAGAATTTATACATCCCAGAAAATTGGGAACTTTTGTGTCACGCGTAGTGGTTACGTGGGAACTCCTGAAAATGGCGATGTCGCGCGTAAAAGGAGACATCTGGAAACACTAGCTACACTGTAAAAAAAAATCTGTAGTTCTACAGATGTAAAGTTACCTGCTTACTAAACTTTCATCTGTAACTGTACAAAAAAATCTGCAAATCTACAAAACTAGTTTTTGTAAAGCTACAGAAATCTGTAACTGTACAAATGAATCTGCTAAAATTACAGTAATCTTACTAAAATTTTATCTGTAACTTGGGTTGCAGTTACATGAAAAGTTCTAGGCATCCCAGTTTCCTAAAAAATTTCTAGTAACCTTACAGATTTTAGCAAAATGCCAATTTCTTCCATGCGCCCCGATCGTGTTGTTTTTGTCCGTTCGCTTAGCTGTTTTTTGTGCGTGCATAACGCATCCATTTATTGCGATACACGTACCGTTCGAGCGCTATTTAGGGTTTTCGCATGCGCTGAGCATTTTTCGACGAAAAAAAATAGGCGTTGCTATTCGAAAATTTCGAGTTTCTGTACCTATCACCGTAACCGTGAGCGGCAATTTGTTGCCGTTCACAGAATAATGAGCTCATACCTCCGAATAACTATATCTGAAATCTCATCTCGATCGGTTAAACGGAACGGCCGCTAGAGTTCCATATATCAGCAAAGTTTTTTTATGACCACTCTGTATATACAGTTGAACAAAAAGTAACATAACTAAAAATAGAAAACCGAAGCGGAATCTAAATTATTTTTTTTAAATTTCGGAACAGAACCATGAAAACGTTTTTCTTGTTAAAAATTGCATTTACAAAAAAATAATTGTTTGAATTGAAATTTCCATTATCTGTATCTTTTTATATAAATATTAGGAAAAGGTAAATCATTTTATTTACATAGATGCAACTTTATGTAATCAGGACTCTAATTATTACACTTCTAATTATAACGATTGAATTTACGAACACCCTGATTTCAGAAATATAGCATAATTTCTTTTTCACTTTCAGGTTGTTTTTCAGCAGATGTTGGATGCAAATTGGTTTTTTGAATAATTTATATATGAACACATGTTAATGAACTTTGTATAGTCATTTAATCTAAAATTTTTTGCAGAGTGGATAAAACTTTATTAACTAATAGTAACAATATTTTTGATTCAGTTAATTGCTTTCTCTTTTCATATTTACAATAAGGATTCTCTTGAATTATACCTAGAAGATGCACACGGATGCATGTATATTAGGTTGAGCAAAAAGTTCTGTTAAATTTTTAATTTAATAGTTACCAGATAGTGACCTAATAGTTACCAGATTACTTCCACACCCCGCCTGCAGTCCAGACGTCGCTCCATCAGATTATGCCCTCTTTCGATCAGTGCAACACTTTTTCAAGGGCCGTCGATTTGAATCCTGTAATGAAGTTGAAGAAGCATGTCAAGAGTTTTCGATTTCAATGAGCCACCATGGTATTTCCAGCAAATGTGGAATCTGGCAGAAAGTCGTGGACTATGATGTTCTCTACTTTAATAAATAGTCCTTTTTGCTTTTGTTGTTAATTTGCGCGTAACAGCGAAACTTTCACAAATTTCCCAGAACTTTTTCCTCGACTTAGTATATATTTGAGGACGTCAGTTTCAAAACTCGCGTTGAAAAAAAAAACGCGTTTTCTCTATCAATCTATTCTATTGGTAAACCCCCACCGAAAAAACACAACAATCTGCAACAATTAGTTTTATGATGTATTTCTGCCATTGTAAAATCTTGGTTTACAATAAAAACGAATGGAAGCAGTCAGAGGATTTTCCTGATTTTCCGAAATTAGATTTTCTGAATAAGGCAAGTTTTGAAACTCATGTCCAGATAAATGTATATATATATATATATATATATATATATAACCATTATATAATTACAATTCATCATCTATTTCCAATTACTAAAATTGAATTAATATATTTAGCTTCAATGCATAACACTCACATTATACAAAATAAAAATGGAACCTTTAACTTGTAATACAAAATCAAGCACAATACCACTAATTTACTAGCACATTGCGGACGATTAATCCATAGGAAACATATGAAAAAACACCAAATCTTGATACAATAACCTATTAATGCTAAAGTATATTATTGTAAATTATAATTCATACGTAAAATTAGTGAAACAAATATTATTAAAATTGATTAATATAAATATATTAATAACTAATGAACAACAGCGATATGATAATGTTGAAATGAAGTTTAATACAGATCATGAAAGATGACAAACATGCAGCATAAAAGGGAATTTCCTATATCAAGGTATCAAATAACTACAAAAGTAGAAATCATATGATAACACACTAAGTTTTTGCGCAATTGCACCAATAAACCCAGCGCATAATTTTTTAAAAAATAGTTTGCTAACGTTTCAAAACATTTAACTAACAGAAATTATATATTTATAAAATATATAAAAGATACCTCGTAAAAGAATATGCATTTCAAAAAGAATTCGTGCAATTTTAAATGAAAATAAAATAACAAAAAGTGATCATTCATAATAACTTGCGCAATAGCAGCATAGAAATTTGAATGATAATATATAACCATTATATAATTACAATTCATCATCTATTTCCAATTACTAAAATTAAATTAATATATTTAGCTTCAATACATAACACTGACATTATACAAAATAAAATTGGAACATTTAACTTGTAATACAAAATAAAGCACAATACCACTAATTCACTAGCACATTGCAGAATATTAATCCATATGAAACATATGAAAAATCAACAAATTTTGATACAATAACCTATTAATGCTAAAGTATATTATTGTAAATTATAATTCATACCTAAAATTAGTGATATATATATGTAATAATAAAAATTTTCGCCCTTTTACCTAGGTTAATTTATTCCTAATTCTTATAATATCTACCTTTTTTTTCCTGTCTTTTAATAATATCTTAAATATCCTCTATATTTTAATCCCATGCCTTTAATCCAGCGCATTCTTTTATTTCTTATTCTAAACTCTTTAATCTGTTAATAGCTTTACTCTTTGTAAAAAACCGGCTAATTTACTTTATTCTTTCATATTTTGAGACATTACTTTCTTTTTTTTTCAAAGGTTTATTAATACCATTTTACTTTTATTAAATTCATTCGATTTCCCATGAGACTTTGCGAGATCTTTCGCACGCTAGTCTGTTTCGCTTTTAAAACTTCCGCCGTTAGGTAAAGAAACCCGTCTCCACGTCACGCATCCCCAACTCCTCCCCGTGTTTTAATCCTATTGCTTATGCGGCCCCTCCATCCCGCTCCCCCTCTCTCCACTGAATTGGCTCGTTGCCACGTAACCGTACGCGTTATTTCTAATACTTATACGCTTACACTGACTTGAGAGAGCAGATATTGTACGATTTTGTCTTGCTTAAAAAACCTATGCAACTTGGAGAGTTGATTGTCCTCTAGTCGTAATGTAACTTCTGATAAATTTAACATCTTAAATCTATTTTTAAAATATGACACGACTCGAATATGATTAACAGAAGTGTAAGAACGACCGGATGGTCGCGTGCGGGCTTTTTCTCAATGAATGGCCAATTTCTTCAACACAAGACGTTTATTATAACATGGAGAACAATCACGACGGACATACACTGGCACATAAAATAACACGTATAATTATCCCATTCCTTATATGGAATTCGTTTTGTTTCTTGACGACCGGTAGTATTCACGGCCGTTCACAGCCTTTTTTAGCTCATCTACCTAGGTGAAGCTATCTCAGGTTCTCCTCTGCTTTTCCTCTTTCTACAAAAGAGGGCGCTTCTAGAGGATAGAGGGCGTGCGCAAACATCACACCTCCCCCATTCGAAGTTTTGATTTAGTCTTTAAAGACTAATCAAAATCTAGTGGATCTCTATAAACATTTTAGTAAACACATTATTAATAAAAATAAAAATTACATGCTAATAAAGAAACAAAATTACAATACTTACTTAACATAAAGATAACTAAAAAGGATAACTAAGATACTATGCAATATGAGATTATGATACTAATATTAATACATTAAAGTTCTAGAGTAATTATTTTTAGAGTTCAAATAATCAATGTCCAATAGAGTCATATTCAGAAAAGTTTTGAAGGTAACATATGATCACAAACAAAATAAATCAAAATTTTATGGTGAGTTTTTTGAAAGGCAAAGCTTCTTTCGTTTAAGTCCAGTGTGAGACATATAGTCTACTTAAAGAGTTTGCACTAGTGTGGAGTTTTCCACGTCGATAAGATATGTGGGCTTGGAGTCGCTGCAGTGCCAGAGCCCACCTTTGAAAGCGCGCACTTTGGGATGCACAGTCTGTCAAGAATTTTAAAGAGTTGTGGTCACTCACAACAGTCACTTGCGAGCCATATATATAATGTTCAAAAATTTTTAGAGCGAAAATAACCGCGTAGGCATTCTTCTCTATAGTGGCATAACGTTCTTGGCATTTCGATAGTTTTTTGCTAATGAAAGCAATGGGATGTTCTTGCTCATTTTCATCTTTTTGAGATAGGCAAGCACCTATCGCGTACGATGAAGCATCTGCATGTATGATGAAGGGTTTTGTAAAGTTCGGTGAATAACAAATTGGCGTTTGGATGATTGCCTTCTTCAGATCACAGAAAGCTGTTTCACACTGCTCGGTCCAGGTAATTTCATTAGGAGCACGTTTTTTTGTAAGTTCAATCAATGGGCGAGCTATTTCAGAGAATGTCGGGATATAGGATCTATAATAGGACAGAAATCCTAACAAGCTTCTGACATCTTTGGCACTTCTAAATTTAGGATAGCTGCTATTTTCTCTGGATCAGAAGCATGTCTGTCTGATCCTACCATATGTCCTAGGAACTTTATCTGGGGCCGTGCAAACACGCACTTCTTAAAGTTTACCGCCAGGTTTGCTTTTTCGAGGGTTGTCAGAACAGCATCTAGATGCATAAGTTGATCGGTCCAGTTATCAGAAAAAACTACCACGTCACCTATGTACGTTTCGGCGTATTCTTTATGTTGGACTGAAGTGCGATTCATGGAACTTTCAAACGTGGCTGCCGCGTTACGTAGCCCGAACGGCGTGACTACGCAGGAATACTGTCCTCGGTGTGTGACAAAACATGTTAAATGTTTAATGTCTTCACTTAATCTTATCTGCCAGTACCATTTCAGTAAGTCCAACAGGCTGATGAATTTCGCTGGAGCGACCTTGTAGAGCAAGTCCGTAGCGTTAGGCAAAGGGAATGAGTCGACTTCTGTCTGGGAGTTTAAATATCGATAATCAACGCATAATATAACTGAGTAGTCTTTTTTGCTACACATACTACCGGGTGAGCATATTCACTCTCCGAGTGCTCGATTAGTCCTAAACTTAATAATTCTTCGATTTGTCTGTCGACTTCACTTTTGAGTGTCTCTGGGATTCTGTAGGGTTTCTGACGTTTTGGTTAGTTATCAGGTTTTAATTTAATTTGATGTTCTCCTACATTTGCAAATTTTGGGATTCCCGACTGAAGGTTGGAATGTCTACGTAATATGTTAATTATTTGCTCCCTCTCATTTTCTGTTAAATGGTCCAGGTGTAATTTTTGGTGCAGATCATTCGAATCATCTTTAGTAATCTGCGGGACGTTTTCAATCTCGTCAAAATCGATATCATCATCATAGATGACGCCTATGTGTGTTGTCTGAGCTTTTAATTCTCTGATTTTATTCGCGTGTAAATGCTTTATACTATTATCTGGCAATTGTACTAAATAACTATAGGGGGATTTCTTTTCGAGTATCGTAGCTAGTGCTGTCCACCTAGCGTATATTTTGTGATTACTGTCCGGAATTAATACAATAACTTGATCATTCGGTTTAAATTCTTTATGTCTAGCTCTCCGGTTGTGGTAATAAGCCTAAGCTTGCTGCTTATCCTTGCAAGAAATTCCGGCATGCTCGGCTGCTTTTTCTAACTTTATTTTCAGGTCATTTAAGTAATTGGTAACTGAGCCTAACTGACCAATCGGTAAAGGTGTCTCATTAGTCCATGATGATTTTAATATGGAAAGAGGACCAGTTGGATGCCTACCATATAACATCTGGAATGGACTAACGTCCGTTGTAGCATTTGGCACCTCCATATATACCCACAACAAAAAGCGTATGTGTTTATGCCAACTTCGGGCATTTTCTCTTATAACATGGTGTATCATTCCTTTAAGGACGCCATTCCATCTTTCAACTAATCCGTTTGACTGCGCGTACCCCGGTACGGAAATACGCGGGGACGTCCGTAAACGTTTCATAAATTCCTTCGTGAGGGCCGAAGTGAAGTTCCTACCCCGATCGCTAGCTATTAATTTGGGAATTCCTGTCCGTGAAAATATCTGTAAAATGCATGGTATGTAGATTTAGCAAAAAGATTTCGTAAACAGACCGTTTTCGGCCAACGCGTGCACTGGTCTACCACGGTCAGTACCAACTTCTATCCTCCACTAGCCGGTTCTATTGAGCCTATAATGTCTATATTTACAATCTGCATCGCCTCGTCAGGACGAATAACTGCGGTTACGGTACATTATCGAACTTATTTGCTTTCGCTCGAAGATGACAGGACAAACATTTGTCGCAAAACTCGCTCACATCTGTCTTAATCCCAGGCCAAAAAAAGAATATTTTAATCTTTCAGTGGGCTTTCGTTTTCTTATATGTCCACCCCAAGGGTTTGAATGAGCGAGCTCTAGCAAGTGCTTTCTACGCGGCTCGGGTACGAGCAATTGATGTACCGTTTCCCCTCATATTTTGTCACGATGATATCACAGATCGTCCTGAACAAAATAATTATTTTATCCTTTTTAGCCTCTGTCCATCATTGATTTAGTGATGCATCCCTCTTTTGTTCCCATTTAAATTTTCCCGAGTATTTCGTGAAATTGCCGGTATTTTTATTACAATCATTATCGTTATTCTCGTCTGCGTTTCCTGTTTTAATCTGCCCTGCTTCCGTAGCTCTACAAGCTAAATCTAAACATGCCGCATTGTTTCCTCTCGTACGGGGTAAATTTATAGTACTACAATCATTTATTGTGGTGTCGGGTTCGTTACATTCGCTTGTGCTTAATTCATTATGAACATTTAAAGATAACAATAGATCATTAATTAAATTATCAACCATCGCGCACGTTATTACGATTTTTGGAAACACCCTGCAATATACTTTATCAGCCGCTATGCTTAGTGGAATGTTTATTAACGGTGATCTTAACTGGTGTCCAAAAGCTGATTTAAGTATAATTGATCTGGATGGTACTCTAAAATGCTCCAGTACGCAATCACTCTTTATATTTGAAATCTAAGTACAGCTATCGATGACTCCTCACAAAATTCTATTTTCAAATTCTAAATCTATAAATTGGAGTGGTTCAATTATTTTTTTCTTTTTTCGCACCCGTTCTAAATCAAATATATTCCGCGACATTACTCGGGCTGACAGAGCGTTTTTATGTTTACCTTTTTCTGATTTTTCGCCCTTCTCAACTAAAGAATTACAAATTGACACGTGGTGTAATTTGAAACACAGCCTACATTTAGTTTTTGCGGTACAGTCTTTAATTACGTGTTTTCGCTTCAAGCAAGCGAAACATCTAGCCTCAGCTTTCAATTTATTAATTCTTTCCTGAATTCAATATCTGTCACAATTTTCAGTTAAATGCTGATTAACTAACTTGCAAAATAAACAAACACTCTCTCCGGCAGACACTTCAGATACACTGACGCCAGATGTTTTGTTAATCTTTTGTTTAAATTGGGGTAATAATTCTGGTAAGTGCTTTGGCCTTGAATAATCAGAAGATAAATTTATAATTTGCGTCTGTTTTTCCCTAGCCTCCAAATCATTTCGGATAAATGATAATAATTTATCCACGCCGTAATTGGATTCAGAGTTTTTGACACTTTCTTTACTAAATTCTAGAGATAAATTTTTTGGTAATGCTTTTAAAATTATGGGAGTCAAAAGTGCGTCAAAACTTTCCGATTCTATTTCTAATGACTTGAGACTCCGAATCTGAGTTTGAATAATGTCATATAATTTGCGTAATGACGTGACGTTATGCGATTTTGCTACCGGTTTTAAAGTCAACAATGTATTAATATGACGGGTAATAATTAAATCTTTTCTACCAAACTGTTTTTTAAGTACGTCGACGGCCTCTATGTAATTTTTATCAGATAACGTAAATCCCGATATAGAATTATACGCACTCCCACCTAAATAACTGAATAAATAATTCATTTTCTCAATATTTGACAGGTGTTCATTGTCATGTACCGCTGTTTTAAAAGAATTCCAGAAATTCTGGAAAAGCTTAATATCTGCATAATATTTCTCACTTTTAAGTGTCGGTAGTTTTACCGTATTCGGAAGTTCTACGCATCTATTATTTGAGGGACATACAAGGGGGGTTCTTTTTCACCTTTTTGTTTTAGTTTCTTATTTACTCTGAACTTCCAAAGTATAATTTTTCCCTGGTACTCCGCCGACGCCTTAGCATCTTTTTCAACTTCAGATAAATCATCAATTATTGATAAAATTTCGCTGTCCTCTTGTTTTAAATCGCTGCCATTTTGTTTTAACATCGCCAAATTTTCTTCGAGATCATCTAAGTTTGGCGTTTCGGATGCATAATTGTCTTCAATTTTTTTAATCATGGACGTTATTGAACTTTTCGTTACACCTAGAGCTTTTTTTAATTTTTACAACTTATCTGCCATGTTTAAAATGATCTAATAAACAGTCTTACCTCCGTGAAAAGATAATCCGATAGGGTATCCGTAATGAACGTTAAATTTACTTATTGGCCAAATCCCACGTTGTAGCTGACACCAATGTAAGAACGACCGGATGGTCGCGTGTGGGCTTTTTCTCAATGAATGGCCAATTTCCTCAACATGCGACGTTTATTATAACATGGAGGACAATCACGACCGACATACACTGGCACATAAAATAACACTTATAACTATCCCATTCCTTATATGGAATTCGTTTTGTTTCTTGAAGACCGGGAGTATTCACGGCCGTTCACAGCCTTTTTTAGCTCACCTTCATAGGTAAAGCTATCTCAGGTTCTCCTCTGTTTTTTCTCTTTCTACAAAAGAGGGTGCCTCTAGAGGATAGAGGGCGTGCGCAAACATCACCAGAAGTACTATTGGAATTGAAATTTGCTGCCTGTTATTTAATAAACTCTTTGATTCAATTTATTTCAAAGTATTAAAACTAATCTTAAAGTTAAGTGTAATAAACATGTCCAACTAACCCCCTTCCCTTTCAGGTTTTTTTTTTTTTTTTGTGCATATAGGTTGCGGCCTGCACGAACTATCGAACCCGCTCTTATGGGACAGTCTACGGAGCCAATCTTTACCTGGTGTGATGCGGTAGAAAGGCGGAGGCTCGTCCATCCAGTTTCGTGAGCTTTTTTTACATTTCGGCCCAAAATTTCCTATGGTGATACTTGTCTTTCAGCGGCACCCATTGTTTTCCTTTTCCCTTCCTCTAAATTGGTCCATGAATCACTTTTCACGACAAGTACCCACCACCGATTAAGCATTTAAAATCCAGATTTCCCTACTCCTCAAGTTGGATATGTGTGTGCAATGTCCAGGAGCCAAATCAACAAAGTCAATTTGTTAAGCAAGCGGTACAACAGAGAAACCAGCAAATTACAGGCTCTACATTTAGGTCGGCTGGGGCATTGGTCTGCTGGATGGCCGCCATGCGGCGATCAAGCAGACAACCACCCGATGCCGAAAAGGTATACTCGGGAAATCTGGCAGCTAGGGGTCTGGTCATCGGTTTGGAATCAGCCGATGTCCGCCATGAACACTAATGGCGCCTGGTGCATGTAAAATCCGTCGTGGATGCAAAGTCCTCCAAGTTACCTGTGAATTATGCCTCTGGAGGTGCCTTGCCAGGTGAAGGACTCGTCACCTGATCAAGGTTCTATAATTACTAGGCCAACTTGAGTAGCAAAGTGCAAGTACAGAACAACAAGATCAAAATATTAAGTAACCGGTTTAACTAAGTTCACATCTAAGCAATAGGCACAGTCGATAGGATGAAGATCTAGGCTCCCCTCAGATTTATTGCCACTACGCGGCGATTAGGTGGTCACTGCCCCAATACCAGGTATTAAACTCGTTCAGCTGGGGCGACCCGGCAGGTAGGGCCTAGTCATCTGTTATAAAAAGAGAAAGAAACTCTTTGATTCATCGTACGGTTTCTTTCATTATTTACAGGGAAACATCCAAGTATTACGCCCTAGCCTACCACGCCGACCATGAAGGTAAGACTGCAACTTAATAATTGTGCTTGGTAATTAATGACGAACGTATTTTCGGACTGCCTTTTTCGACATATCTTAACCTACAATTGCAAATTGTTACAATCATTCGACAGGAAGTGTTACATAATATAGTTGAATAAAAAGTTGCCAAACTGAAAATAAAAAACCGAAACGGAATCTTTTTTTTTTTTTTTTTTTTTTTTTAAATTTCGGAACAGAACCGTGAAAGCAATTTTTTTTTTAATTGCATTTACAAAAATTCAATTGTTTGAATTGCAATTTATAAAAAATTTATTTTCATTAACTTTTTATATAAAGTTTAGGAAAAGTTAATTAAAAAAATTATGTATGCTAAAATTAATTACACAATCAAAATGAAAAAATATTTATTGACTGAAGCATAATAATAATTAGTGCCAGCTTCTTCGTTCAAAGCAAAGATTTTAACCACACTCGATCACCGAAACAGACAAGAACGATAAATCATGCGTCAAGATAGATTTTGAAACATTTTCTAGAGCTTTCAGTAAACTGTGAGGAAATTTCACTGTTGAATAAGGAAAAAGAATATGTGTTAGTAAACAGCTTAGAAAACGCATAACACGTTTAAAAATTCAGTTTCAACAAATACCGTCCATACTCTGAAAAAAAGTCAAATTATGTTGTGTAGCCTTGTATATGATATCTAGATTTATAGCATATACTGCAACATAGTATACTAAAATTTAGTTCAGTTATAAAACGAATAACCTAACTTTTAAATAATTAAATAAGGTGATGTGAAATGATAAGATAAAAAGAAGTTTTTAAAAACATCATAAAAATTTAACAAATGAGCAAGACCTTTCTAAAGAACAAGTCTTTTTTCATCAGGCGCAGAGAACACGTCCTACTACTTTGAAAACAGCAGCAAGATTCTTAAATTAAAATTAAAAATCCTTATGGTGTTTCCAAGAAGTTCTTTTCATATTATTAAATAATTTTGTATAGCCCTGTATATTAGTAGTTTTTTAATAGACAAAACATATTAAGAAAAAATTTAATTCAATTAAAAAACGCACAACACAACTGAAAATGCATTTACTGAAGTTACCAACCGTAAACGTAATTGTATCCATTTCTTTGGTTAGCGCTGTATAGAATTTTAATGCATTCGACAACTTCTCTTAATATATTAAATATAGTTGAGCAGGAAAATATATAACCCAATTAAAAACTATTCTTCGTCGATTCACACCTTTAGGCAGTGATATTTACCAACTATTTTGTGTAACTCTATATATGATAAATAGAATTTATACACACCACGTTATATGGATAAATTTAGTTACATTTGAAAACTCATATCACAACTGAAAACGCGCTACCAAAAATTATCGTTTATAATACTACTCCCACTTACACACCTCTAACCAAATTCTTTTGTGCGTCCCTGTAAATGAAAAATAAATGCTATCACTCTATATATTTCAGAAAGCCTCACAATAGCATGCCAATTTCATTATGTTTGAAATAGTGTACCTTTATTAAAATAAACTGCAAGCTATTTTTCCTCGTACACCATTATGAAACGCAATAATATTGTGTGACACTGTAAATAGATTACAAAAGCTATGCATTCTAAATTCTATTACAGCATGTTTCCGTGCACTTTGTAAATGGATAACAATTCCATTATGTTTGAAATAGTCTAACACCATTGAAATGCACTTCAAACGATTTTTTTCATTGTCCGTAATGTAACATAATACTTTTATGTACCCCTGTAAACGAACAATAAATTCTGCACACTTTATTTTTGGTGTTTCAGTAAACTTAAATCACACATATCAACTACATGGTAATTTGAGTATATTTACAGTAGTTACTGCACACTGTAAAAAATTTTTGAAACGTTACTGCATAAAATTAGTGGCAGCCTTACTGCCTCCCTTTTAATGAGTAATTTAACCGATCTAACTGGTGTTACGTTACACTAATATGCAATATTACACCAGTTATATAAGTTTAAATTACACCATTATATAAGTTAAATTACTCCATAAAATTGGAGGCAGCATGTTGCCATCATTTTATATAGGAAATCTAAAAAGTTGTAATACCAGCTCATTTTTGCTATGCTAGAAATGGCATATGCAAATTCATATATTGCTTATGTGAAGATGCGAGATAATATGTTGATCTTGGAATATAGGTGTAGCGTAACTAATGCTAAGTCTAAATTAATAACATAGGGAAAAAACTAATCTAGAGTAAACTACCTGTAAGGCATGGTGACGTCACGGCGACGTCGTTGTGAAGTCACACTGCGATTTTGTGACCGTCGATGTGACGTCATAGTGACTAGAATGCGAGGTCGTTATGGCCGTTTTAGAGGTCGTTTGTGACGTCACATTGTGACCACTCTGTGAAGTCACGGTGTGACAAATTTGTGAAAAGTGTGTCATTTGTGACTATTTTGGCATTAACTTTGTCACGAACCAGTGACGAAAGTAACAATGCTTTGAAGTCACACTGTGACCAATTTGTGAAATATGTGTCATTTGTGACGAACTTGTCACGAACACTGTGATGATTTCAAATGAAAATCAAATTTCAAATTAATTGCTTAAAAGGCGCAAAGGCGAACATAGTGAAAAAGATTCCATGCTGGGACTCGAACCCGGGCCATCAGTATAGCGCACTGACATTCTACCGACTAAACAACATGGAACGATAACCAGCCTGGAAATTGTATCACTATTACATGTTGGCAAGGCTACAAACGCAGCACAAGATGGTATATTTATCGTGAGCCACCGACATGGAGCAAACACGAAACTTAATTAAATCCAGCATCGATTGAAACTATATTAATACTTGGAAATTTTTCCAGAGAGAACCATTCGCCTTGCATACAATATTTCAAATGAAAATCAAATTTTAAATTAATTGCTTAAAAAGCAATTTTAATTTGAAATTTGATTTTCATTTAAAATACTGTATGCAAGACAAATGCTTCTCTCTGTAAAAATTTCCAAGTATTAATATAGTTCCAATCGATGCTGGATTTAATTAAGTTTCTTGTTTTCCCCATGACGGTGGCTCACGATAAATATTCCATCTTGTGCTGCGTTTGTAGCCTTGCCAACATGTAATAGGGAGAAATTTTCCAGGCTGGGTATCGTTCCATGTGGTTTAGTCGGTAAAATGTCAGTGCGCTTGATGACCCGGGATCGAGTCCCGGCGTGGAATATTTTTCACTATGTTGGCCTTTGCGCTTTTTAAGCGATTAATTTGAAATTTGATTTTCATTTGAAATATTGTATGCAAGGCGAATGGTTCTCTCTGGAAAAATTTCCAAGTATTAATACTGTGATGATTCTTGTCATAAACACTATGATAATTTTAAAGTAAAGTTTTGTTTGAAATATAAAATATAAAATCTTATCTTTTTACCGTACTTTTTAGCAAGATATCACTATTTTGGAGTCCTATTCTTCTAAAATATTTTTAATTTTCCATTTAAAAAACAATGTTTATCAACTGACACCTTTTTTTATTAAGTTCTAAGCTTGATCTTGAATTCTAGCTTAATATTAAGAATGTGTATGCTTTTTAATGTGATTTGTCATTGCTAGTTTAAATACGAACATGGAGTCTAACGGACATTAATACAACTGTTATTTATGGAACGACATGATAAGCCCTATTTATTTAAATTTTTTATTCCCCTATACATTGTATTTTGTGACTATGAGCTAAATAGATTTGGTATGTTTTATAGGAAAAGACTTACCTGGGAAAGACAAACAACAAGTAAGATATATCCTGCGTGAAGCATAGATTATAAAACACTTTCCAACTCTTCCTGATGGTTTTAACAAGACATCGGGGGAAATAACGTAAATAAGTTAACTAAGTAAACATGAAAACGCATAAAACATTTGAAAAACTGATTTCAGCAGTTACCATCCATAGCCAAATATGCTTTCCAATTCTTTTAAACAGTCCTGTATTTGGTCTGTAGCTTGATATATATACTATATAATGGAAAAATTTAGTTAATCAAGGAAACGCATAACAGGTTGAAATTCTCTTTCAGTAATTTATACTAATATATGGAAACATACTTAAATAATTTTGTACAACCTTGTAGTTTACCTAGAACCTTTATTACACGCCTCTATTTAGTTAAAATTTAATTTAAACTAAAACACTCTTAAAACTGCTGAAATCGCTTTTCCAGAAATTATAATTTATAGACGTCAACGTATCCAATTCTTTGCGTGACCCTGTATATCATTTTATCTATATTCTACAAACATTTCTTAGTAAATTAAATACGGTGCAGCGCAAAAATGCATAACTTATTTAAAAACCACCTTTAATCAATACCCAGTAACCCTTACGAATACTTTTGTATAGTCCTGTATATGAATTATAGCATATATATATACACCATATACTATGCATAAATGTAGTGAATCACAAAAGCGCATATCATAATTAAAAATGCATTTCCAGCAATCATCGCTAATGAACAGTACTTCGGATACAATATAGTATCTGAAATATTTTGTGTGTCCCTGTAAATGCTATATACACTTCGAATTATACATGAAATAATTCATAGTATGTAAACCTCAACGACATATATCAATTTCATTACATATCAAATAGATTAACATAAATAATGTACGCCGCAAACAATTCCCTCCACCCTATATCATTGTGTATTGGAATTCCTTTTTTAGCCCTGTAAATGAACAATAGCTATTCTTTGCATCGCATATTCTACGGAATGCTCATTTTAGTGCGCTTCATAAATGCATATCAATTTTATTCTGTTTGAAAGCGTGTAAAATCATTAAAAATCATTTGAAACGATTTTTTCCCACAGGTCATAATGTAATGGAATAATTTTGACTGTCCCTGTAAATGAACTAAACATGCTACAAACTTCATTACAAATAAGGACCTTGCTATGGTAAACGTCAATAACATCCAAAAATTCCAGGTCAATCCGAGTATATTTACACGAGTTAGAGCGCGGACAGACGGACAGACAAACCGAAGTCATAAACACTTTTCAACTTTATCGGGCATGAAAAACACTTTATTTCAATGCTTAAATATTATATTTTAAGGCGAACTGACATGGAATGACTCTGCTTGATTTGATTTGAAATACGCCTCCAAATATTTTTAAATATGAAATACTACTAAAAACACCCAAAATCCCACTACTTTTATTTCAGAATCAGGTAAAGGACACCTTTAAGTATATCCCCCACAAAAAATAAATTTAATAAAAATACCGCCTTTTGTTAATAATGCTATTTTAGTTAATGCATTATTTTTCATAAAAAAATCACGACTTCAAAGGTTAAACATTTTTTTAGACACACTTAAAATGTTATATAAGCGTAACAGTATTTTTTTTTTCATAAAATACGTACCCTATATATTATGCATAAATTATTTGAAGATGATTTGTGGAATAGATATTGAAATATGATCATATTTATGTCATGCTACATTTGAAAATCGAGCAGTCAAGAATGCCAACTGATGGCAGTTTTTCAAAATTTTGACAATTTTTTTCTCAGAAACTATTTGACCAAGAAGTAAAAAAAAAAAATACTGGGAATCATATCTTAATAAAAGGAACAAACACACGCAGTTTCATCAAAATCTGTTATGGTGGGTTACATGTCTGCCTGAACTGACATGGAATGACCCTAAATGCATTTAATTCATCTATTGTAGTTTGTTGTTGTTTAATAGTACAATTATAAATACTAATTATTTAGTGTTTTTCAAATTGATATATTTCTTTTTTTAATTGCATTTAAGCATTTTTTCTTTTTTTTTTTTTTTGCTGTTTGTGATTTTAATCAAACATTTAATTGTAGACATTCAGAATCAGTTATTAAATTATAGTCTACAATTAAATGTTTGATTAAAATCACAAACAGCAAAAAAAAAAAAAAAAAGAAAAAATGCTTAAATGCAATTAAAAAAAGAAATATATCAATTTGAAAAACACTAAATAATTAGTATTTATAATTGTACTATTAAACAACAACAAACTACAATAGATGAATTAAATGCATTTAGGGTCATTCCATGTCAGTTCAGGCAGGCATGTAACCCACCATAACAGATTTTGATGAAACTGCGTGTGTTTGTTCCTTTTATTAAGATATGATTCCCAGTATTTTTTTTTTTACTTCTTGGTCAAATAGTTTCTGAGAAAAAAATTGTCAAAATTTTGAAAAACTGCCATCAGTTGGCATTCTTGACTGCTCGATTTTCAAATGTAGCATGACATAAATATGATCATATTTCAATATCTATTCCACAAATCATCTTCAAATAATTTATGCATAATATATAGGGTACGTATTTTATGAAAAAAAAATACTGTTACGCTTATATAACATTTTAAGTGTGTCTAAAAAAATGTTTAACCTTTGAAGTCGTGATTTTTTTATGAAAAATAATGCATTAACTAAAATAGCATTATTGACAAAAGGCGGTATTTTTATTAAATTTATTTTTTGTGGGGGATATACTTAAAGGTGTCCTTTACCTGATTCTGAAATAAAAGTAGTGGGATTTTGGGTGTTTTTAGTAGTATTTCATATTTAAAAATATTTTGAGGCGTATTTCAAATCAAATCAAGCAGAGTCATTCCATGTCAGTTCGCCTAAGACATTTAATTCAGTGTCACAAATTTCAATGAAACTGGGTATGTTTATAGCTCATTTTAAGACAGGATCAAGGAAATTAAAGGTGATTACAAGTAAAATATTTTTTAAGATAAAAAAAAATATCTAAATTTTGAAATTTTTTTTTAAATGTTTTTAATGACAGATCTATATTCAAAGACTGCATAAAAAAAAGTCATTTCAATATAAAATCACTAAATAAGTTTCAAATAATGTATATGTGACAAATAATGTAGGCAGATTATTATTTATTGTTGTTTGTCATGTTTAAATGCTAAGAGTGTGTTTAATCTTGTGAATTCTTAAGATCAAGAATTTTGTGAAAAATAATGTGTTAATCAAAAATTTATTATTAACCGAAGGCAGGCTGTTATTACTTTTTTTAATTGTACGTAAAAATATCTTTTCAATAGTTATAAAATAAAAATAATGAAAATATGAGCAATTTTAACAAATTTTCATAAAATGTGAATGTTTAATGATAAATATTGAAGCTTTTCATGCTAAGATGTACTAAAATGACTACGATATCGTGTATTTCTACTCTTGCTTAAATATAATACATACAATAATAAAATAACAAATATTATTTACAGCAATAAAAATTAAATTAAATAGTAGCGGTTCCTTTACCAACACTACATTGCTCAACAGCCGACTTAAAATCAACAGCCCACTCTTATTGAAAAATACTTTCAACTGTTCAAATAATAAACTGTATTTAAAAATTTTAATATCAACTTATTATCTTAAGACGATAATAATAACTAAACAACATGATGAATTTATAAATCAGCTTTTAATTGAAAAGTCGTGAAATGGTCCCTTTAAATATTGTTGTTCATCGAGTCAATCAAAAAAAAATATATAAAAAAAAATAGTGAGCCTAATATGCTGACTGCAATGACACTTCTAACAAAACTAATTAATTCATTACCATCTGAAATCAAACCCGAAAGATCAAAAAGAAAAAAAATCATCTGTAGTGTGAATGTGACATACTCAGTGGTTGTTGAGGTAGGTTTCACCTGTACTTCAATAAAATATAAACATGTAAGCTTTTTTCATTCATCCAAATTAAGTAAAACAATTATAAAATTTTGTTGTCATTACACCAGATGTTAAATTTTTCGTTACATACTATTAGATAAGTTCTTTACTTTTAGACATTATTGGCATAATATCATAAAATTTACTATATGTATTTTCTATAAGTGTATAAACAATATATATATGCTTTATTAAACATAAATGAATAATTTTTAAATAATTTGTTTGAGAACAGGGATATATATACACACATATATATGTTGAAAATCCATCTTTCAGCAATACTGTGATCAATCAAATTACCGTAATTTCCGGTGTATAGCCCGCGGATCAGACAATCGTGTTTCGACCCAGAAATTTTTAAAAATAAAATGTAACTTTTTAGATCACAGTAAATATTGGTCTTCAAATACTGAATAAAATTTCTGGGTCCAAACTGAATTGTTTGATCTGCGGGCTATACACCCGAAATTACGGTGCATATCATTAGAAACTGAATAAAGTTACAAAAGTGCAACTCATTAAGTTTTAAATATTTTTTTAGATATAGTTATTTGAAAGATATAAATATAATGGATTATGCATTTTTTGCATATATTTAAAGCACAATACGTCAAATTTTTCTTCAAAAGAGTGAAATTTGGTTTTTGTTTTTTTCAATATTAGCAGCTCAATGCTAAATTTTCAATATTAACAGCCAAATATGAGTTTAAAGATTAGGACTGTCATTTTGAAAATTTCTATTGGGCGGTGAGGAGCTAGTGATTTTTCTCTTTTTTGGAAAGGGATAATTGCTCTTCGCCCTAGAAGTTTTACTAAAAAACAATATTGTTTATTTTTTTCCTTAAGAAACGAACATAAAAGATAATTTGAAAAATAAAATAAATGTATAAATAAAAATATTTCCAGGGATGATACATTGGATAGGTTTTACATTTGAAAATATTGATAATTTTAAATATGATTTAAATACTACTAAAACCAACCAAAATCCCACTATTTTTATTTCAGATCCAGTTATAATGTAGTATTATGTACAATTTAAAATTAAAAAATTAGTCATAGAAACTCCGCCTCTGATTGATAAAGATTTTTTAATAATTTCATTATTTTTTGTAAAATATTTTTGATTTCAAAGATTATACAATTTTGTAGACACATTTAAATATTTTTTAACATTACAGCAATATTTTTTTCATAATCTACATACTTTATTTATCTTGCTTAAATTATTCGAAGAAGATTTCTTTATTAGTTATTGAAATATGATTTTATATATAAAATGAGGCCTTTGAAAATTGAACAATCATTAATGACAACTCGTGGCATTTTTACAAAATTTTGATAATTTTTTTTCATATGTTCACTATTTTTATTTTATAACCATTTAAAAGATATTTTTACGTACAATTAAAAAAAAGCAATAACACCCTGCCTTCGGTTAATAATAAATTTTTGATTAACACATTGTTTTTGACAAAATTCTTGATTTTAGAAATCCATAAGATAAAAGACACTCTTAGTGTTTAAACATGATAAAAACAAGAAATAATAATCAGCCTACATTATTTGTCACATATACATTATTTGAAACCTATTTAGTGATTTTATATTGAAATGACTTTTTTTTTTTTTTAATGCAGTCTTTGAATATCGAACTGTCATTAAAAAAATTTAAAACAATTTTTCAAAATTTTGATATTTTTTATCTTAAAAAATATTTTACTTAGGATCAAGAAAATTAAAGGTGATTACGTCTTAAAATAAGCTATAAACAAACCCAATTTCATTGAAATTTGTGTAGTGATTAAATGGCTTAGGGGAACTGACATGGAATGACTCTGCTTGATTTGATATGAAATGCACCTCAAAATATTTTTAAATAGGAAATACTACCAAAAACACCCAAAATCCCACTATTTTTATTTCAGAATCAGGTAAAGGACACCTTTAAGTGTATTTCCCATAAAAAATAAATTTAATAAAAATACCGCCTTTTGTTGATAATGCTTTTTTTGTTAATGCATTATTTTTCATAAAAAATTCACGACTTCAAAGTTTAAATATTTTTTTAGACACACTTAAAATGTTATAAGCGTAACAATATATTTTTTTCATAAGCTGCGTACCCTAAATATTGTGCATAAATTATTTGAAGATGATTTGTAGAGTAGATATTGAAATATGATTATATATATGACATGCTACATTTGAAAACCGAGCTATCAAGAATGCCAACTGACGGCAGTTTTTCAAAATTTTGACAATTTTTTTCTCAGAAACTATTTCACCAAGGAGCAAAAAAAATTACTGGTGATCATATCTTAATAGTAAGAACAAACACACGCAGTTTCATTAAAATCTGTGATGGTGGGTTACATATTGATATTTTACTGCCTGATTTGACGTGGAACAATTTAACAATTTCTCAAAAAGCTTTCCATATGTTATAAGGAATTCCTATTATTTTATAATTTTGGCAAATGTTAAATCTGAAAACATTCGTATGAAGATTTAGGATTTTAAATACTAATTTAAAATATTATTAGCAATGAAAAAAAATCTTTCGAAAGTTTCACTGCTATAAAATGTAAAACGACATTTTCCCAGTATAATGTTAATTTCAAAATTGAAACAGTTTCGTAATATCATTATAATCGAATATCATATTTAACTCCAAAATATTAATGACGATAAATACTGTGTTAGAATCAGTCTCTGTATCAGCTTTTTTTTTTTTTTTTTTTTTTTTTTTTTTTTTTTTTTTTTTTTTTTTTTTTCTAGCGATAGCAGATTAAGATATTTTACATCATGGAATCGGAAAATATCGCTTCTGCAAAGAATTTTAGATCAGTCTCATTGCATAGAACATACAACTATTTAACTCATGATAGTAATCTATCAAACAGGAATGAAAATTTTAAATTAAATAAGACATACCTTTTAAGTTCCATAAATATTTAATAATATCCGTGTTTTATCCTAAATTGTCAGACATATTTCTGTTAGCTTAATAAGACTCGCTTCCCGCGTCAAAGTTCTCTGATCCTTATTTTATTCTGCGGTTTAATCGAGCGCAGACGATATTGAGCAAGCAGGCGCTTGTACTGTATTAAAATTTTCTATTTGAATGAAACACCTGCTTTTTTTCTGTCTTTTTTTTAAGTAAAGTTTGTTTTACACGCATAGCTGCCAACTTTTACGCTTTTTTCTTACCACTAAAATTTTATAGTAATTGTTGTCTCATTTAATCGTCGAAATCTCACGATTAAAGGAGTCGAAAATCTTTATTAAATTTTAGTGGTGGCAAAAAAGCGTAAAAGTTGGCAGCTATGTACACGTAATAAATAACAAAATACGTATCTTCTTAATAAATGAAAAGAGAGTATACAGGATAAAAAAATTTTCTTTGTCAATCTGTCATTTTCTTCCATATTCATTTTCTGTAGAATAAAACAATTTGTAAAATAACTTTTTTTACAGTCATCTAAAACACGAATTTGAAATACGAACAATTATATCATGGGTTTTCTATACAATTTGTTTACATATCTTTTTGGAAAATGCTAATTTTATTTAAAAAGTCTGAAAGAAGTAGAGTTTTTAAAAAAAAAAACAGTTATTTAAAATAGTTAAACAATAACAGGAAAAAATATTACTTGAATGCAAATTCTAACGCAAGAAATGCATATATGACTAAACTCTGAATACTCTTTCTACGTGCTCATTAAAAGTTACAGACTTAACTGTAATAGAAAATTTTAGTTTGAAACCACAGAAGTGTTTCAAATACCATTGGTCGGCAAAAAAAAAAAAAAAAAAAAAAAAAAAACGAAAAAAATAAAACTTCCTCCCTGCAAACTAAATATGTAAAGTGTACAGATTTAATATTCCTAATTCTAAATATGTTATCCAAATTGCTCCAGTACGTACCATTTTTCCGAGAAACACTTTTATAATAACAACAATCCGTGAAGGATTAAATTGCAATGGTAGATAAAATTGAAATTATAAAAAAAGTATACATTCACTGTCTTAGATAACAAATGGATAAAATATAGCATGAAAATGTAGTTTGTTGATACTTGTACCGTGCATTTTTCTTTTTATGCCCTCCCCCCCCCCCTCTTTTCGTGTCCGAATTTACTATTTCCTATCCACTAATATATTTTCATTCCTTATGTAGCTGTAACTCGGGCATGTTTAAAATATTTTTGTTAATTGTCAAAGATTTTTGATGTTCATATTTTTGTCACACTCTTCCTTACAATATGGTGGGTTTTTTCGTCACATATGTGACGTGACGTACGTTACATGCAGTGACATAACAGTGACGTCACAATTTTTTTTTAATTGCCAGAAAATTTAATTTTACATAAATAACATGTTTTGAATATTTTTTGTAATTTTGAAAAGTTTTCTAAGAAGTTCACATCTCAGTCACAATGTGACATCACTGAGTGGTGGCATTTTGGTCACAGATGCGACGTGACCACAGTGACTCACTGTGACGTCACAACGACGTCACCGTGACCATGCATGCTATGAGGCTAGGCATAACAAATGCTAAAGAACTGCTAACAAAATCGAAACCTAAAAAACATTGTTTTTTTAATTCCATCAAATTTTTATTTTTATTTATTTTTCATGATTAAAATGAAAATATGTAAATTTAATATTTTTTATTGTTAACTTGCGAGTTGAGTTTCTTTTTGTTATTTAACATTTTTAAGAGTTTAAATTTTATTTGAAATATCATGTGGGTTTTCTCTTACGAGAATATTTTAGCCATAGTGTACTGAAAGTGCCACTTTAATTAATTACCTCTAACGAATTAAATATCCCACAGGTGGTTTTTTTTACGTATATCCTTTAACTTTCATTCTAGTAACTGAAAAAAAAATACATGAAAAAAATTGCACTAGATCATGATGTTGAAGGGTTAAAAACCCTTTACAACAATGTTAGAAAGTGTTAAACATCGGAAATAACCATTATTTCTGATGAAACCATAAAACAAGACAAACCTAAAAATTGTTTAATAGGTAGCAAAATTCAAAGCCAAAACCAAATATTTTATTTTTAATGCGACAGAACAATAACCAACACAAAATATTATGCTTTGAAACCCTGGTCCATAAGAAATATCTCTTAGAAGATTAAGTAAAGAAAAACCAAAGTTCCTCAAAAAAAATATCATATTTTGTGAAGTAAGTATCATGGTAAATGCACAAAAGTATCGTCAAGTGTCACTTCCTCTTCATAAACTTGGATTAAAAGATTCCATAAATATGACCTATAAACGGAAAAATTATTTCCTGTATTTTATTAAAACGAGGATATTTCGAAAAATGCTATTCGAGAATTATAAGAAAAAGAATATTGAATTACATATGAAAATGGAAGCTTTGTGAGAATTTTTATTTCAAATTGCTTTCTTCTTCGGCCTTCTTTCCGAAAGGATATTAGCATTACTTTATAGGAACTACTCATTCATATTTCATTTATAACAGGGACGTGATTGGTAAAAATGAAATCTGTTGATCTCAATTTCGTTATTATCTATAATTTTACTTTAGAGAACGAGTATTTATACATCAAAGAGCGACTTATTAGCCCCCGGTGCGGTATGCTATTTCTTTCTCCCAGTTTATTTTGTGTCGACTCGAAAAATATAACGTTTCCTTACGCCAGCCGTAAAAAAAAGCAGTACGATTAAATACTCTATAGCAATTTTTTAAACTTCTAAACATCGAACATTTTCAAAAATATAAATAATCGAAAATGCTACCAGTACATATCAAGTATTAAAACACTTAGATGTGAGATATAGATATAAGATATAGCGGCAACATGCAAACGAAATAGAAAATACAACATAGCAACCGTTTGTTTGGAATCAGTTTCCAACCAAAACGTCATGACTGACGTTACGACTGAAATCGTCTATATTAATGTTACAAACAAATGAAGGCCTATGAATCATTAGATAACCGTTTTCTTTTGTCCAGTTTCTTTAATGATGGCATCTTTTGGCTGCATTTGTATATTATTTTGCGATAGTTACGTCCTATGTATGCATTACTGAAGATGTTTAAGAGTGGATCGTAAAAGTGGAATTCTTAAGCGGATGCGAATAACGTCATTTTACATAAAATAAAAATGTGTGCTTTAAATCTTAAAATTGAAATATTTTTGTACTATTTATATATACATATATTTTTTTTCATCGAGGGCAACACTAAATTCTGAAAAAGCAGAATTCCTGTTTTCTAGTTTTGTTTATTTATTTGACTGGGTAATATACTTTAAAATGTTTATGAGAAAAGAAACAGCAGAATATTATAAAATATATTATACGAACTTTACAAAGTTCACTGTTTTACTTAAAAGGTGACTAAAGTAATAGAAGTGATGTTACAAGTTAAAAATATACATTTTATTTTATTTAAAACTTCTTAGTACTTTCAAGTTTTCCAAGCTCTAAGACCAATGTCAGATGAGTAGAGATTGTTAAACGACCGCAGAATTCGCGGAGTGCGGCGTTCCCCGTGTCCGACCAACGTCCCTGCCTGTGTCCCGTTAGTCGAGATTGTTGCAGAAGCCAGATTGAAAAGAAAAAACTGATACCGGAAAAATTTAAAAGAAAAATTGAATAAATAAAAGACATCCAACGGCGTCGGTGTGAAAAATGTGTTCGGGGTCCCAAAACTATCGCACAGCCAGTGCTACTTCGATAGAGATTTGTTTTAAATAAAATGTATGTTTTTAACTTGTAACTGTTCTATTATTTTAGTCACCTTTTAAGTAAAACAGTGAACTTTGTAAAGTTCGTATAATCATGGAAGACGGTAGTATTCCGAGTGACGCAGCCTTAAGCCTAAAATCGTATCGTATCGTATCGTTAAAATCGTATCGTATCGTATCATAGAATTCGTAGATGGCGGAACTCATATATACAGCTAACTCGACATCAAAGAAAACGCGAAAAGCCGCCTTTTAATAACTCAGCAGATATATGTCTTATTGTTCTGAATTTTCTAGAACAGGCTTATATCTACAGTCTAATCGTATACTGAAATTTTTACATTTCTACGTGCAGTATATTTTGAGATCTAAATAGCCATTTTTAAAGTGAAAACGTTGGTATCATATCGAGGAAGTTCCTAATTTGAAAATCTCGAAAACGGTTCTAACGATTATTTTTAAATTGATACATAAATTAAATGTGATTAAGGCGAGGTGAATAACACTTTTCTTTTTTCTGGGAAAACTCTCGTTCGTTAAATAATTCGATTTTTTTTTCTCTCGAAAATGACACGGGCGATTTTTTAAAAATCAAATAAATATGTTTCAGATGAATCAAATAACAATTTACTTGTTTCCAGCAAGACTCTTGTTCGTTTTATAATGCGCATGAAAAATCGGACTATATTTCTTCGCCATTCTATAGAAATTTCACCGAAAATGGATGACACTGTATTCATACACATGCTTTCTTTTTAACCACTTTTGGGGAGAAAAATTTTGTCTTCCCACTGGCTGAGTGGCTAAGGGCCATCGTTTACTGATCATAAGATAGCAGTTCGATGCTCCCTGGTACGTGTTTTCACATGTGAATGTTTTTTTTTTTTTTTTTTTTTTTTTTTTTTTTTTTTTTTTTTTTTAAGTCTGCTAGTTGACCATTATTCTCAGTTCCTTTGTAATTTTTTTAATTGCTATTAAGTTAAATAAAATTACAATTATAATAACGCCAATTTGATGATGATTATTTCTTGGCAATTTTTCAACAATAAAAATATTACCATAAATTTTATAAATATATTTAATTTTAATCACTTTACAAAAAATATACATTAATAATTATTATTTGAATATAAATCACACGATCAGAAACGTAAAAAAACAATTCATTTCAGCTCTTCTTTTTATAATATCATTTTTTATTATTATGACGGTCAATCAATATATAATCACTGACATCCATAATATTATTATTATTATAATTATTATTTTCCTTGCATAAAAGCTATTGTGATGTAATAATTCTTTTATAATAAATAATTTAGTTGAAATGTTTTATTTATAAATATCAATGAAGTTTGATTACAGCTTACATAATAAGCATATCAGACTTCTGGTGTCGCCATCTTTTGACGCAATTGCGTAGTATTATAGAGAAATGTTTGATAAAAACGTCTATCCATCTATGTAACTATCCATCTATGAAACACCATCTATGTAAGGATTTAATAATTATAAATTAACATTTTGGATTTATTAATTTAAGGATAAAGTGTTTTTAAAGGAATATCAAATGAAACCCTCTGTGCGATCTGCGATTATACTTACCCAGTTGTTTTTATATACAAACTGCTATAAGGAAAATTGTAATAAAATAGTAAAAATTAAATCTGCATTAAATTCCATAAGTATCTTTTTTTTAATCATTTTATCACTAACCTCAAAAAAGTAATGATATCAATGCAAAAACCCTTGACGGGTTAAAAGTTTCTGACGCAGCACTTTACCTTATGCTCTAAGAATTTTAAATATGGAACTTAAAAATACTGATATCAAATTTTGAGTGACGTTATGCTATTTCTTAAAAAATATATTTGTATTTATTTCATCATTTTATTTTTGTTTTATTTATAATCGCATGTGCAAAAGTTATGTTCAACATGAAAAGCTGCATAAAATTTTATTCGCTGTTGCTTTATCATTTACATCTCTCATAAATTCAAAATATGAGTTTTAAAAGATGTGATATAAAATTTAAGTGACGCCTTGATGTGACTTTAAAAGGTTTGTTTTAAAATTCAATTTAAATTATTTTTGACTTGGTTAAAATAATTTTTTACATGTACACGATACTTTTAATTTTCCAATTCACTGTTAAATATATCACTTTCATTGAATCTATACTATGCATTGAAATGTATTTATTTCAATAAACTGATTTATCTTTTGTGTCACGCTATTCAAAATTGTGAGTAAGATTTATGTAAATGACGCAAATAAACCATTTACATAAATCTTACTCACAATTTTGAATAGCGTGAGACAAAAGATAAATCAGTTTATTGAAATAAATACATTTCAATGCATAGTATAGATTCAATGAAAGTGATATATTTAACAGTGAATTGGAAAATTAAAAGTATCGTGTACATGTAAAAAATTATTTTAACCAAGTCAAAAATAATTTAAATTGAATTTTAAAACAAACCTTTTAAAGTCACATCAAGGCGTCACTTAAATTTTATATCACATCTTTTAAAACTCATATTTTGAATTTATGAGAGATGTAAATGATAAAGCAACAGCGAATAAAATTTTATGCAGCTTTTCATGTTGAACATAACTTTTGCACATGCGATTATAAATAAAACAAAAATAAAATGATGAAATAAATACAAATATATTTTTTAAGAAATAGCATAACGTCACTCAAAATTTGATATCAGTATTTTTAAGTTCCATATTTAAAATTCTTAGAGCATAAGGTAAAGTGCTGCGTCAGAAACTTTTAACCCGTCAAGGGTTTTTGCATTGATATATTTTACGTTTGAATCAATGTGAAATATTACATTTCGTCTTATTATATTATCTAAATTATTATTTTAAAAAATTAATCTCATAAAAACAAATTAATTATACATGTGGAATCTATAATTTCAATGTGACAAAATATTGTATCACAAACAGAGCCATTATAATTGACAATTTATTCCTCGTAGTACTGAGATCAAAATATTGTTTAAATGCTCAAGATTTAAAAAGGGCTGACCCTATAGGTAATTTAGGCCTCCAAAATAATTATAATGTTCATACGATGCGACGATTTATTTCACTGAATAGCGAAATTTACACACAACTGAACACAAGGGCAAAGAAATGACGAAATGAGGGAGGTGTCTACACTCGCTTGCATGGTAATGCGTACCACAACGAACTACATTTGGCAGGATGTTAAAAATTATCTTTCTTTCTCTTGAAATGTGATAAGTGGTACAAAGCTTTCATTTATTCCCTGATTGCCTAAGATGGGGTCTATATGAGTCCATTCGCTATTCCTACAAATAAACAAAAAAAAAAATTAACTGTACGAAACTTACTAAGTAGATAAAATCATGAAAGAGATCTTTTATAGGATAATTCCAAAAAAATAATTTTATCATACGTATTCTAAATGAGAAAAAAACTGCAAAATGTGCAGATGTGTTCAAAATCTTAGTCCTGCGAGGTTTAATATTAGATATCATTTAATCCATTTATTAAGGGGGTTTTGTAAATTGTGCATGAAATTCATATAAATTATTTCAGTGATGACAGGTAGAGGACATTTTTATACAAGATATCAACAACTATTTCAGAATAGTTTTATTATTATTATTATTATTATTATTATTATTATTATTATTATTATTATTATTATTATTACAGACATCCCGTGATCAAATAACGAGAATATTTATAGTCCAAAAAAAGTGGTAGATATTTTGAATTAAAAAAAAAATTCCCAACCTCGAAACACACCTTTAGGTAAACACATATAGTTTATATTATGTAGATGAAAATAATTTTTTTTCTTCTTTATTCCGTTTTCTTTCTTCTTGACGTTTCTCTGCCGTTTTCTTCCTTCTTGACGTTTCTCTTCCTTCAAAATGAAAACATTATAAAATTTCAAATCTAACAAATAAAAGAGTAACGAAATAAAATGTAATAGTTTTAGATATAGCTAAAAAGATTGATTTGTTCAAATGACGTCGTAGATTCCAAGATCTACAGACTCGTTTTGCAACAACTATAAATTTGTTAAAATGACTGAATTAATTGCTTTTCATCGTTGTATGTGGATGTAGATGATTCTTTGTAGTTGGATTATAACCGAGAAAAGAACATGGGCTGTTTTTATGTCATTTAAGCTCGCAAAATTTCAGTAATTCAAAAAAATATATTAATTTTACGCAGAGAAAGTCACAGTTTTCATATAAAATATGTATTTTTGTAATATCCATTTGACACAGAAATGAGCAAAATAAAAAATATTTGGTTAAAAATGCATTGAAATTTGGATCACTGAAATACAAAAGTGGCGTCATATTTATTCCTGAAACGTGCATCAGTTTTTTAATAGTAAAAAGTAATCCCGAGTTAAATTAATAAAATACCAATGTGTTATTATGAGGATAAGCATATGTTATTCCACTTATATCTAGTTCAAACATACCAAATTATTTTACTTTGTATTAGAAAATTTGTATTTGTCTCAAAATACGTTTATCTTATTACTGGATATCAGAATAAAGTTTTGTTAAAATAAAATAACAGAACCTCAGATATTCAAAACATATGAAATGAAAATTGAAAGGAACTAACTCACTAAATACAATTATAATTACATGCCTGAAAGATGTGTCTTTCGTTTAGGGGCCGCAGGAATCTTAAAGCTTCAAAATTTTCGAAATTTGTATTTTTTTAGATGTTAAACTCCTATCTTTTCTGAACATTTTGATAGAATTATTTCCTTGAAATTCCCATTAGAACAGAAGTTATGGCTTTTAAAATTATACCCGCACAATAGTTGAAGCTGCGTTTCCGAAACGTTGAAATCATTTTTCTCCAAATGACGTTTTTGCGCATAACGCGCAGGATATCTCAAAAACATCTGAATATTTTTCATGACATTTTCAAAACATATGTTTCGTATTAGTCTGTATAAACTAAAACTAAAATTTCATTTTTAATGTTAAAAAAATAAATTTTAGGGTATTATATTGTTGAAATTTTCAAAATTTTGTGTTAGATAACACAACTTTATATTAAAAATATAAAAATGCATTAAATACATATTTATTTAGGTTCAGAGTAATTGCTACAATCCGAAGGATAATTAATGAAAAATAATTTCATTTTAGTTGCAAAATGTATTTTATAATCATGCGCCATTTTTTTGCTCGACAAATGCCTGACAGTTTGGAGCCCCCTATAAATAGTAATTCTGCATTTTGCAATTTTTAAATACATGAAGGAAAGGACATACTTATATATTTCATCGCAATTAAAATTTTGTATTTAAATCATATAAATTTTAAGATATTAAAAGTTGAAAATGGTCCTTTTTTTTATTTTTTCTAATTTTAAGATTCCTGAGACCCCTTAACATGTCGTCATTTCCATCCATTTAAGTTGTTGCAAAAACTTTTAGTACGCATCCTAAGTGTTACATAAATAAGATGAGATTTGGCGTAATGTAGTTAAAGTATTTAAAATAGCAATTAAATAGCCAAACGATTCACTAACTATAACATACTGGTTTCGGTAACATTGGTCTTAACATTTACGCGATATGTTAAAAGAATTTATACATCACGGCGCTAATCTGTAATCAGCAGATTCCATTGTGGAGCCAAATACAATTTTTTAGGATTTTGCGTATAAGCAGATTTCTTTTCCGTATGCGAGTCGCAAACATTTAATGGTTTACTGAATGATCATTCCATTTTTCCTTTTCTTACCTCTTTCTTTATTTCCTCCATCCATATCTCTGACGTCTATCTCGGCTGAGGAAATTGATACGAAATATTGACCCATACATTATATGAAAGCTATTGAAGAATAACTGCATATTATAACAGTATTTAAAGTGCAAGAAAATTAATTTATAGAAAAATTGTTTTCCTATAAAATAGACAGAGGAAGAAGCAATAGTTTATGTTAAAAATAGCCAAATTTCAATTGCTTTCTAAATGTAGCTAGATGATAAGGTTTCTGTTTCTAGAAATATCACTTTAAGTATCTTTACACTATGCAATTACTGAAATTTTGTTTAAAGAAATTATTAAATTTTATTTAAAAAACGAAAAACTTAATAAATTACAATTATGATATTTAATACTTTTTGAAACCGTTTTAATATATGTTTTTACACAAATTAAAACTTATATTAATATTTGCTTCCAATTAATTTTTCATTACAAAAACTATTTAGTTTTTATTTTTTAAAAAATGAAGAGAAATATCTGCATTCACATTTATTGAACATATTATGCTGTTGAGAACGCTTTTATTTTTGTTTTCAGATCGTCATTTTCTTTCAAAAAGAAAAAAACTTTACAAATGCTGGAAATTGTATCCACAGATATGATCCCATTCAGAGTTTTTGGTTCCAATAAATATTCGGCTACTTTTACCGTTTTCTCTTTTAGTTGAATGATGGCCATCAAAGATCTATTGAAAATGATAGTTACTGCAGTTGCATTACATTTCTATAGATGTTATTTTTAGATGTTTCACTACTGGTTTATTGCTTTGCTTTTATGTGTAAGATATAAAGAAATGCATTTCTATCCTATAAACGTAACAGTTGAAATATCGCAATTTTCATAAAATATTTTCTTTTCTGTTTATATAATATATAAAAAGTGAGATATTAAGGCTTTCATATTTACGCCTTCAACTCTGTTTTCAATAATATCGATTTCATAAATTTACGATTTTGAATTTTAGATGTTCAAAAAGAAAATTAAAGTCGTTTGAGGAAACTAAGCTCAGCTGCGCAATACTCGTATATAGCAAATGTATATGTACAACTGTATATAGTATATAAATATATGTATGAAAAATATAAATTTATTATGAATTGAATAAATATAAATTTTATAAATTTATGATTTAAAACTCAGACGATTACATAAACTAAAAAACAAACAAAAAATCAAATGTTTGTATAAATAGAATTTGACAACATATGCTACATTGGCAGGAAATTATAACACATTACTGAATGTACACAACGTATTTTAAATTGATGTTCCGCAATTTGGAGGCGTCTATAAGACGGAATATACGGTATAACAAAATAAGATTTCAACATAGAGACACTTCATATAATGAACTAAAGATTTTTTTAAATAATTTTTGTACAAACGTTCACAGATATACGCCTGTGTAACGCATTTTACAAATACAGTTCTATATGTTCGACCGTAGAACTTTCTACAAATGTTTTACGTTTCCACCGACCTTTTCCACAATCCTTTAAAATCTTAATAAAATGTGTACGACTGCTGAAACCTGCATTTAGCTTATGAATATGCTGGCAAATGCTGTCTTTTAGGTGTGGCAAATTTACCAGTTGGTGTCAGTAAAACGTATTCTCTAAAAATCTTTAAAGCCAGAGTCTCGCAGACAGATATTAGATAAGTAGGTTACTTAAAAGGCAAAGCAGCCTTTCAAAAACCGCTGATCATCCGTACATTGGTGAAAGTTTTCAGCAATGCTTGTTAATCCTTTCGACCTGTCGGTCACATATGTGTTTCTTACTTTTAAATTGCTTTAATCTATAAATAACGCCCTGCATATACTTACAAAAAATCATATTCACATATGTGCATTCTATATTTTGACTTTTTAGCGGTCAAGTAGCGCCATCTAGCTTTGAAATAGTAAAAAAACAAGAAAAAGTTAACAAAAGTTTTAACTTTTTAGGACTTTAACAAAAAAGTGAGGGCCGAAAGGGTTTAAACTTAAATTGGAGACTACTTTTTCCGAATGAATAATATGTGATAAACAATAAAAAATACTAATATGTTTTTATGTTTGTTAAATCCTGTTGTAATACGACTTTTTTCCAAACGTCTTCGAAAATTATTCCTTCTACTATTGTAATATGCAAAGAACGTGAAATAACTACATTCGTTTGATTTCAGAAACTAATATATTCGTTAAACTTCAGTAAAATCCTAACTTCTGTGATTTGGTTAGTTACTTTTAATTTTATTAGCGTAAATGGGATTTTTACCACAAACTGAAAAAAAATCAGTGCCGGAAGGGTTAAACAGCACGATACAGATGGAGAGCTCGCTACATTTCATGAAAATCTCATCTTGGACGAAATGATTTACTGTAATTCTGATATCACAAACATTGATCAGCACGTTAACAAATGATGCAGTGTAACTGCATAATATCATAATGTCCGTAGAATACAAAAACAAGTAGTGGATGGTTGCAAGATTTTTGTGTTGCCCAAATGACTCCATTTTGTGTATTCAGCTGACCCTTCAGGTGTACGTAGGCCTAATCCGTCGCAGAACATTCTATCTCTAAGAAGTATTAATTGTCACTCGCACAAGAAACTACATAACAAGTATATCCAGAACTTTCGCATGTATGTTACAGAGTAACTAAATAATACACTAACTACCTACTCTATTGTGACTTTCTACTTTTAATTAATGACATAAGTTTCCGTTGCTTTAATTCAAATTTATTAATTGAATTTATAATTGCTGAATTATTTTGTTAAACTAGGGGCTCCCCTACGAGCTTCGCTTGCCAAACCCCGTTCAGACTCTAAAAATCCGTAAATTTGATCGGCTTAAAAAAGATTACGGAAGATTGAATTATAATTAAAAAACTAGTGGCGATATCCCTGTAAACGAATTTCCATTTATTTATCTTTTAAATTTTAAGGCCAAAAAAGCTGTTGTGAATTGCTGTTTTCATGTTTGATTAAATAAAATAAGTTAAACGTCTGGAAATTAGATAATGTAAAATTATTTTAGCCAACAGAATCTTTGCTTTCAGGTATTTTTTAATACCGCTTTCAGGTATTTTTTAAATACATAATAAGAAAATGATTTTAAATCACACGTTTTAAGTCTGAGTAATTTCAACCGAACTCCTCTTTTTGTAGTATTCACCTAAAAATATTTCAATTGTTAGAAAGAAAATATTATTTGCGCTGTCTTTGGCTACAGTAGTTAAAAAGATTATCTCGAAATATGAAATAAACCTCACGTGTACGAGTGAATATATATTTTAATTTAAACTGTTTGGCAATATTATTTGGCTATTTGAAATAGAACGTAATTCCACCCGCATTTACTGCTTATAACACATATTAAATAATTAATTGTTTTATATATGTTTTTCTTTTTAAATATTCACGTGTATAAACAATTTTTATAACGTAATTTTTAATAATTTCCTGCTTTTAACAAGTAATCATTTAATTCTAAATTCATAGGGGTTTTTTCTGTTTATAATAGTAACGTGTGCACAAATTTTCAGTTTAAAGGAAATATTATCATTTGAGAAGTTTTTACAATTCTGGCAACTATTTAAAATAATAACCTTTTCTAAAATATGTAAAAAATATCTCTGGAAATGCTGAAAATTTGAATTAAATAGAAATAAACTCTCAAAAAATGAATCAAATTAAAAAACAGATAAATGCAATCTGTACACCGGGAACTTCTATCGTATAAAATGTTCTAAAAATTATTAAATTCTTATGTATAATTTTTGCTCCTATAATACTTTTTTAATGGAACGATTTTGACTAACTTTAACATTAAATATCTCTTAAAATAATTTTTCGATTTGAAAACTGTCTGCTCCGGCATGTTTATCAAACATTTTTCTGTGATATCACCTGTTTTCGTATTTTTGTATGCAATACTTTTTTTAATATTAACGAAGAAAGACCGCAGGTCAGAAATAATTCAAAACCGGCGGAGAAGACAGCGTCAGTTAAATTTTTTTTTAGAATAGAGATATTAGGCGAAATTGAAAATTTGTCTATGCCTGGATTCGAATCAGGGCAGTTTGGACTGCGCGCAAAAGCTCGACTACCAAGCTAGACCGGCGGATATCCAGCTCAGCAGTCCTCAGTCTCATAAGTAGATAAGGTTGCATCTGCAGCACAAGATTAAATATCTTCATGAACCACAACTACTGCGCTCATCATGAGACGCTAATTGTCATTTATCCCAGCATCGATAAATATATATGTAATTTGTAATTTTTTAAAATTATTATTTCAATCAGCATTTACATTTATATTATTTACAAATTATTTTTATTCGTAGAAACTATCCGGAGACATGTCATAGTAACTAATTTGATGTTCCTCATTGCTCCTTGGATATTTTAATTATTGCAAACGCCATATTTCTGTATAAATATACTGTGTGTGCATTATTATTCACTGTGTAAAGCGATATAAAAAGCGATTTTTAACTTGAGACCGGTTTTATCATGAAGAAATGTGTTCTAAAAAACACGCCGAATAAAAAAAATAACAGTTTAAGACCGTAATTTACTGCTATTGCATGTGATATCATGGATATTAATAAGGCTAATGTTAGACGAACGTCTTTTGCACGCTTTTTCCCTATATATCATCCCTACACAATGCCACGAGCATGACATGTAGGGAAAAAAGCGTGCAAAAAGACGTTCGTCTGACATTAGTTTAAACCTAAAATAATAAGAATGTTGGATAATGAGATATAATGAATAAAGATCATGATCATGATCGTTTTTGAAATGTTTCTTCTTGAACGTTCAGTGATGTTTGAAAAGACTCTCGTAGATTTTATTCCGTATTATTTCATTTTCATATCATTTTTCTTTTAGTACATATGTCTAAATAACTATCAAAAGAAAAATGGTGCAGACGTCGAAATTTATATACTCAACAAATTTTACCACCTGTTGTGTAATTTAATCATTAATTAATAAACGAATTTAGAAATAAAAAAAAAAACATATTAGGGGAGAATAGCCATATTTGGACCGCCGCTTTAATTGGACCGTTGCCATTCTGCCGTTGATTACAGGAAGAGACTCCATCTACCGCTGAAATCCTACTCATCAGAATGATGTCGCTCATGATTAGAAGAAGCAGCCGCCTACCACGTGCTGTTTTCAGACAATTAAAAAAACCTAAAGTTAGCTGTTTTGATCTAATTTTTTCCTACTAAACGTAAGTGAATATTTTAAAACTAAGGTAAGTTGTTATGTTTTCATATACATACATGAATTCATCTGTTTATTGCGCATATATTTCACGCGGATTTGTTGGATTTCGTTTTTGTTCTTAGTCTTAAAATTAACTGTTTTAAAGAATGGCGCAGTTGACGTAATTAGGCCAATTTAAGTAGCTTAAATTGGACCAGATATGCGATCATAAATTTGAAAAGCAAGTAATGAATTTCGAGGACGGTACGCTTGTACACTATTTTTTTATATTTTATAATGGATTACTATCTCCATGCAAGTATTTTTTTTTTGTATATCTGGTATAATTTTTTTATACAGTTTAGGCCTATATAAACATAAAAATATTTTTACATGTCTCTGAAATAAATTTTGTTTGCAATGTCTTTTATCTTGTATGTAATTGTATTTATTTTCTTTGAATTCTTTATTCCTACGGCATATTTGCTTTACAGAGTTGAATTCAAACCTTTTCTTCCTGCAGAATATTTGTGATGGGAGACTTTTTACAGTTCTGGAGGGTCGAATTATACTTTTTTGCCATTAAAACGCATAAAATCTCAAACCTGGATGAAAATGTTGAAAGAGACATAGACAAACTGTCTGGAAGAAAAACACCCGTGCCAGCAAAAGCTGTTACAGATATAGGAAACAAAAAGCAGACAGAAAGTTGTGAAGAAATTGACCTGCAACAAGGCTGCAGCTACAAATCCTCCACAAAAGCAAAAAAATCATTAGAAATGTTATTTCCCTTGCTAAATTCAGTTAAATCAAAGTACAGAGGGAGCCAAAAAACAGTTGTGTTAACATCATCGCCATATAAACTAAACATTGAAATGAAAATAAAAAAGACAAAAAGAAGCTTTCACAACACAAAAGCAATTGGAACATCGAGTTTTAAAAAACAGGCGTAATGCAATTAGCAAGAAAATGATGGAAGAGAAGAACTGCAAACATAATGTAAAGAAAATTTCTGTTGCAAAAAAAGTCTGATAATTCAGAATCTAAAAAGAAAAATCTAGACTGGTTTTGCCTAATTTGTAAGAAAAATAAAATAACAGAAATGATTCAGTACCATATTGATTCAGTGCCAATTTCAGATTGCCATATACGGTTCCATGTTGTGTGCGCTGGAAAACAAAAACAGTAAACAAAATTCATGTATAAGCTTTGCATCACTCCTTACATGATATTCAAGTAACTGACAATTAGTTCCATAATTTCTATTCTTAATTACTGATAACTTTGATTTATATTTTGAATACATTTTGATTTAAAACAATTACTCTTATTTTCAGATATCTGATTTCGTTATATTACATTGGTGTTTTATGTTTAATTATTTCCATTTGTCAGAGGAAATAAATGAGTTAGAAATCTTTTGATTTTTCTTTGATTTGTTTTTTCAAAGACAAACCCTGCATATTTTATTTATGTATAGGAAGACAAGTGTTTTACAAATTTTCTTTTGTTGAAATTTAATCTTTTAAGATTGAAGTAACACCTTTTTTATTATTATTTTCACTTGATTTATTTCTTTGATCAATAGACTTTTTTTTGTTTCAAAATATTCTCGCTCCTCAGATAAAAAGGTTGATAAATGAATAATAATATTTGCAAGAATACTATATCACATATTTCACACAATAATCAAAGAATGTTCTGTAACTATTAATAATGAGAAGTTTTCTTAATTCTGTTTAATATATATATTTCCGGTATTTAACACTTTTTGCAGACAATATTGTTCTGTATTTTCCTAAAGTGTTTAATGAAAAGTGTATTTATTCAGTGGAACTTAATTTTAGGAATTACGTGCTATGGATATTAAATCACCCAACATTTATTAAATATATAAAAACTGCAGATGCATGCATATAATTAAACTGTAGAAAAACCAAGGTCATGAGCACTTTTGAAATTTCCCTTTTTAAACGTTCTTTGGCATTCCTATCTGAAAACACTCCATTATATTTCAGTTATAAGAATCACAGTTTCTTCCAAAATTAGCCAATGACAACATGTATAAGTTTTACCTTTAGCTGTCTTTGATTAATATAAAAACATTATTTTCTCCTTAATATGCATTGTATGTTGAACAATAGTAAAAAAGCAATAACAGGATTTAAAAAAAAAATGCAATTTAACAAATTACAACGACCATTTAGAAAATGATTTTTTCAAAGACTAAAATTTAAGACATAAAAAATCGCACGGAGTTGATCATACATTATGTACGCCATGGATTACATTTTGCGGTACTGTAAATTTTTAAACTTCTACGGAGCTGGTCATACATTACGTACGCCACGGATTAAATATTAATATTCCTGGACCAATTTTAAATTAAATTTCATTCTTAAAGTTCTAAACATTAAAATTTAAGACACAAAAAATCGCACTGAGTTGATCATACATTACGTACGCAATGGATTACATTTTTCGGTACAGTAAATTTTTAAACTCCTACGGAGCTGGTCATACATTACGTACGCCATAGATTAAACATTAATATTCCGGGACCAATTTTAAATAAAAATTTCATTCTTAAGCTTCTAAACATCCCACAATATTACTTTTTACACCGTCGTATAGAGAAAAAATGTACTTTTAAATGCAATTTGTTTGAAAGCTGTATCTCAATTTGTTTCTGAGTTATTAATTTTTTTTTTGTAGTTTTATTACTTTTTGTCATATTGGCAACAGAAGTATCCATCTCTGTTGAAAGTAAAGGGGAAATACAGATTACTGTATATACCAATCAGAAAACGAATAAAATGCGGGATCCAACTAATAAAACGCTTCAGATATGTTTTTGATTTCCTACCCTGACCGAGGACAATAACCATTTTTCCAAATGGTAAAAAAGTTAATTAATGAAGAGGAATGCATGTAAGATTTTGAGTTAACACTAATTTACATTACCATATGTGAAAACTATGATAAAAATTTCGAAAAGTCTATTAAAGCATCTAAGAGTTCAATATTATCTAACAAAAGATTAGATTAATACATAGTTAATTATTTTAGTATCACAATCTCGTACGAAAAAAGACATTCATATTTTGTGCATTTAACCAGTAACCGTAAATTCGCATTATAAGAAGAATTCCTTAAATCCTTCTTCCGAATGTGTATTATTGCTTCCACCTCACCTCTTCCTAGATGAAAAAGCTTTTATTTTAAGATTGATCTTCATAGACAGCCAGAAAGTGCAATAACCCATGTTTTAAGACCATGAAAATTAGCGAAAACACTAATATCGTTCCTTGTCGGGAAAGGCTAGATCAAATGCAGAAGATTAGAGATTAGAGGTTAGAGATTAAAGATGAGATGTTAAAAGATTACAGATTAGAGTAAAGATTACAGAATAGAGGAAGAATTAGAGATCAGAGATTAGGAGCAATAAAACAATAATCATTTATGAAGCCAAATAACCTTGCTCTCTAGCTACAATTTAGCCAAAGAAGAACGCCAGGATTGTTCAGTTTACTGACTGATGTCCCTTTTGCTATACATTCATGAAGCAATTAAGTATAATATTAACAATGAAACAAAATTAATTTTTACATTACGGATTACATTTCAGCCAAGCATTTAAAGCATAAGTAATGATAAACTTTTGATTATTTTTTGTAATTCAACGTGAGAAGTTATGTGTGAACCAGGAATAGTTATTTTGTTATCTATGAGGATAATTTTCAGTAACGGGACACATTCAAGTATATTGTTTCAGTAACATTTATGTATTAAACCAAAGATAGGAAATTATCTTTCGAAAAGCAACATTATGTTTAAGAATCATTTTCTGGCTTTGATAAACAGAATTACTGCACGATTTTTATAAATAGTTAATGAATCATAATATAGTCGACAGACGTAGTTAGTTAGTAATAATAAATTGATTGCTAAAATTTAGTTTAAAATTCCGCTTCAAAAATTTCAAAAATTGCAAGTTACTGGGTACATTAAAAATTATTATTGAAATCAAAGTTCTAATAGCGAAAAAACAGTTCAATTTGATTTTAAAAAATACTTGTCGCAATTAAAAAAAATGAAACTGTTTAAAATCTGCTCGACTTTTTTTATATAGATGTTTGCTTGAAAGAGTATTTTATACTTTTCAATAAAACATAATTTATAAAAGTTATCAGTTACAAATATTGTTTCATAGGAACGCATTTAGTTTACAAAAAATAATACACATATACACAATTATTTCTCAGACATTAAATGAAATATCTGAAATAAAATTATCTTTTGTTTAAAAGCACATTCGTTAATCATAAGTATTATAATAATCGGCATGTCATAAACATTTATTTAAATAAAAGTGGTGCACTTTAAAAATCTTAAAATGCGCATTTTTCTTTAAAGCAACTTTTTGGAAAAAGAACAAAAACATTCGATAAGTAAAGCCTCAACCAACATAAAATTAAAACAATTCTAAAACAGCGAGAAAGAGAAAAACCGACATCCAGAGTAAAAATACAGGAAAGGGGTGAAAAGGGATGCGTTTGGTGTAAATAAAAATGGAACTGGTAAACAAGAGTACTTTAGATTTAGAAGCAGAAAATAGAACTTAAAATGTCATCTCATTTTTAGAATGAATACGTTTGGGAATTGAACTTAGAAAAGTACTTCTAAGTAAATTTGCAACTGTACGTAATTTACAATTAAATTTTATAACGTAAGGTGGAATAAATGAAAGTGATACCGAAATATAAGATCTATCTTAATAACTTCTAGATAGTAGTTAAATATGCTCTAATTTTGAATTCTGATGATATAGACAAATTGGAAACGACTGAAACAATAAAAACAAGAACGAAGAATCATTCATACAGCATAGATTATGAAACACTTTCCAACACATTCAGAGAACAGCAACAAAACTTCACAGTTTATTAGTGTGAAATAAGATGCACATATAAACAATTTGAAAACTCATAACGCATTTGAAACCCAATTTCTGATATTATAATCAATATTAAAAAGCAGAAAAACTATCGTTTAAAATGCACAAATAATACATAAAAAGCAGCAAACAGCTGTTTCGAATCTACTAGCGAGATTCTTCTTCAGTGCAAGATAGGGAAAAAGGACAGCGTGCTAGAAAAAGCATGGCTGAGCCTTAAATGGCTCAGTCTTGCCTTTTCTATCACGCTGTCCTTTTCCCCTATCCTGCACTGAAGAAGAATCTCGCTAGAAGATTCGAAACAGCTGTTTGCTGCTTTTTATGTATTATTTGTGCATTTTAAACGTTAGTTTTTCTGCTTTTTAATATTGTTGTACAAAGGCTTTATTTGCTAATTTTATTATAATCAATAGTCGGAGAAATATCCATTTATTTGTGTGTAGACCTGTATATGATCTATGGATTTGTATATATACTACATAGTATGCAAAAAGTTAGTTAATTGAAACGAATAGCACAGTTGAAAATTTCCATTCAGGAATTTCCGTAAATAAACGGAAATGTGCTTGAGAAAATTTGTTCAGCCCTGTATATGATCTGCAGAATTTATTTACACCAAGTAATATTTAGAAAAAAAACAGTTCAATTTGAAAACGCGCACCATAACTGAAAATGCACTTCAGGCAATTACTGTTCATAGGCTTCAATAGTTCAGTTTCTTCTGTAGCCAAATTATTTTGTGTGTCCCTGTAAATGAACGATATATTCTGTGCACACCATATTCTACAGTAAGCGCTGTGTAGTTTACTTCAGTATACATGCGCAAATTTCAGTATGTTTAAATTTCTGTAATATTATTACGTCGCAAATGTTTTTTCTCCATAGACCGTAATGTAACGGAATTATTTTGTGTGTCTTTGTAAATAAACCGTAAACGCCATACACTTCATCTGCAATACCAAACATGTCATAGTGATACCCATTAACATCAATCGATTTCATCGTAATCGGATTATATTTACGCGAGTTAGAGCACGGATGGACAGGCGGACAGGCAGACAGCAGACGGACAGAGAGACAAACCGAATTCATAAACACTTTTCAACTTTGTTGGAGAGTGTTAAAGAGTGATGGATAATCATGGATAATCGTTAAGATGGATAATCGTAATTATCTCGAGAAAAAAAAGGTTTCACCTATAGTAAAAGTTATTATAAAATACACAATATGAACTCTAAAAAGCTCTCTGTTTTACTTAAAAAGCAACTAAAGTAATAAAACGTACACTACAAGTTTAAAATATACATCTCATTTAAAGCTTCTTAGTACTTTCTGCTTGCATTTTCCCCGAGGCCATCATCAGAGAATATTTTAATAACTACAGTAGAGTGCCAATTATCGGAACTCCAATTAACCGAACTGCCAATTATCCGAACAGCCAATTTTTCTTCAATTTTTTTTTTTTTTTTTTTAAACCGAACTTCCAATTATCCAAACATTCTGTTTCTCTCATTTTTTCCCCTTTCAGATTTAGCATGCGAAATATAAACACCGATTAGTGTATAGATGGTAGCAGTAACAAAGAAAAATAAGTTGAAGAAAATGAAATGGAATGATCTGAAAATGACCCAGGCTCATCACATAAAGAAGCTTGAATGTTTGGAAACAGATGTGAAATGGCTCGAATGGCAGAAGAATGCTGATCCTATTCAACTAACGTATTTAAGAACAATTGGATTTATGGCAGCATTGAAAAGAATGTCTTCTTTGAAGCAAGCATCAATCGAAAACTTTATTGCTTAAATTAGAATCTCTGGCACTCAGGACATCATAAAAAGAGAAAAAAAAAATAAACAAACAAATTAAAACGACAAACAAGTGGGTAAGTGTGATCACAGATCGCACTGAGGGTTTCGTTTAATATTCCTTTCAAAACACTTTATCCTTTTGAAAAATCTGTTAGTTCCACATTTCGCAACCAGGGGCACACTCTATTCTAAACAAAACTCTATCCGAACGAAACTCCGTTTTACATACTATCCGTAGATATATTAGTCGAGGGGATTGGGCCCATAGCATCCGAGATAAGTAGGCGCCCCAGGCGGTAAAACGTGGAACTAAAATATGTAAGACTATGGTGCATAATATGGAAAAATGGTCAAAGGGGTGTCGGTAAAAGTTAGAAAAGTGCTCCCCAGGTGAAAAGTGCGGAGGTTAGAAAAATTGCTTAAAATACACAAGTTAGAGCCCGGAGGAGTAAATAAAATAAGACTTTTTGAATTTTTTATGATTTGTCGTGTGGTCTGAGGAATTCAGCTATATATATGCAAAAATTAACGTCTCCAACTTAATTAGGGGCACTCTTAGAAAGAATTGCTTAAAATACATAAGTGGCAGCTCAAAGGGTTAAACGTAAGACTTTTTCAAGATTTTATGATTTTTCGCCTGGCCTCAGGTGTTCTGCTATAAGTATGCAAAATTTTAAATCTCCAATTTAATAAGGGGCTCAGTTAGAAAGAATTCCTTAAAATACGCATCTGGGAGCCCAAAGGGTTAAATGTACGACTTTTTCAAAATTTTATGATTTGTCGTATGATGGTGTTCCGCTATAAGTATGCAAAATTTCACGTCTCCAACATAAATAGGGTCTCAATTAGAAAGAATTGTTTAAAATACACATGTGGAAGCCCAAAATGTTAAATGTACAACTTTTTCAAAATTTTATGATTTGTCGTTTGATGTGAGGTGTTCAGCTATAAGTATGCAAAATTTCACTCGTCCAACCTAATTAGGGCTCACTTAGAAAGAATTGATTAAAATACACATGTGGGAGCCCAAAGGGTTAAATTTACAACTTTTTCAAAATTTTATGATTTGTCGTTTGATGTGAGGTGTTCAGCTATAAGTATGCAAAATTTCACTCGTCCAACCTAATTAGGGCTCACTTAGAAAGAATTGTTTAAAATACACATGTGGGAGCCCAAAGGGTTAAATTTACAACTTTTTCAAAATTTTATGATTTGTCGTTTGATGTGAGGTGTTCAGCTATAAGTATGCAAAATTTCACTCCTCCAACCTAATTAGGGGCTCACTTAGAAAGGATTGTTAAAAATACACATGTGAGACCCCAAAGGGTTAAATTTACAACTTTTCAAAAATTTATGATTTCTCGTTTGATGTGAGGTGTTCAGCTATAAGTGTGCAAAATTTCACACCTCCAACCTAATTAGAGGCTCACATAGAAAGAATTGTTTAAAATACACATGTGGGAGTCCAAAGGGTTAAATGTGCGACTTTTTCAAAATTTTATGATTTGTCGTTTGATCTGAGGTGCCCAGCTATAAGTACGCCAATTTTCCCGCCTTCAACTTAATTTGGGGCTCACTTAGAAAGAATTGTTTAAAATACACATGTGGGAGCCCAAAGGGTTAAATGTACGACTTTTCAAAATTTTATGATTTGTCGCATGATGTGTGGTGTTCAGCTATAAGTATGAAAAATTTCAAGTCTGCAACGTGTATAGTTTCTGAGAACCGGCTCTGTGACGGACAAACAGACAGACAGAGGAGCGAGACGAATAGGGTTTCGTCAGATGAACGAAACCCTAAAAAAATATAATAAAGAATTTTTGAACCCGTCAGCACTAACTGGTGCTGCCAGTTTTAAGTCTGGATAAAGTGTGAAGGTTTAAGTATAGTCAGGAAGATCCCTTAAATTGCCTGTCCGTTTATCCGAACTAGGGTTGGTTCCGACTTGTTAGGATAATCGGCGCTGTACAGTAATTGCTGTTTATTTATACAAATATGTCATTTCGTTTTGAAATGGGAAAGCCAATAATGCTTAGATTTGAAAATAGAAGTAGCAGTTCCTTGGATTGAACTTAAATATAGAAAAAAAAATGTATTGACTGCTATATAATCTACTATCATCTCTAATTATGATTTGCTTTCTCATATACTTTCCACTCTAATTATTATTGACTTGCCCATTGAAGTTAGGTATTTGTATAAATGAACAGCAATTAGTTATTATAATATTCCTTGATGATGGCCTCAGCGAAAATGCAGGCCGAAAGTACTAAGAAGTTTTAAATGAAATGTATATTTTTAACTTGTAACATCTAATAAAAACATGTAACATGTAAAACATCAATTTGTAAAATCTATTTTATTATTTTAGTCGCCTTTTAAGTAAAAAGGTGAGCTTTTTAGAATTTATATTGTGTATTTTATGATTGAATTAAGGTGAAATATTGCATTTAGTTTTTCAGTTTTATTTGTAAAAAAGTTGGAGATTTATTGCTGGAAAAACATCTGAAACCAGAAAAATTTAAATGGCATTTCGCTGTAATGGCATTTTAGTTCTGAATATTAGCGTTCGGATTACGGTTTTGGCACTGATTGTGATGTTGGACTTTGTATTGCATGTTTCGAACTATATCACACTCAAAAAAATTATTAATAATTTAAATTTAATTTATATTATATTATTTCAAATATTATTTGTAAAAATTTGTTTGATGATGATAAATAAAGATCTAAGATGTGAAAAATAAAGGTCTTATTCACAATAATTTGTATGGTGTAAAACAAATATTAAAACTCAGAATTCTCGCATGATGTGAATTTGTTCTATAACATCTTTATTTTTTTTTCACCTAAAAAAAAAAACCTAATTGTATATTTAAATAGAAATTTTATAATTATTCAATTTCTGTAATAAAAAAGTAGGTACTTTCTTGATGGTTTTTCCAAATATTAAACGACCGTTAAGGGGTTAAAGAGAAGCCAGAAGACTTGATTTTCTTATTCATTTGCCATTTACACTAAATTCTTAATAGTAATTTTTATCTCGTTCTCAACAAAGTTTGCCCTTAACATGAGGTTTAATAGTTTAAGATATTCATCTGTTAAAAATGCATTAAAAATACATTATTTTTGGAAAAAGAATGCGAAGTTTTTTTTCTTCTTTTGTATAAAAAATGAATCTGAAAAATTAAAAGTTGAAATCTCTGGTTCAGAAATCGAGAATTTCTTTTTAAGGGCATAATTAGCCTGAATTGAAATCAATTGAAACTGTTTGCCCTAATGCGTAAGAAAGCACAATACAACAACTCAGATATGATGAAATAACAACTTAGTTTTTCGCCTGCTGAATTATTCAGTTTTTCAGTTATTTAAATGTCTGTCATTAATAGGTGTTTGAATTTTACATTAGATTCTTTATCATGAACACTTTTAGACTAATAAAACTCTTAAAACTGGAAATTATCATGGTGCAGACTGAATCTAATACATTTAAATACATCACTATTATACAAAAGAGTAAAAATAAATTCTCAAAAATTTTAGAATACGAAAAAAGAAAATCTGAAAGAATCATACCCTGTTTTATTGTTTTCGTTAAAACACATATTTTTATATTTTCGTCTTCTAAAGAAAATAATGTAAGATGTTTTTAAGAATGTTTTTGTTATTCAAGATGAAAGCAGCACACGAATTCACATGACGTTTCTAAAATTTCTCACATGAATTCTTTTGCTGAATTCTTTTCAACTGAATTCTTTTTGTATTTATAGTTACATCTAGGTTGATGGAAGAGGGAGATTTTTTTTTTTTTAGAAAATGTGGTAGGGACTATTTTTATTTTCAGTTGAAATAATGTCTACGTATTTGAAGATTTTTTTCCCGAGCGGACAGCTTTTATATGACTTTTAAAATTACATTTACTATTTTTATATATTTTATATATTTTATATTTATACTATTTTTATAGTATAAGATTTTTTTTAATAATTGTTTATAATAATAAACAGAATTTTGAAAATGCATTATTTTTTTAAAAAATATATTTTTTATTTCTAAGGTAGTGACCTTTTCTTTATGATTTCATTTCACCTGTCTGTCCGCCTGACTTGTTTCTAATACTCTAAAAAATATTAGGATTTCACGAAATGTATGCAATATGCAGGTTACTGAAGTTTCCCACTGCACGTTGCCCATTGAAAATTGCTTATAAAACATTCCGTGTGCGTTTACACAGACACACAAATATTTTGGAAATATTTAAATCTATTCTCAAAAAGTCTTTGAAGTTTATAATGATGACAGAATATTACCTTAATTGTAACGGAACTGATTTGTGTTATTTAAATGCTTCAAATAATAATTCCCATCCACCTATAGAAAAATACACACGCTGTGTTAAGAATTGAAGTGCAATGAATCGAGAAAAACGCTGTGTACGTTTTGTCAGCGTGAAATGAGTTGATGATTAGTCAAATCATTTTGCATCCTGCAACTTATGATGAACGGGTTCCCAAACAAATTTTTAGTATATCCTTTTTTGAATATTCTAAACATAACTAATGGTAAAATCGGCTGGGACGGGTGTTATTTTAAGGGAAATGGTTTGAATTTTAAGAAAATGAATTTGTGTAGTTAAAAAACTCGAAGGAAAGAATTGAGAACTACATTTGCTTCTAAGAAAATAGAATGCTAAAATATTAAATGATTTACGAAAACTCTCTTTTTTGAAAACGCCGTTAATTATTAAGTTTCAGAAATTAGAAACCTATCATATTCAACTTTTAGAGATTTTTTTACAAAGAGAAAATGCCTAAAAGTTATTTTCTGAAACTTTTAATAATGCAGAAACATACAGATAATTAGGTCAGAGAATGTATAAAAGTGCAAGTAAAACACTTATCGAAATACAGTTCGTAAATAATGAATCGTACACTTGTCGCAAAATAGGGAGTGTACTTTTTAAAAAAGAAGATACATATCGTAAATGATTTTTGTTTTATGTTACAAATACAGGAACTTTTAAAAGATATAATTGTAATTATCAGTTGACTTTAGTTTTAATGTTTGTGAATAATATTTTGTAAATCGTAGTGTTGCACAACATTCTACAAATATTTAAAAATAGGGCGAGTAAGAAAATAAATTCTTGATAAATATTTTTTAAGTTTTCAATATTTGATAAAGTTATTGTGGTCTTAAAATTAAATGTAATACTTCGATACTTTAACTGATGTAATAAATTTTATTGTAAAAAAATTCTATATATGATAAATGAAATAATATTTTGAAGAAATGTGATAAAATATCTTACAACCTAAAAGATTTCTGATAAAAATGAAATACCGGAAGGCACAAATACTTGATTATCATTTGATTTGTTAAACGGCGGTGATACATTTAAATTAGGAATACATTTAAAAGATAATAATAATTTCGTTTGTTATTTATTTTAAATTATCATTTTATCATAATTATAAATGCAAAAAATAAAGATTAATTGTTTTAAAGTAAAATAAAATTTCATAATATATACCGACACATAGTAGTACTACATGCAGATTTGTTTATCTGCTTAAACATTTGCCGTTTTTGCTAAGTGATAGTAAACTACCACTGAAGCATGTATGCTCCGAATTAATTCTATAGATAATCAATCATTCACCTACATTAGTGATAATAATACCTGTCAATGTAACTTAAACTCACAAACATAGTTCAGTTAAGGATAAACTTACAATTAATTGGAACATAATATACTAATAAAGAAAATATACTAATAACGAGTTTCGTTTTATGAAATGCATTAGCCTGAATTAAAATTGATTAAAATACACTGGTTTCCAAAAATTAAGGAAAAACAACGAAAATGGCGATTACTCAAAATGTTACATGTAGATTTTAATAAAACTGAGCCACAATATACAACACATAGTAAGGTATAAAATGGCATTAAAAGAAATTATCAGACGATTATGGTGTTTTAGAAATTAACACAATTATAAAATAAACAAAATAAATGCGTCACTTTGGTATAGGAAAAGTGCCTTTAATATGGAGTATGATCACCCCTAGAAGTAATATAGCACATAGAACGATGCACATAGCACTATCAATTATGCGATCGATATGTTCGCTGGGAAGTGTGAGCCATTGCTGTTGTAAAAGAGTTATAAGCGCGGCAAGAGTCTGAGAAGGGGGATTGAGAGCATCAACACATCTTCCTAAAGCATCCCAAGCATACTTGATGGGATCCAAGCCCGGTTATCGAGCTGGTCAGTTTATGCGCTGAATTGTTTGGTGCTGAGGATAATCTTCCATGATGTAAGCACTGCGCGATCTAGCATTGTCGTTCTTTAACAGAAAATCATTAACTATTGCGCCGGCTTAAGGGTGCACTAAGCATCAAGAATGTCATCTCTATAGATGTGAGCATTCACAATTACACGTGGAAAGACATGGATGTCTTCACGTCCATCGAAAGAGATGCCACCCCAAACACAAAAACTGCCTAATCCGTGGTAATCTCTTTCGCGGATGTTTGATGGAGGGTAGCGTGTTCCCTGTTTTCTCTAAATCAAACAACGCCTTCTATTGCTTTTCAGGCTAAACCGGTACTCATTCGTGAATAGAACATGCCTTCATTGATCTGCCTTTCAGTGGACATGTTGACATGCCCAATTTAAAACGCTCCCTCCGGTGACATGAGGTGAGCAGCACAAAAATGGCTGGTCGCCGCGCATACAGACCACCTTCATAAAGCCTTCTACGCATAGCAGATGTTGTTATCAATCTTCCAGTGGCTGCAGCAAGGAGGCTCTTAGATGAGAGGGGATTGCTGTTACATTCCCTCGTACACATAACTGCAAATATCGATCATCGAAGCTTGTCATATCTCTTTCACGTCCTTGGCTGAACCTTCTGGAGGATGAACCAGTTGTTTGAAATTGTTGCTAAATCCTATGAACAACAGAAGGACTCACATTTAGTCATCTGGTGACCTCAGTCTAACTTTGACCTGCCTCCACTCTTCCAATAGCTCTATATCGCAGTTCTGCGGGCAAATGATACCTCTGGGTCATACTAATGAATTGGCTATTTCAGTTTTCTTACCTTATAATCACAGCGACACCTGCAGCCATACACTTTAGCATTCATTTTTATGCTCCTCACAGATGATGCAATCTGATTGCAGCGCACTAATTTGCATTTTGTAATTTTATTCAGCATCTTTAAGCTAACAATATATGCTAATTTCATACGGATTGGTTTCTTTTCGAATGAGTTATAGTGCTTTTTGTGACTTTTCTTTAATTTTTGGAAAGCAGTGTATTTTCTAATCCAAATTTCATCACCTGCACCAGAAAAAATATAGAACGTAAAATGCTTGGAAAATAAAATTTTTATCGTGATTCAAAGAAAAATATGTTTAATTTATATTTGGCTGTCTAAGAAGTTTTCTTTATGGTTTACTATTCAAAAGAATTAAATCTAAATGAGAATCTATAGAATCTACGAGGGTAAGTTGGAAAATAAGTTTCCCCTGGCAACTGTGGACAGAGGTGTGTATGGAAGACAACAAATGTAATGAAATATTAAAGATAAGACGTAACTTTGTTGTTCTACATAAGTTCCAAGTGAGTTGAGACATTTGTCATACCTCTTTATAAGCTTCAAAAAGCGCCCCTTGAAAAAATCAGGGCTCTGCATCATTCTGTTCCCGGTAGATATCGAGAGAAAGTGCGTTGTGAATTCGTGGTCAAAGGAGAAAATGAGAGAGGTTGTCCGTTATGAATGGGAACGTGGACTATCGGGAACAGATATCCATAACCGCCACGTGGGAGTCTATGGGCCAGATGTGATGTCGAAACAAATGGTGCGGAGATGGCGTCGCCAATTTATTAAGGGGCGTCAGCAAGTGTTGGACAGACCGACACCTGGAAGGACGTGCCTGGCCCCTACAGCGAAAGCAATGCTTGACTACTTCTTTGTAAGCAATGCTGAAAGCATACAAACCGTTCAACGGTTCTTTTGTATGCAGAGCCATATTTTTTTTGGAGGGCTTTATGAAGCTTATAAAGTGTATGACAAATGTCTCAACTCACTTGGCACTTAAGTAGAAAAATAAAGTTACGTCTTATCTTCAACGTCTCATTACATTTTTTGTCTTTCATACACACCTCAGTCCACAGTTGCCAGGGGAAACTTATTTTCCGACCCACCCTCGTATTTATTTATTTTGCTTAATTTAACAGTCTTTTTCCCAAAGATAATTTTTATTAAAGCATTATTTTGATCATATAATCCCCGTTGGTTTTAAAGTTTTAAATTTATGTCACTTTGTAAAACTATTTTCTAGAAAACTAGTTTTCATTATAGTGTATTTCAAGATATACTGAAAAATAAATTGCAGGCGTTTAATGATTAATTGTTAGGATGGAAAAGGTAATTTCTTTATGGGAAATAAATTCAAAATTTACACAGGTTTATTTCCACATTTTAACCATCGATGATATTAGATTAATTTTTATTCAACTGATATTCACAATTATTCAATTGATAAACAAATCGTAACAGTTGTAAATTACCAAGCGGGTGAAAAAGACCGGGTCAGGATTCGAACCAGGGATGTATTGACTGAAGCTGCCAATGCTCTACATACTAAGCCATCCCCGACAAACCTGGAGGACTACTCACCCAACTAACCTTTAACGATCACAGCATCTGGTCTGATAGCTGAAACAGCTCAACAAAATAACTCGAAGGTTATTTTTGTAACTGCAGCAAACGCCGCATCTAACAATTCCATTGCTTTTGAGAACAAAACTGAACCTAGGAATGTTTGAAAAAGCGGCGTGTTTAGATTTGAGATCAGCCTTTAGTATTTTTGTACGTATATGTACAACTTTTTATAAAACACAAATTTACACGCATGTTTCAAAAACTAACATTAACGGTATATTCCAAGAAACACAAAATATATTGATAGCTTTTCTATTTATTTTTTTCCTTTATATTTTAGAATCTCGCAAAAATTCTAGTTTATGATATTATATTAATATTAGTTGTTGAACTTATTGAAACTTATTGTTAACTAATAATACTTAGTTAATGATAAAAAAATGTATGAAAATTAGCAGAATTTTATCCTTTTTTGAGAACTGTATTTGTATTAACAGAAATGTTATTAATTTTCGTTGCATGTTAAAAATAAATCCAAATATGGCGGCGGGACACGTTTACGCATTGACATCGGGGCATCTTTACGCACGTTCAAAAAGAAGAAATTACGCAAAAATTTAATAGTTTCTATGGAAGCAGAACAAGAAGACAGCAAAGGAAAAAGTATGAAACCAAAAACTGCAAAAGGGAAAAAGTTTGTACACTCTGGAATAAAGAAAATAATGAATGAATCTGATGACGAAGATGAAAATTGTGTATGTATTTATTGTTTGAAATCATGCAACCAATCCAAAAAAGGTCAAGACTGGGTTCAATGTCTTAGATTCATAAGGTGGTCCCATGACAAGATTGCAAAAGGAAATACTTTATTTTTTGATTGTAAAAACTGTAACAGTGATGATAAAGATGACTAAATAGTTTCTGTTTTTAATTAGCAATAAGCCCTATGTTTTCAGTTTAGCCTATAAAATTTTCTTTAAATGATTATCTTTATTATTAATATTAAACAGTGTTTTAAGTTATAAATAAAACATTTCAATTGGATTAAATATTTATTTCACTTACTCCTTGTTATCACTTATAATATGCTTAAACCTGCCCCGTTCCTGAAATACGTTTACGCAGAAGACTTGAACCTAAAAAACATTTTTTTTAATGGTTAAAAACACAAATAGAACAACAAATGAATACACAAAATTTGACTTTATTAACTGCTTCATAAAACCACAATGTCTAAAATTTCCTAAGTTAAAACATAAAAATTAGAAAACTCATTAAAAAAAAAAAAAAATCCGCATAAATGTGCCCCGATCTACGCTATTGAAGAAATCGAGATAAACACATACGTAATATTCTACTGTATTTTCACAAACACATATATTTAATAATATATATATGCATATAATTTTTTTTCTTAGAAGAGGGTCTTGCTAAGAATTTCACTTAAAATAAGTTCAGTTTTAATGCAACCCACTTAAAAGTTTGGTTTGGTCTTCCTTAGAGTCCTGAGCGGATAAAGTTGTCCAAACCCGAACTCAAAAATTCCGTTGAAAGTCAGACCGAAACTCGACAAAAAAAATTTCATATACCCGAAACCAAAATGAAGGAAAATTAGTCCGTATTTCAATGGAACAATAAAATGTAGATTGCATTTATATCATAATATCAGTTTTAACTTTTATATATAAAAATAATAAAATCTGAGTGCAGGAAACTACGGGAACCATGCCGGTGCGAATCACTCTGGTTTGCGAATCGACCGTAGCTAATCGGCATGTTAGGCTTAATGAAAAACATATCCTAGCATATGACGGCTATATGATAATTTTTTCTACTTGAAATCATGTCTGTTCAGCATATTTCCACATAAAACATGTGTATCATATCTGTTTATAATGTATTAAGTTCTAAATTAAAATTAAGCTATTATAAACATCGAAATCAGATCTAAACAAACGATACTGTTGTCATTCAGATTCAAATTCCAGCAAATCTACAAACAAATGAATGACTGTTTGGACACTTCATTAAAAAAAAAAATACAGGTTAACGCCGATGCTGGTCCTAAAATATTTGTAATAGTATATTAAAACCTTTAAATGTTTTAACTTTGTTTAAAACCTTCAAAAACTATCCAATTAACCCATTCCCTGCCATGATCTCCATTTGGGGATTACACGTATTTGTTATGTTGCCGCCTAGAATTTCTAACTTTTTGTTTATTTTTAAAGTTTTGTACTTGCATCGTAGTCTACTGTTAATGTAGTACATTAACAGTACAGTACATTAGTTTAAAGGTCTACTAAGTTAGAAATTCTAGGCGGCAACATAACAAATACGTGTGATCACCAAATGGGAATCATGGTAGGGAATGGGTTAAGTTATAAATTTAAGGGCCAAATCATCATCATCATCAACAACAACAATAAGTTCTGAATTAAAAATAATAGATAACTATCGCTCTCTGGTGGAGAAAAGATATAACTTTCGCTTTAAAAAGTTCCCTGTAAGCACATTGCATTACATATGTTTTTAATTTATTCAGAATGATTATTCTTTTGCACAATTTCAGATTTCCTGTGACATTTGTTTTCTGTCTTGTATGACAAAGTAAAATTTATCCGACTTTGAATATCTAAAGATTTCAAATGCATTTACAATAAAGAATTATTTCAATGCACTTTGGCATTATTTAAAGGGAAATTAACCCTTTATGTACTGAATTATGTATTCATGAAAATTTCATCTTCTGAAGTATTTTTCGTGAATTTTTGAAGCAAAATTAGAAGATTTACATAATCATTTAATAAATTATAGCAGGATTGAAAGGTTTAGAAGGATTCATTAAATTTGAATTTATAGGGATTTTGTGTAATATTTATAACCCCACTCAAATCTTTTATTTTAAATATTTTTCTTAGTATTTGTAGGAATTAGGAACTCGGAATTAGGAATTAGGAAATCTACAAATATAATGTTCTTACAATAGAAAAATAGAAATATTTCTGAATTGAAAAATTCATCCCCCCCCCCCCCCCCCGCTCCCTCCAACACCAAGAAAGCTGAAAAGATGCAAAGGCCAAAGAAATCACCCTTTAAAAAATATTTTTGTTTTGTATAACACATAATGCTTGAACATCATAAAGTAATGCATCTATAACTCATTTTAAATTGTATTACTACTAATCGATGCATTAAATCAATTTTATAACAAGCTATTTTAATGGTACTTATAAGTACCGTCAGTAGATAAAGGGTTAAAGGGACAATTTTTTCTGTACCAAAGGCTGCGAGCAGCGTCTTTGTAGGCCGTGTTAATTCCCAATAAATTAGTAGCTTCTGTTTCTTTATATTTCTTTTGGCGTCAACTTTCTGTTGTAATCGTACTTTTTTTACAATGCATTTTATCAGATTTTAAGGCATTGCAAATAAAATGAAAATTTTTTATCGGTACAACATATTTTAATTATCTTGCAGGTAAAATTATGAATTTTAACATAGTTTCTACCTAAAAAAAAAAGTTCTACTAAACAACAAATTTTTAATATAGAGGGAACCTAAACAAGCATTTTTGTCATAGAATGTGTAGCTGGAAATAGCGCGTTTAAGCGCTGGTGACTAAATTGTAGTTTACATAATTTCTTTACTCTAATCATAAAAAAATCAAAGAATAATACTTTTTGATTAACAAATTGCATGAGGCATCTTTTTTTTAAGTCAGAAAAATATTTTTTAAAATATTGTTTTGAAGATTTATCATTCACTTTCCGCCATTTTTGCCGTATATTGTATACTAGTATAAAAATAAACTAGTACATGCACGTTAATATTCAAGTACTGTAGAATTGCTAAACAACGGACAACGTCGAAGTGGATATCTAAATAACGGGGCCATGAAATTAGTCTCTTATTCGGAGATGTACAGTATTCTGAGGCAAAAATATGCAAATATTTGTGCTAGGAATTGAAAAGTGTTCGCTAAAATAGTTGTCCACTATTCAGGAGTGTCCATATGGAAGTTTTAATGTACATACTATTACTTATGAATAGCCCTTAAATTTTACGGTTCCAAAGTGTCCGCTATTTACTATGCAGAAGTTTAAAAAGCATTCCTAAATAATTATTTGGGCGTGATCGTTACGGAGCTTTTACTGTATATAGTTTTTATCTTCAAAAATATTTAGATTTTTTGAAAAATCGGGTTAACCCGAAACCTTCTCGAAAGAGGGAAAATCCAATCCAAAACTGTCCCAAACTCGAAATAATGTATGTCAATTTGCTCAAACCCAAGGCGTTACGCGCAGCTAAAAAGTAGAAGTCAATCCGACCCGCAGCAAAAGTAGAGGTCAACCCGAACAGCAATAAAATGTAGCCAACCGGATCCAAACCCGACTCGCAGCAAAAAAGTAGAAGACAAACCGACTCGCAGCAAAAAGTAGAAGTCATTCGCATCCAAACACGACCTACAGCGAAAAAGTAGAAGTTAACCCGACCATCAGCGAAAAAATAGAAGTCAACCGGGCCGAACCCCGACTTGCAGGGATGACAGGGATGACCGCCCGGGAACCCAGCTTTCGCTTTAGAGTATAAGTGCAATCCCGGGGGGAGACTCAAATCCACTGCATATGGTAAGATACATTAACAATGACAATATTTTTAAAACAGTTAATAACATACAGAAAAATAAATTCAGTTTGCTGTTTTTGACTCTGAAACTCACAAGGAGTGTCATCAGTACATACATTGACAACAAAAAAATAGAAGTCAAGCCGGCACAACCCCGACTTGCAACAAAAAATAGAAGTAACACGACTCGCAGTGAAAAAAATTAGCCCCCACCCGACCCGAACCGCACAGATTGGAATCTCCAAATTCCTAAAATCGTCTCCCCTTGAGGACTCTCCAGATCCGTCCTTGTGCATTATTGTAAATTTTTGATTCACTCTTGCTAAATAAACTATATTAACAGAGATAATTACCATCACACATTGCACTCATTGTAATAAGACTGGTTGAAGCCAGGTTTCTGGGCAAATGGTTTGTCATTTTAAGTATTCTAAAGCTGCTAGGCTTGTTGCAATGAACCTGAAAAATATAATGTTGATTGGAAAATGGCTTGTTATTCCCAGATTAACTTTGCTCTTTACAAAAGACCCGGATTTCTCAAGTAGCCTTCAACATATATATAAAGAGGGGAAAGGGGATTGATTCGATATAAATAGTGTTCTTTTTAAAATTCACTTTACAATTTCAAATAATTTTATAATATTACATATCATATTTAAGTATTACAAAATATATGAATATGTATTTTACTTGGAAATTAAAAGAAGAAGAAATTTTAATTTTTTTTTCATTTAATAAATAGAAAAACTGTTATTAATACTTACAGAACTGTCTTAATACAAATTTTCGTGTGGCACTAAACAAAAATAGATTTTTTTTTAATTTAATATTATTTTAAATAGAAAAATTAGATGCGAATAATGTAAAATTATGTATTTTATTTTTAAAAGTTAAACTTATTTCGGCTGCAACTAACCATATTTTAGCACCTAATTTCATTTTTAATGGATTTACAACATTAAATACGAATCTTTGATGTTTGCGTAATATTCAACTATTGCATCATCATCATATGAACACGCCTGAAAATAATTTCTTTTTGTTTCTTTCATTTTTTCCCATCAATATTTCAATGTAAAGTCATTGTACCTAATGAGACGCGATTCCCCATAGTGTTGCCGCGTGTAAGGTATTTTTACCATTTTATTAAATAAATATATTTTTTTAAGCAGAAAATGGCAGAAAACTGTGTCTTGAGTTCAAATCGAACTTGTTTTATCGAAATTGATTCATTATCTGTACTATAATCCCACAATATACAATTGTCTCATTTAGGTGATTTTTGTTTCATTTATGGCAATTAAAACCTAAATGAGATGTCTAAAGCCCTAAATGTGACAATACGTTTTATATATGCAAATTCATCTGAAAATATTCATTAATCTTTAATTGCTGTGAGAGAAATTGTCGCATAGCTACTGTGAACGGTTTTTTCACCTACGTTGTGTCTCCTTAACAGGCTCTTAGTAAACTTATAATAGTACTATAACTTTTGGGACAAGGTTATCACAGGATTACTTTTGACACATTTACGCCGTATCTCTTGCCTTTTTTATTTAGCCATCATATGAGTCATTCAGTGATCGATTAACTGCATCAAACGAAAATGTTCACTATAAACAGTTAAAGTTATTGTAACTATAAAAATATTGTATCTATGCAATATTTTCTCGCGGGATACTTTGATTGAACTCATTAAATTTCTTTTAATAAAGGGTAACTTTTTATCACTGTATAAATATATAGAAAATTTTCAATGTTCCTTTGTTTAAAATAACGTCACCTAAAATGGAGTTAATCGGCTTATCTTCTTAACACCTCATATATTATTATTGTCACAGATGTGACATATATGAGATCGTATGGAACGGTAACTTGGCAAACCTACTTGTTTACTGCAACTGTTGAGTGCAAAATCGCAAGATACCATACATTATCTCTATGTATCAATTCTTGAAGATATATCATTGATCGCTTGCGCTAGTACACTGTTAAAAAATTCTGTAAAATTACAGAAAAAAAGCGAGACTCTCTGTAAATTTACACTAGTTCTTGGTTAAATGCATTCGATTGAGTTTCTTGATTACCATTTTACTGACATTTCCCTTATCTTATATCTAATTCCCTGTAGGGATTTCCATGTCTTTATTTAAAGATATTTTTATCTTTGTTAAAACTTATAATTCAAAATACGCACTTTTAAAATTCTTTTCCAATGTTATTAGACATTTAAAAAAAGAAAATTTAGTCTTTTTTTTTTTTTACTTATAAAAATTTAGACAGGGGAAAATGGGAATTTTCATCGACAATCACTTTGCTGTTAAAACTTATAATTCAAAATACACACATTTAAAATTCTTTTCCAATGTTATTAGACATTTTAAAGAAGAAAATTTAGTCTAAAAATTGTTTTTTTTTAAACTTATAATAATTTAGAAAGGGAAAAATGTGGATTTTCATCGACAATCACTTTGCAGTTGTTCACTTCACCATCAGAAACTTGGCAATATTAAAAGTAAATTGCGTAGTATTATTTCAAAGCTGGTATTATCATTACAATGCTATTATTATTATTTCATTGGTAAATGCGTCATAAAAAAGAAGTAATAAAAAATATATTAATCTTTTAGAAACATATTACACAAAATGAATAAAATAATGAAAACGTAAAAAATCACTTTTAAATAATAAATTATATTTATTCTGTTTATTTTCCTCTTATTTCTTACTCAAAAATTCTTTTAAAAAATATTAGCACATAGTATGCGACAATTTCGAAAAATTCTCAAAAACATTATTGTTGTAAAAAATGAATTAGATTCTTTTTTTTTGTATTACTTAAACTAGTTAAAAAATTAAAATTGATTAAAAACAATAATAGGTATTATGTATCGGTGTAAAATAAATTAAAATAAACCGTTTACGAATTTTCTGACGAATATATTTGAAGCAAAATCTTTGAAAAACACAACAGATTTTTCCCCGCTGAATCATAAAAGACATTCATTGCGCTCAATGACAAAAGCTACTATAGCTCAGTCAGTACGGTGTGCTTCTGTTATCTGGAAGGCCCGGGTTCAAGCCCCAGGACGGTTAGAATCAAGTAGTGTAAATGTTAAATGACGCAGCAGTTCAAATTTACTCGAAAAATTCAACTTCTCTGAAGCTTACTAAAAACTGAATGACTCACGAATTTTGAAAACCAAATTAAATTATTATCATTAGAAATAAATTTACATAGTCTCGTGTATTTTTAATGATGTTAACCATATAACTTCTCTGTAATTTAACAAAATCTCTGTCTTCCTAATCTCTGTAATTTTACATGAGACTTAAGATAATGGATTACCCGTAGGTTCTCTGTAATTTCACAGGAAAATTTTTAACAGCTAATGACGCAATAGAGCAATAGAACTTCTAATAATTTCAAATTATTTTTACAATAAATGATCGTTTTCCCTTTATTAGTCATCACTTATATTAATAATGCAGTCACACATGTTTCGTTCTATTTCACCAATCACTTTACAGCGGGATAATATGTATGGGAAAGAGTGTCAGAAAATGCGAAAAAAATATATTATTAACATTTTGTGCTAGTAAATGTAGCCAAAAAGAAAAAAAAATATTTGATTATTTTAAAGATTTTCTTCCATTTCTTGTTTACCGAAAATTACTTAGTTTATTCAAAATATTCAAAAAAATTTATAAGTTCATTTTTTTAAATTTATTATTGTACAATTTTTAAATTTAAATATAAAACTTGAAAAGGATTAAAAATGTTTAATTATTATAAATTCTTAAGGAATTTTAAATTATTAGTTGCTGTTATTAGAAGAAGAAAAATTACACTAAACGCAAATCACATTCCAATAGGAATTTTCCCTATTGAAAGTTATTTGTACTATAAAAGGTGGATTAAAGTAAATGATTCATCACCAAGAGAACATTAACTAAAAGCATTAGGTAAATCTATTTAATAAATCTCTTTTTACAGAGAAAATATTTTGGCAAAGAAAAGTACTTTAGAATTCATTTATCACATAACATTTTTTTAAAAGAATGTACAATCTTTTTTTAATTATTATTTGCACGTGAAAAAAATTTTCATCAAATCCATTTATAACATCTAAAATTAGCAGACAGGATTTGCTTCAATATGAATATAATCGAATTATTAATTAATCTTTTCGGAACAGATAAAAAAAAAGGCTAAGCAGATTTATGGATTCGGTAATGGAATCTCAAATACTTTCATTAAATTGATTTTTAGAAAGATATTTCTTTTAACAGCGGGCAATGAAATACTTGTACTTATTCAATGGTTATATTTGAAAGATTCCAATAAAAATAGATCTATTATATTTTAAAATGCAAAAATCGTTGGTAAATTAACTTTTTAATGAACTTTTGAATGAACTTGAAAAGCATTAAGTATTTACGTTTATGTTACGTATTGTACAGTTATAGAAAAAAAAACAGATATTCTCTCACCCTACTAAATCTGTTGACCAAAATTGTCTAAATTAACAATTTTTTTATTAGTATATTCTAAAATTGAGTTAAATTTTAATATATATACAAAATGACAGCTATATCGTACCCCCATACGCATTGAATAATGTTGTCAGCGCCAGGAAGATTTAATGTTTTGTGTTTTCTACTTTGTAAATAATTTATTTACAAATTTTTAATTAAAGTATGATATTGTTTTTTAATCAAATCCCAGCGTTTTTTTCTACATTCAAAATTCGTGATCCGGACGTGATGGCAGACCTTAATGTGCTACGAAGTTTATTGGTTCGAAGCTCTTCCTCTAGTTTTGCTAGGTCTCCAAACTACAATAGGGGAAGGTGGCCTAAAATGATCCTAGCGGGCAAAACGATCCACATAGGTTTTCTTCCAGACAGGTCGCGCTATCTACAAGGCAACACATAAACTAGATGTGCCCAGTGAACAAGAAGCAATGGCGGTATTCAAGCGATCGGAGTATTACGCGTCAGAAAAGAATTCTTTGAAAAAGTGGTTTTTACAACATCTCTTATAAGATAAGCACTAACTTTCATATTTATTTATATATACAGTCTTTCATGTACTGAAATATGACTTGGTTTACTTAATAGAGTATGTTTTTAGATGTGAATCACACTTGCTAAGTTTATGTTTCTCGGCATCATCCAGTTATATGACCTAAGATAGACGACCATGTTGCCGTGTAAAATGATCCATTATATGGATTGTTTTACTACCATTTCATTGGCTGAAGAAAATCCGGTAACACGCCCTAGCTATCATGGGAGCCAAATGTGTGACCATCCCAAACCTTTCTCTTTGAGTCCACGTGTTATCCTAATATCATAATTTTCAAATATTCCATTTTATTGTTTTTTCAAAATTATTTATGACACTTTTTTATTTTAAAATTTACATAAAATAAATTATGTATGCTATTTAATTGCAAAACTTATTTTATTTCATTATGTATTTTCATAATTACTTTTATATCCTTTATTTTGCCGATAAAAAAACAATTTACAATTATTTTTAAATGAAGGATCATTTGCCCTTAGGTGAGGGTAAAATGATCCTTTGAACACTTTTTCAAAAACTTATTTTTTTCATTACTCAATTTGAGTTTAAAATAATATTAAAATATGTTTATAATGCAAAATATAGTGTAAAACATATTAACATAGGGCGAAAGTTTCATTTAAACAGTTATGTTATTTGACACAAGTTTTCCCCTTAATGGGATCTTTTTAGGCCACCTTCCCCTACAGGAACATCCTGGTTCTTCTACAGCTAAATTAACATATGAAACAACATAACGGCTTCCAGGCCTGTTGTATGAAGACACAACCTTGTTAGACCCGCCAAATTATCTCTCTAAGTTTAAAAAAATTATGCATGCTTTAAGACCTGTTCAACCTTTAAGGCATGAGCAGTAAAAGATCTGCGTTCCAAAATAACTCAATAACTGCAGTCATGTTTTTTTATTCGGAGAAGTCTTTTTAAGAGAACCTTTTTTTTTCTACGACCTATTTATGAGAGACCGTACCAAGTTGTAAAGAGACCAGAAAAGGACTTTATATTTAGCATTCATGGTTAGGGAAAGCTCATATGCGACTAATTCCGGAAGTCGACTTTGACTATCATCTCACCGAATCGACGACTTTGCTGACAAAGCGCCAAACACGTATTTCCTAAAATCCAAAAATGAGAATTTTGGGAAGCATAACATTCGATTTATCAAGAATGTATGAAAATTGCTTTCAATAAGTTAAATTTTTCGCCAAAATAATGGTAAAAGTACAAATAATCAGTCAGCCAGTTAATATGCTCACGATATTAAAGACTTCATCAATATCGTGCGTCCTTTTTACATATTTAGATTGACAATTGATAATATATCATTGCCTGAAACTTCAGATAGTGAGCTTTGATATAAAAAACGATGTGATTATTGTATTGTGTTGTTTAGGTGCATTTTTCAATACAAATTTTGATCAGTGTACCGAGATTGTTGAATATTCACTAATTAAATTATGTTTTATACCGGAATACTAGTTAAAGGAACTTTTTCTCCTTTGTCAAAAGGTCAATATTTTTTAAAACTTGAAAGTGGTTCATAATCTATGCATGAAACATCATTTTCCTAAAGAGTAAGAGTAAAAGAGAAACAGAATTTTCAGATAATTCGTTCAAAAGATGTTTTTTTAACGGACTAATATCGGTTAACAGAACATTTAAATAGTTCAGCCAAGTTCTGAATTCTTTTTATCTAATAATGTACTACAAATACATTCAAAAATTTTTTATGCACTAAATCTAGCGTGAATTCCTTAAAATTGTGTTTTCCATGGAGGAATATATGCTACGACATAAAGAAAATCAATTTTAAAAAATCTAATTTTGTATTTTATAGCCAGAGTAAAGCTATATCTCGTCGTAAAAAAAAAGAACGGAAAACGAATTTTGAAAAACACAAAAGAAAACTATTTTATCCAGTTGCATTCTTCGTTTTGTTTTCTCTAATATTATGTGGTAAGAAATATAATTTAAAAAACCTTTTTGAAGTTATTGATTTCAGAATTCTATATTTGAAATTCTTTGTAATTATGTTGTAATCAAAGTAAACTTTAGAAATACAAATATTCAGCGGTTACAAAAACAATAATTATATATTTACTATTTTTTGCTTGTAGTTTTTGTTTTTGAAAAGAATAATAAAGATATCCAGTTAAGCCGTGTGAGGCTTTCGCACTTCAATCTTTGACTTTATTTTCTTATACATTTAACTATTTTATAATTATCTGCAATTATTTTTAATGAAACAACTTGATTTTACGAAATATGGGTGCACTATGTCAAAACCTATTCAAAACCTTTCGCATATAATACATCATTCATCTTTCTGCTTTTTGTATGTGCATAGGAAAAGTGATGTTGACTTCTAAAATAATAGGTATGGCGATACTTAAGCTAAAAGTATTAGGAAAAGGAATGTTGACTTAATATGTATGATGATACTTAACATAAATGTATAACAAAAATTCAAAAAATATTATCCAGTGATACATCATTCATTTTTGGATGCTACATATTAGTTAAATTCATTATGCGATTTCAGATATGGGCAAAAGATCCTATCAAATGATAACTAAGTCATCTTTGTACGATGCATATTAGTTAAGAAAAAGGAATGTTGACAACAGAAATAATATACCGGGTCTTCTAAAAGGGACTGATTGTTGTTAAAATTAAATAACTTGAAAACAGTGTCAGATATTTAAGAAAAAATCTTGAAAGAGGGATACGTCAGGAGATTTTTACTGTGATTTTTTATTTTAGTTGAATTAAGAAACAATAGATCGCGCTGCTAGCAATAGGCGCTAAATCTAGGCCTGATTTTTGGTTCTTCGGAAATCAATCAATACATTTTAATATCCTTCTTTCACATGGGAGATGAGAGATGCCAAAAAATCCAGTCTAGATTTAGCCCCTATTATTTTCAGCGACATCTACTGCAGCTATTTGTAACTAAACATTTGACTTGCAGTATAAAATCTCCTGACATCTTACATAATCCTCCTGCAAAAAAAATGTTTTAATGACTGCCACCATTTGCAAGTTATTGAATTTTAAAATCAGTCAGTCTTTCTTCGGACACTCAGTACATGCTAATAAAGAATAAAAACACGTTTTTTTATTTCATTTTTTTACAGCTTTTCTTCGAAGATGACTAGCAAATATTTTTTATTGTTATTTTTTGGGATTTTTTATCTCACCAAATTAATTTTACTTGAAAATGCTTTTTATATTGAAACTTACCTTATTACGTCACACAGAAATTAAGCTTGGCCATAAAGACGTACGCGAGTTAATCCGTAAGCAAATTTAACAAAAGACATTTTAAGAATAAATTGCGCACAGGATCGAATGTGACATTTCGTGTGATTTATTTCTTCATTTGAACCAGTTGCCATTCAGCATAAAAGACAAACATGTATATAAACATTTTACTATCAGTTGAAAAAATTAAAGTGTAAAGTTCTGTTAAAGTGTCTAAAAAATAATAATTTCCGTCAAGATTTTGTTTCCCACCCATTATCCGAGAGTCAATTGAAATCTATATGCGTAGTGAGAATATATGCCTACATTGAGTTACATAGAATTTGGCACGAGATGCTTTTTAAAATAAAGTACAATAGCATAAAATAATATACGTTCACAGATCACATTTTAAAATGATGGATAAGCATCATAAAATGCTTTATTCATCAAGATTTTATTTACCAACCATTATCTATATGCACGGCGAGAATACATGCAACCATCCAGTCTCCAATGAGTTACATAAAATTTGGTACCAGATGCTTTATAAATTAAAATACAATAGGATAAAATAATCCACGTTCACACGTGACCAGATTTATTAAAACACCTAATTTCATTATACCTGTGATCTTGTAGTTCAGTTTATAAAATCCATATTACAAATTTTCACGAAAATAGATTATTTATCAATATTGATTGTGACAATGTCACTGATTGTGAGTATGAAACATGTTGATAGGTTTATTAAAAGGTATTTATAAGCCTTTAAGTGTACTGTTTAAAATTTTAGCATGCATAACTTTAGTGCAATAAGTTATTTTCTTACATAATAAAACAAAATTAAAATATTTTTCAAAAGTAGATATGGAGAGTAAAATAAGCAGAACCAAATACTTTGAAAACTAAATATGATAATGAAATCGTTTAAATAAAACAAATATCAGACTTTTGTTATTTTGATAGAACAAATTGAGCATACTTTCAGCTTTTAAATGTCTAAAACTATAGTTTTAAAAATGTCCTTTCTTAGATATATATATAAAAAAAAAAAAAAAATTCTAAGCTATGTCCTAATAGAAATGGAAGAGGAAATATCTGTTAAAATAGAAATAGTACAAATTAAGTTTATTTCCATGAAATAAATAAACCAGTATTTCCAAAAAAATTTGAAGCTGTAATTCCAAGTAAAAGAAATAAGCCATAATAATTTTGTTTTCTGAGGAAAGAAATTAAAAGCAAGAAAAATAAAATAAGGCATTTTGCAGAGAAATAATTTAACGTCTTCGCTCCCTGGGTTCCCAAATGGGGACTTCCGTCTTGTCCCATTTTATTAATGGTACTCGAACATAATTACAATTTCGATATCAGAATGATATGTTTCGAACTAATGCAAATAAAATAAAAATCTTGCTCTGAAGTCAAATAGGAGAAGAAATAATTCAGTAATAATTAATAATAATGCATTAATACTCGGTAGCGAATATGTTATTGTTCCATTTTCAGCAATTCACCCCCTTCAACCCCATATACATTTTATATTATGCTAATTATCTTGCTTAATTACATTATTTTATATTATGTTTAGTTATTTACATCATTTGAAATTCTCGGAAATGGTGTGAATTTCAAAATGTGACGCTGATCGAAAACATTTAAGAAATACTGAAATAAAATGTGGTTTTAACTTATTAAACTAAATTTTGTTACAGAAACTGTCGAACCATTATTATATTTCCATGTTTCCGTGTAAAAAAATAAAGTAAAATAAAATAAAGTTTAAGTATATTTCGTTTTTAAATAGTGAAGGTTAGTTTTAGCATATTTTTATTTTTCTACTACACCGTTTACATAAAAATCTCTAAATTTTCCTTTTAATAGTGAACGTTTTGAAATGTTTAAACGTTTTTTTAAATGCCATAAACTTTATATTATTGAGAAAGGATTTGTCAAATGCTTTACTCATAAAAATTTCAAAGACTGTTTTCTCTGCGATCTAAATATTAAAGTCTATTTTTCTCAAACAAATCTTACGAAAACTGCTAATGCATCCCAAGAGAGTAAGCGCATTCTTTAAAAGTCTAAAGAATACACATAAAGTTTTAGAAAATATATGTATGATAGTTAGAATATCTTATCCGCTGTATTAAACTTTTCACAAGTCATATGCACTATTCAAAAAAGTTAGAATATCTAATGATTGTCTTTAGCAATCATAGAAAAGTCTTCTACCCTGATATATGATATATGAAAAATAATATAACAGGTTATTACACAGAAGATAAAATTTTAGTAGGTAATATGGTTCTCCTGATTGAAAACAATATCGTGCACCAACGAGTATGGTAAATGGAATTAATTAGATAAGCTAGGTGTTCAATAATACACATGCAGATCACCAGCTGAATAAATATCTCTTAATGTGATAAGCCAACAACAACCGTATCTCCTAAGATATCTGTAACATTTTCAATTAGGTACGCGTCTTTGAAACATGCCTCCCAACCGAATCAAAGGATTCTTTCAACAGAAAAGAACCTGTCTACTAGCAGAGTACGATATGTCCTAGTGTTTTGGTTTATTATTCCTCCAAAAATGGCTTCAGGATAAGTGATCACATTATGCCTAAGACACTACTCCCTAGTACAGTAGAACTTCTTTTATCCGAAATCTGCTTTTTTTTTTTTTTTTTTTTTTTTTTTTTTTTACTACAACATTTCTTGTGTGCAAGCGGTCTTTTCCGAACCACGAGTACAGATAAATTTTTGGGATGCCCTTTCTTACAATCCTTTTGAATTTAACTTGAGCTCCCGCAAGCTGTGGAGTGAAGTATAATAGATAGATAATAGATATAGAACACATATCTTAACCAGCATTGGAACACAGTAGGAGGAGGGAGAACCGGAATGTGTGAATGTGGTCTAGCAAGTGTTTTTCTGTTCACCGGAAGATTGATTACAAGTGTGTTGTAGGGAGTAAGCAGTTAGAAAAGAATTCAAGATTGTGCAAAACAATTGCTCTGTTTCTCTCTGATATTAGTCATAGACACGTGTGAAAGATAATTGTTGAAATCATTCACTTAAGAAACAGTACTTTCAAGATATTGCTGAAAAGCAAAGGTAATCAAAACTGCGACAAACAATACTTTGTTTCAAACTCTTGTGAAATATGTAAAAGGTACTTAATTTCAAAATTAAAATTCAGGTAATTTATTCTGGTTTCTATTTTGCTGTGCTTTATTTTTATTAAGCACTTGTTACCATATAATAAGAAATAGCGTATATATTTGTCCTTAAGCTTAAAATTGAAGCATTCTCGATTTTCCGAAAGATGGTCGTTCCCAATTACTTCGGATAATCGAGGTTCTATTATATTTCATTCTAAAAGATTCACATGCCGGTATGATTATCGGTAGAGATTTCAGCCCGCAGCATCACTCCTACTGCTACGAATCGGATATTTTCAAGTACAAACGCTAGAATGTTTCAATTGTCCATTTTCTTCAAGTTTTAAGATGGCAATTCCCAGGTTTTACACTGCAGCCACATTCGCCCGTAAAGTCATTTTTTCATAACTTATATCTTAGGGAAATAAAAGGCTCGTGTACTGATTTTATAAGGCAGCACAGTAGAAAGCTATTAACGACAAATAAACTGCAGTACTACAAGATAAAAATCCAATACACTTGAATTACTATCAACACGTGCATTAAGTGACGTCGATATTACGATTATTTTGCCAATTTTTATTATTACCAAAACTTTTATTGTGACATTTGCTCGCGCCTGCAGTCTTGCGCTTTAGCTAACATTTCCAGTATCGACGATACCGCCGATTCAATATGGTACTTAGGCTTGGTATTTGGTTAAAAATGCTTCCGCTAAAACGCATTGTGTTAGGTCTGCATCTAAATGTCCGTTGGCCTACCTAGATGCCATTTTTATCAGATTTTATTCGTAGAACACCAAATTTATTGTTATGTGGCATTCAATGCATTTCATTTTTCTTCGAGTTCAACATAAAACATATTATGAGTCGCTTTTTTCATTTTATATGAAAAACATACTTTTCTAAATCTTAGTCAAAATTTTAAAATTCCTAAGTTTGTAAACGTGATAAATTTACATATCTATCTCCATTATTTCACCTTTGCGAAAAATGTAGGTGATTGCATTATTGCATTAGTCCTCCCATAAGCTCCCATAAACTTATCGTTTTGAACAGAGTATGTAAAGCCAACCTCTGATAAGAATGACACTACCACTTGTCCCTTCCACCACATAAAACCACTAAATACTACATTTGTGCTCACTCTTCCAAATTTCCTTTTTCATATACTTTTTTAATTTGTTACAAACAATTTTGAAATCAATTTTTATCAAAGATCAATTAGAGTTTATTTGAGACGCAGTAATATGAAATGACGCATTAGGCTTTTACTCTAATTTGCAAAAACTAGTCAATTTTGTAAATTAATCATTAAACGTTGTGCTGTTTTCTGGTTGATTTTTTCACTATGAAACGACATACCCACATATAAAATTCTAACTCGTTTAGACGTTTTTTAAGATTATAACGCCACATTAGAGACTATTTTTTATTAGTTCAAAGAAACAAGAATCGTTTTCATTCATCTTGCCCGGTCTTCAAGTCTCCTCTTACCTCCATGGACAGAAAAAATGAACAGTTGAGGTATATAAATTATAGTATTTATTCTCAGGTCTATTTTAATTGTGACTAAAACGGACTGGAAATTAAAGTATAAATGAATGATATTATATAATATGAATTTTTTTACAATTAAATGGCTATGTAAGTGTCTGATAGCGCCGAAATGACGTAGAAGAAAATTTATTCCTTAACATTTGTTATAGTATGACGAACAATCTAACAAATATATATATATATATTTCGATTTAGTGTTAAAATTGTTGTGTTATCAAACTTTTTTCCGAACCTTTAGGACAATTGTTTACTTAATCCATAGATGGATGAAGCTTTCCCTTGCAAAAACATAGAGTAATTCCGGGAATTATGCCGCATATTTTTTTGAATTTGTGTATAAAGGCCCATGGGGGGCATAAAATAAAAATGCTGTGCTATTTAATGTTAAATATACAACACGTGTATTGCGACGAAAAAATTCAAAACAAATAATTAATATTTTTAACAATTTTTTTCTAAAACATTACATTGTGGCGCGTCACCCGTACATGCAGGCTGAGACGCCGCACTTGTGCGGTAGTTATGCCGCGCCTTGTCATAAGAACAGAATGAAATTATAAATAAAAATATAAAAAATGTTCATATCTGGACTATAATTAACTATCTAATAACAAAATGAAACTAAATGAGTACAGTGAAACGTATTAGTAGAGTCAAATTAATAATTGTCTGCTTACTTTCACTATTAAAATTATCGACTTATTTTTTTTACATTGAATTGTAGCTGTTGTTTCAGCAACAACGTAACAGCAATGTATTAGAGAGGGAGAAGGAAAAAATGAAATAATGTTTACATAATTTATTTGTTAATAGACATGTTTTTTCGACCGCAGTCTACACGAAAAGTGTCGTAAAAGTACTTACTTTATATAACCACATTTGACACATCATGAAACGAAGCCAATTACACTTCATCTTTTTTTAGAGAAATTTTCTAAAAAATCCTTGCAAAGAACGTCTGCGTCACGCGTGATCAACTTTTCATTATTATCATCTTGGCTTGCATTTTTCTTCGCCTTCTTACTTTTTAATTTTCCCTTTATCTCCTTTGGTGTAGTAAACTTTATACCGTTTGAAAATTCATCAGTGTCTGTTGGACTGTCTTGGGATTCTCTACCTGAATCAAAATTAAATTTTCTCTTGGTAGTTTTGTATATTTTTGTAACTTTTCTTACATTTTTGGAATTTTTTTTAAAATTTACATTAAGCCCTTTCCAATTGTCAATAGAGGTTACGTTTACTCCCGTTTACTTAATTCTGTGCTTGGAGTAACCCTACTCAATCCAAAAATTGTAAGAAAACTCATGCTGAACATATATAAATTAATGTTTCTGGCAAACTACGATAATATTAAATATACAATGCTGTTTGAATACTACAGCGTAGTTCATGGAAAATAATTTTAAAATTATAAATGAAATACACTTGGAAATATTTATCAAGTAAAAAAGAACACAAAGTAAAACTGAAAGTAAACCTAAAATATAGTTCTTACTTAAAGAAATCGAAATAGTTTCCCATTTTTGATTACACTTGTTTTTGAACTACTTATCAAAAAAGACTTTTAGAAAATCTGGATTCATAATTTCTGTTGAGTTTACAACATTACAGCAGCTGCATTACTTGTCCCTGAAAGAGTAATTCCAGAAAATCTCCAAAACGTTAAACAGAAATGTAATAGCCATTATCCTTTTTTGTCCTTCTACAAAAATATTTCAAGCATTTCGTAAAATGTTTCAAAATCATGTTTTAAAACTTCGGTTTAATGGATATAAATCCATAGCCCCTTGAGGACAAAATTTTGTATCCTTAAGCTTGATTTTAAAAAGTCTGAAATCTTTAGAAATATATCTCAGGCGTATTTTAAAGCTTATTTATTTTAAAAGCTTCAAATTTATATATCATATAGATGAAATTTTATATTTTAAAATCCACTTACAGTTTAAATTTAAATTGTTGAATATTTTCGTCCTATATATTCGAATTTTCGAAATTGAGCAGAATACCCGCAAACAAACAATATGCACAGTTTTACTTTTTTTATTATTATTTCTGTACTAAATTATTATGTTGTTATTAAAACTTCACAATAAAAACTACTAAATGTCCTTATATTTATTACTTACGAATTTCGTTTTTCGTTTTAAATTTTAGGATTTTGGCTATTTTCGTTTTTAATTATATATGAAACTACTTTACAACCACCGTTGCAAAATATGTTTTTATCCGTTAGCAACATGGTTATTCTCTCTGACTAGAATAAAATCGAAAAAAAGACTTAAAAATATTTTTTAAATGTCCGTACTTATATATTTTGTTTTATTCAAGTATTATTTAGTAAAAAAGCAAGCAGAATATCGTGAAAATTTAGTAAGATTTTGGAGATGCATTTGAGTTGCATTTCAATTAGTTTTTTTTTTAATAATTTGGTCATAAGAAATTGTTTATAAAGTGCAATTTATATATTTCCCAAATCCAAGGATAAGTGGACATCTGATGAAAAAAATGGAAATTCATTCAAAGAAAATAAATTAATTAGGATTAACTCGTAAGAGTGTACATTTAAATATTTTGCAAGAAATGATTCTATTAAAATCTGTGTTTTCACTTGACAATTTATCTTTACGTGATAAAGTATTTCTCTCAATTCTATGAAAATTTGAGATTTTAGTTCAGCTAGATTTAAGGTTATGAATTTCCACTTTTGCATACATAATCTGGTTCTATTAATAAACATAATTTTATTTATCGAGAAATTGTTTCTGCATTTTATTAGCAAATATAAACATTTTTAATTTTTTTTAAATTTTTGTCACTACCGCAAATTGGCTGTATGATTTAAGATGATACTTTTGATCTAAAACTAGTCTAGTAAAAAGAATTCACTTGAACGAAAAAAAAATCATGCATCCATAAAATTGTGATATTTTTCATTGCAGGTTCGGTAAAAATATAAATTTATAAAATGTAACAAAATTAAGTGACAATTAAAATGTCTTTTGCGAATGACATGTTACATGCTACTGTTTAACAGTTTTAACAAAATGTACCAGTTCGCATGTTCCATAATTCGCAGGTATTTCGAATCATGAATTACAAAGTAAAAATGTATGTCGTTTTTAAGTTACACACTATAAAAACTAATTATTTTAAAAAGAAAAAATAATAATTGCGCAGTTTTTTTCAGACAACTAAATACGTCTTAGTTATAACAAATTTTTAGGTAAATTTTTGTGTTTTAAATCATTTACATAAGGCGACAATTTTACTGTACAGTTGTCACATCCGCAGCAACCATATTGGGTTGTGTACAATATATGATATTGTAATCTATGAAATGAAATTTAATTAAATTTATGAGACGTATTTTTTATTCCTTTATAAGTTTTTATATTTATTTAAAGCAATAGTAAATTTTACGTAACTGAGTGTAATTATCCTGTCATTTATTAGGAACAGGGAAATTTTCGAAAGAATCCTATCGTCCAGTTACTTTTAGAATTTAATTGAAATTCACTTCACTACATCAAAGTTATATATCTGCAACTTTACGTCATTCGACTTTCGGTTTTTATATGTAGTTCTATCTAGTTGACTATTAATTATGAAATAGAAAATGAGTTATCATTCACAAATACGCAGTTACAAATTATTTAATAGACATGCTCATACCTTATCAAATTTTTAAAGTATTAATTTCCGTTCGCAGTATAATCTCTCTCTCGATTTTGTCGATTTGTTTGAAAGTTTCACAAATTTCCGTTTAAATCCCTTTTTGTTATAAACAGAAATAATGCGTATTTTGTTAAATTTTAGTGGAAATACGTTTACATCTTCACGCATATAGCTGCTATTCTTACGTGCATACAAATGTTCTGCTTAGCTTATAAAATCATATGTTACAGTTACCTATCATTGCGAACATTTTATGGTACAATGTGCTTTAAAATATTTTTATTCAGTTGTTTTACGTAACTGATATGTTAGTTATCAGCTATTCAACAACTTTGTAACTTGCCCATCGTGACTAATTCTTTACTGTAAAATAGTATAAGTTCTGTTCGAACATCACAGAATTTCAAATTAGTATAATGCATGGAAAGTAAATCTATCTGGCTTGTTTTGCATTCATACATGAAGAGGTATAGGTGGTTTACATTAAAAAAAGACAGATTCAGATTCAGATTCAGCCAGGTGGGGAGGCCTACCAATTGGTTTGAGCTTAACTAGCAAAAAATAAAAAAAAATAAAAAAATAAAAAAATTACAGAACAATTATAGAGTAATAAAATAATGGTAGGTAATAACAAGTAACTGAGATAATGAAATAAGTATAGGTAACAATAGTAAAATAGACGAGCTGAGCGCTTTACAGACGTATAACACACAATGTTTCTTTAACAATAACACTAATTCTATAACTGTTTTAAAGTAAAAGTTTGATTAGTTCCATAGCTGATCATCATTATCATATAATAGGTCCTGTGGAGGCATTTGGAAAAGTCCTTCATTGTTTTCAATCAGTGTTATGCAGTTTATAATTTTTTTGTAATAGTGCTGGTTGTTTTCTGATTACTTTGAACCATGAACAGAGACTTATCGTTCTGGAAATTCTGGGGTGGTATATGGATGTTGATGTGCATTCCGTTACGTAGTGCAGCGAGGCTGCTCGTTTTCCACATGTGCAGTAGCCCGAGTCAGCTTTTCCGAACTTTACCAGATAATCTGGAAAAGGCCCGTGATTTGTTGCAAACAAGAAGTTTCTGTGTGATAGTAATGTCTCCTCTGAGACTTTAGAAGTGAATATGTAAACCTTCCTCTATGTTCAGAGCCCCAAATTCTCTGCCATTCCTGTTGTATTTGTAATTTTAGTTGTCGTTTGAGATGTGATGGTGGGAAAGGTAGAAATACTTCTGGTAAGTTAGGATTTATGATTGCTTCTTTTGCCTTTTGATCCGCTGCCTCGTTTCCTGCTATTCCGGAGTGTCCTTTTATCCATTTTAGTATTATCTTTTTATTTATATTCTGTAGTAATTGAATTATGTTCTGGACCAGTGCTATTTTTGTTGTGCTGTCTTCAATGGCTTGCATGCTCGAAAGGCTATCTGAGTATATTATTGCACTTCCGTACTTACTTTTTTCCATCCATTCCACTGTTCGAAGTACCGCTAGCATTTCCGCCTGGAATACGGTGTTTTCTATCCTTAATTTTGTTTGAAAAGTATGGCACAAGATTCAATTTTTGTATGCACAGAACACTAACCCCGTCCCTTCTTCCATTTTGGAGCCATCTGTGTAGATTTGTATTTCCATTTGGAGGTTTTCATTTGCCTTGTGTAGGTAATTTTTGTAAGGACATACTGATGAATTTGGGGATTTACCTTGATAGAATTCTGGTCTAAATTTTTCTACTGGTGTTTCCAATCTTAGTACTTTTCTCGATATAGCAATCTGAACTACCCTGAGATGCAATGGAGTGATTAATTCAAAAAAGACAAATATATGTTAATATAGCTCTTATTTTTTTGTGGTATATTAAAATTTGATATAATCTCTTCCGAGATACCAACGATTCCAAGAATGCCTCTTCTGTCGTCTCGTGGCTTCAGGGCTTCGAACCTAATTCTTCCCATTTTTCGATGCACTAAACTTGTAGAATTTTGCTAATAAATTTATTCGGTATCGTCTTTTTATTGTTTAATTTTTAATTGTTTTTACCGGATCGGTTAAATCTTACCTTTATTTACAGAATTCTTAGGATCCAATATATATCCAAGATTAAAAAACAATATTATGTTACTTTTGATGCCCGTAATTTTTGGAAATGTTTCCGAGTAGTTTTAATAGAATCAATTTTCACAATCGAAATATTGGTGTTTTAGATATCATCAATTCTCATTATAGTTAGAATCAATTTTCCCAACCCGAAATATTGGTTTTTTAGATATCATCAATTCTCAAGTAGCCATTTTCATAATCAACACACATGAAAAATTAACAGCATTGACATTAGCCTTAAAATTAATAGCATTAATAATGACATTAAAATTAATATTATTTTGTTTCTTATGTATGCATAAATTTGCTACACTGCTGCAAATTTTTACTTGAATCTTGATAGCATTCGAAAAACCAATACGCCGGATAAATAAAACTGGTCAATACACTATAAAAACTACTAGGATGCATTTTAGAAAATCACAGGTAGCAAAAAACATTTCTTTCAGAATTTTTGGCTTTAAAAATATATTGGTTTCAAAGGCGTCTAAAGATAAAGGAACACTTTTTAGAATTGCGGGTATCACTGAAAAGGTTATTATTGTATTTTCGTAAACTTTAAGAAAGATAAGGGCTCGAGCTAGATTAAGAAATATTTATCTTCTTTATTTACAGTGTAGTGATGAATATGTTTCCTGGAAAATTTCATAAAGTAACTAAAATTTAATTAATCAGTACTGTAAAAAAAAAGACACGTGCTTCTTAATCTACAAAGAAAGAACACAATCTCGGACGCAAATATAATATAACCTCTTACGAGATGCCCATGCTTCCAAAATATTTTACACATCACACCACGCAATTTCGCACACCATAATTTTAAATTTTATATTTTTTCCCTTTCTGGTTAAAGTCATAACTGTGTCAACAGAACCTCAGAAACCGATACATATCCAAGATTTCAAAAAAAGAAGTTTAAAACAAATATTTTTAGGATATTGTATTTGTGAATACAATGTAAGTATTTTAAATTTTAAAAAAGCAATTTAACAAATTACAACGAACATTTGGAAAATGATTTTTTCAACGACTAAAATTTAAGACATAAAAAATCGCACGGAGTTGATCATACATTACGTACGCCATGAATTAAACATTAATAGTGTAATTAATACACGTAACATTAATACACGTAAAAATTGCAAGCGACAAAAATCGCCTGCGACTACTCAGATTTCCTGAAACTTACGTATTATCCACCTGAAACTTACGTATTATCCAAGCATTTCATTGGCTGTTCGAGAAAAGGCTTTTCCATCGTAGAAATCTGACGACCCATTTTAAGTGAAATTTCATTCTTAAACTTTTAAACATCCCACAATATTACTTTTTACAACGTCGTATAGAGGAAAAAAATGTACTTTTAAATGCAATTTGTTTGAAAGCTGTATCTCAATTTGTTTTTGGAGTTATTAATTTTTTTTGTAGTCTTTATTACTTTTTTCTCATAGTGGCAACAGAAGTATCCATCTCTGTTGAAAGTAAAGGGAAAATACAGATTACTGTATAGACCAATCAGAAAACGAATAAAATGCGGATTCAACCAATAAAAAGTTTCAAATATGATTTTGATTTCCTACCCTGACGAGGACAATAACCATTTGGAAAAATGTTTAAAAAATGTACTTTGGTGCCCGTAATTTTTGGAAATGTTTCAGAATAGTTTTTGTAGTTATTAATAAGTTTTCTCATTCCGAAATATCGATTTTTAGGATGCTATCAATTCTCAAGGAATCATTTTTCTAATCAACAGAGATGAAAAATTAACAGAATTAAAATTAATAACTTTAACAATGACATCGAAATTAATATTATTTTGCTTCTTAAGTATGCATAAATTTATTACGTAGCTGCAAATGTTTACTTGAAAATTTATTGCATCCGAAAAACCCATATTTCGGGTCCATAAAACTGATGAATGCACTTTAATACTACTAGGAAACATTTCCAAAAACTACAGGCAGCAAAAAAACAATTTTTCAGAATTTTTTGCTTTGAACATATATTGGTTTCAAAGGCTGCTAATGAAAAAGAAAAGCTTTTTGGAATCGCGGGTAACACTGAAGAGGATATATTTTCGTAAACCTTAACCAAGGTAAGGGCTCGAGCTAGATTAAGAAATATTTATCTTCTTTATTTACAGTGTAGTGTTGAATATGTTTACCAACAAAATTCATAAAGTAACTAAAATTTAATTAGTCAGTACTGTAAAAAAAAAAAAGACACGTGCTTCTTAATCTACAAAAATAGAACACAATCCCGAATGCAAATGTAATATAACCTCTTACGAGTTGTCTACGCTCCCAAAACATTTTACACACCACTTAATTTCGCACACCAAAACTGCCTTGCGTGATATATTTTGTACATAATTTATTTCTAAGTTTCTAAGAAAATAAATTATCGTTTTATAAGATTGGTTTTAAGCCAAATTCTATTACCACGTAGGGCAATACTATAAAATTCCTTAATTTAAAATTCCTTATATATGATAAGCACTTTAATGTCAATCTTTACCTCTTAATTACGATCGCTCGTGTAATTAAGAAATAAAGATTGACATTAAAGTGCTTAAAATTACGGTTTTTAAATAACACCATTTCCGAATAGTAATATTCCTATTATTAAATCTGAGAATTTGTGAAAAGGTTACTATCCAAAAATCATTGTATACAATTTTCACGTATTTATCACGGCACATACTCATATATACCGTCCTGTTCGATCACATCTTCTTCTTGTTATGTCGTTCTTAACTGGAATGTATCTTAGTATTGTCATTGACTAATGCTATTGTTGCAATACACGACATTTTTGAGGGACCACGGATAAATGTAATTTTAGTCTATACATGCGAGCCTACATTGAGAGATATACACAGGTCATCAAAATTAAAGGATAATGGGAAAAAATATGCTCATTAAGTTAACGTTGCAACAAATGCCCAATGCTGCAATTATTTATGTTAATTAAATACTATTGAACTCAAAATTGCACTTCCGCCCATACGTTAGCGTCGGAAATATGCAAATTACATGATTGACAATGTGGTGCGCAATGGACGTATGTTGGAATTCCGGTCTGAAGTATTGTTTATAGTGAATGTGGTATCAGAATGTGATCAGTATTCAATACTTATGGCTCAAAGGCATCATTTAAGTTAATGCCAAAAGTGGTAAATAATCGAGGAAAGTCAAAAACAAATGGAGGTCACCCAAGATTTGAATATCCTTCAATGTGTCATATCGAGAATTCCGAGCCGCTTTTAAGCACAGGATCCCTTGATAGACAGCCTGGTCAAGGGAGACAAAGAGCAACAACTGCATCCGAAGACCGTTTTTTGTCATTGTGGCTCGAAGAAACCGCAAAGCGTCTACAAGAGATTTGGTTTCAGACCGTCAGGCTGCCACGAGAACTCGAATTAGCCATTCTAATGCGGCAAGAAGGCTTAACGAGGATGGATTGCACACGAGAAAACCAAAAGTTTGTGTCCCACTCATTCCAGCTTCTCAAAGGGCCCGTTTAAACTGTTGCCCTCGTCAAGTTCAATGGAGGCAAGGAGACTGGGCTCAAGTATTGTTTACTGACGAGTCCAGATATAGTCTGAACACTGATTCTAAACGTGTTTTGATCGGAAGAGATGAAGGAAAGCGCAACTTGCCCTTCCCTTGTCCGTAAAATATCCGTTCGAACCCAGTCTTCTTGGCTCATTGAACATGTCAACAACAACCGTTTAAACGGACCATTGGGGAAGCTGGAGTTTGTGGTACACAAACTTTTGGTTTTCTCACATACAATGCATCCTCGTTAAGCCTTCGTGCCGTAGAATGGCTAATTCAAGTTCTTGTGGCAGCCTGAAGATCTGAAACCAAATCTCTTGTAGTCGTTTCGCGGTTTCTTCCCGCCACAATGGCAAAAAACGGTCTTCGGATGCTGTTATTGCTCTTGGTTTCCCTTGACCAGGCTGTCTATCAACGAATCCATAGCTTAAAAAGCGGCTCGAAACTCTTGATATGACACTTTCAGGGATATTCAAATCTTGGGCGACCTCCATTTGTTTTGGTCCTTCCTCGATTCTACCAATTATTCTCCGCTTTTGACCTTAACTTAAATGATGCCTTTTAGACATAACTAATGAATACTGATCACACTGAGACACCACATTCACTTTAAACAGCACTACAGACTAGAATTCCAACATATATCCATTGCACACCACATTGTCAATTAATTTGTATATTTCTGAAGCTAACGTGTGCGCGGAAGTGCAATTTTGAGTCCAATAGTATTTAATTAACATAAACAATTGCAGCATTTGGCATTGGTTGCAACATTAACTTGGTGAGCATATTTTTTCTCATTATCCTTTAATTTTAATGACCAGTAGTGTATATGTGCAACAGAAAATAGCGTTTTAAATAAAGTGGACTTATTAAATTTTTGAAATCACCGATTTAATAATACTATCGATACTATAGAAACTATAACTCCACTATCGATAAACAAGAAAACTTCGAACCTATCGAACAATCCCAACTACATACCTTAAACGTGGAAAATGTGAAAACAGCGTTTTCTCCAAATAAGTAAACTTGCCAAGTTTTGTGAATGTGAATTACAGCTGTAATTAATACAACATAATATTAGTTTGCAGGATTTAAGTACCCTCCAATATAGTACCCTCCAATTAGTGATAAGCAGCATAATAGAAAAAAATATATTATATAAAATAAATGTATTGAAATACAAAAAATAGTTTATTAAAATACATTCCATTGTAAATAAATTTTTTTTATTATTTTTCTTTCACTGTTTTAAGTAATACAACATGGAGTTAGTTTGTAAGATCTATGTACACTCCAATTTAATTAGTGATAAGCAGTCTAATATAAAATAAATATAATATTAAATAAATGTATTGAAATAATAAATTATTTTAATAAAATACATGTTCTATTGTAAATTAAATATTTTTATCGTCTTATTTTTTTAACTATAAATATAGTATTAAAATAATACAGTAGCGCTCAAAAGTATTTTGAGAAAGATAATAATTCACTTAATTGAAAAGAATAATAAAATACAAAAATCAATCCTTTATTTCATTTAACCATATTCAATGTTTTAATTTTAATAAATTAACAATAAATATTAATAATATTAATAAAATTATATGTATCTGAATTTTGTCATGCTGTAACCCTCGAATTTTTGAACCGATTTGAATGAAATTTTTCATATGCATAGTGCATACTAATGTCTCGACCGAGTTTGTTCGCCAGCTTCATTCGTCATCCTGTTTCAGAATGGCGGCCATTTGAATTTTGTGAGCACGTTTGGAAATATTTATGTTTTCTAACTTTCTCTTTAAAATGACCTAGGAGAGACCGGGACAAGATGACGAATGTCTTAATTTTTCCGTTTTCCACTAGGTGGTAGCATCTACCGGACACTACTGGCTCTCCTATCGGCCGTTCGTCAAACAATAGCATAGAGACGCTGAAATCGCCATTTTTGTGTTAGTTGTGAAGCTTTGCTTGTTTGCCGCTGTTACGTTATAACTTTTATGCATGCGTAAATAAGCTCTGCTACAGATACAGGTAAGATATATCGTTTCTCTTTAATATTTATGAGTAACTTAGTTTAAATACTACCTATTACCATGAATAAATGTCAATTAATTGCCTTCATTCATGGCAATGAAAACAAATATTTTTAAACAGGCAGTCTGGGGCAAGATGACAAGCCTCGTGTTTCGGAATTTATTAAACAAACTGTGTTGTCCATTCTATTTAAATCCTGTAAACTCTTGCTTGTCTTTGTGTTTGTCCGCGCGACCTTGCGCTTCTATCTCCTCTGGGGCTAAGGGGCGCATCGAATCGGGGGAGATGTCTTTTGAAAGAGTGCAATCAGAGGAAGACCATTTTGCCATTCGCTAAGCCCCCGGAACACCCCCACGAAAGAAAAACCCTGTCGGGGTCCGTATCTCCGCTTCCAAGCGACCGATCGATACGAGGGGGTACCGTTTGACGGGGTTCGACCTCGGGGTCAAGGCCTCCCCCATCTCCCGCTGGTCCCCTCATCCCCAAGTAATTCAAATATTGTGACCCACCAGCAGAAGAATGGATCCAGTGCTGTAAATGCCAAAAGTGGTGGCATGAGGAATGTTCCAATTATGAAAATGGAATTATTATTTGTGACTATTGTTAGCTGCACAACTAAACAGTTCAACATTACGTTACAATGCATTCTGCTTAGTCTGATACTTTGTAAGATGTAAAAGCACAGTTATGATTTGTTAAACCATGTAACATATTCAAAAGATAACACATGTTCAACATTTTTCAGTGTTATCATCTTGCCCCAGTACTTTTGCAAAATGACGATTTGTTAATGTTATTAAAAATAAAATTATCATTTTTTTTTTTTTTTTGAAAAATTAAATGGTAGTATATTTAATACTGCAAGGAATACTCTAACAGTTCATGTAAAATTAATTTTACTATACTTAAAAATGAAATGAAAAACAACAACAATTGTTAACATCGTCATCTTGCCCCGGTCTGCCTTATGTTGTTAACTTTCACTGTGTGACTCTTTAAAATATATTTTAATGTTTCTAACATTTTGTTTAAAATATTACATAAGAGTTTGTATTTTGTGAAACGTAACATTTTCTATAAGTATACAATATTAGAAAACATTAAAAAAAAAAAAAAAAAAAAAAATCAAAAATTCCAATGGCCGCCATTTTGAAACAAGATGGCGGATGAAGCTGGCCAAGAAACTTGGTCGAGACATTAGTATGTACTATGCATTAGAAAAATTTCATCCAAATCGGATCAAAAATTCGAGAGTTACAGCATAACAAAATTCAAATATAAATATACACACATATATATATATTGATATATATATATATATATATATACTAGCAAAAGCCATGCTTTATTTGGATTCGCGAAGCATTACGTAATAAGATAAATATTTGAAAATTACTATTTTTTTTTATATTATTCTTACATCTTTATAAAGCAAAAACGTTATTTTATGTTTTGGCGCATTTTAATTTTAGAAATGTAAATTCAGACAAATAACTAAGAATTTCCTCAGAATTTTTTATTTATGATATAAGACTGGTATAAATAAAAATATTTTCGAAGCAAAATTTTACAAAATATTTATATAACGAATTTAACAATTAATTTTATTTGTTTACAATTCTTTTGTTGCCACTTTACAAAAAAAAATTCATAATATAATTCCTTTAAAATGTGCAAGTATCGTCTGTGTAAATGATTTCACATAACAAGAATAAATTGTCTATTTGAATTCTTAACACTGAAGAATACTTTTATAACTGAATGTAAATAATTGAATTTTCACAAATTTTAATTCATTAAAAATATGCTATAATTTTCATAAAAAACGGTATTTTAAAAATTTCATAAAAGAAATCGCAACTCCATGATTTATTTTTTCTTCTGAAAATATACGTGTTTCATTTTTTATTTGCAAAGATGCGTCCGTAATGGAAAAACAGGTAAAATAAATTGATTAAAATAATAATTTTTTTAACGTTATTCTGTAAAACAAAATATAATATTGTGCAAATCTACAGATCCTAATTTATTTTTATGTTTAATTTCAAGTCAAAATACTCAATAGTTTTTTTTTTGTAAAGTGTACGACAAAATGTAATTTGTGTAGCCTAGTAGAGGATGAGCGAAGCGAATCCTAATAATTTTATTAATATTATTAATATTTATTGTTAATTTATTAAAATTAAAACATTGAGTATGGTTTAATAAAATAAATGATTGATTTTTGTATTTTATTATTATTTTCAATTAAGTGAATTATTATCTTTGTCTAAATACTTTTGAGTGCTACTGTATAATATTAAAATTATATAACATTAAAAGTATATAATATTAAAATTATATAATATTAAAGTTATGTAATATTAAAATTATATTTATATTAAAAATTTACATCGGCAACGCTACTAACTTATTATTGTAGCTTTACAGCTATCAACTTTATTTTATACTTTTTTTTAAATCTTTAATGTTATAAGTGATCTGTTATTAGTTTAAGAAATCTATTATGGTGGTAATTTTATTAATTTAAGATAAAAGTACGCTTTATGGATCGAATTCATTATCGTCCTTCAAAATTTATTTACCTATTACTTAGTTTTATAATAAATAAAAATTTATTATCTTACAATTATATGTAATTATTTAAAAACGTCTTGGACATATTTAAGGAGAAAAAACTTAAAAGTTTTTGAATAAATATGTTTTCATTTTTTCCTTCGACATTTGATAAGAACTTTAAAATAAGCTTTAATCTCAGAAGTTAGTAAAAGTTTTTATCGATTTTTGTCTATTGTCTTTACTTTTTTAAACATTTAACGGAAAAAAAAAAAATACGTTTCAATCATACGTAAATACTGATGCTGGAATAACGCACATAAAAAAAGGGAAAATTTATTTTTATACTTAAGTTATAACTAGTAAATAAATAAATGCATCGGGATATTTTTTGCACGTCCTTTCACTTAGTAAGCACTTTTTAAATATATGATACAGTATACTATATTATCGCAATCTTTATAAGATAATTAGATAATTTTTCTTTTTACATTAAAATAACGAAGAGTTTTTCTTTTTATCAGTTTTATAGTGTTTTCAGTTTGGTAATTAAACTAAATTTTATACATTACTTTTTTTTTTTTTTTTAAGTGTCATTAACGAGTGAATAACATTCAACACAGAGTTATTAAAAATTCATTTCAGTAAATACTTTACTATTTTTTTCCATTTTTTATTATTATTTTAATTATTACTTCAAAATACATTTAAACAAGAAAGAAAAATCTTGCGTTAAGCATAGATTATGAAACACTTTCCAACACTTCCTGAATGCTTTAACAAAACTTCGTTATTTAGGGAAATAAGATAACTAAGTAAACATTTTAGAAAATGCATAAAACATTTTAAAAATTGATTTCAGCAGTTAGTTCCATAGCCAATAATACCTTTATTACACACCACTCTTTAGCTAAAATTTAATTAAGACTAAAACGCTCTTAAAATTTCTGAAATCACCTTTACAGATATTATCATCCATAGACGGTTATGCATCCAAATCTTTGCGTGACCCTGTTTATCATTTTATCTATATTCTACAAACATTTCTTAGTAAACTAAATGCAGTCCAGAGAAAAATGCATAACTCCTTTAAAAAACACTTTTAAGAAATTTACGCTCATACTCAGTAACCCTTACGAATTCTTTTGTGTAGCCCTGTGTATGTATTTATACACACCGTATGGTATGCATACATATAGCGAAACATAAAAGCATACATTATAACATAATTAAAAATGCATTTCCAGCAATCATCGCTTATGTACAGTTCTTTGGACACAATATAGTATCTGAAATATTTTGTTTGTCCCTGTAAATGCTATGCACTTCTTATTATGGATGAAATAACTTATAATAAACCTCAGCAACGTGTATCAATTTCATTATATATGAAATAGTTTAACACCGATACAAAATTCGATACAAACAAATCCCTCCCCCATATCATATTATATAACGGAATTCTTTTGGGTGGCCAAGGAATAACAAGTATTCTTTGCACCGCATATTCTTCAGAATGCTTGTTTCAGTGCACTTCCTAAATGAATATCAATTATTTTATGCTTCAAAGCGTGCAATATCATTAAAAATCATTTCAAACATTTTTTTTTCCATTGACTGTAATGTATCGGAATACTTTGACTGTCCCTGTAAATGACCTAAACATGCTACAAATTTTGTTTGAAATAAGGATCGTGCTATTGTAAACCTTACTAACATTCAAAAATTTCAGGGCAATCCGAGTATATTTACGAGAGTTAGAACGCGGACAGACGGCGAGACAAACCGAAATCATAAACACTTCTCAACTTTGTTTTGGACAGTGTTAAAAAGAATGCAATACAGGCGACTAAAAATAGACGTTATGGCGATTATCTCTTAAAGAGGCATTTACTTTTTTTTCAGTTAAAAAAAAAAAATATTTTTATTTTATTTTATTTTATTTTTATTTTTTTACATTTTTTTATTTAACATAGTCTATAGATTATCCGTGTAAAACGATCTGGCCGAATTCGAAGTCCTTTCGTACTTGTTTCGTGCTTTAGCGTAACGCGTCCCTAGGCTTAAATTGTTTTGGAGCACTAACGACACTTTACGCACAACGACTTTTTTCAAACTGAGTGCAACCAGAACACAAAAACTATTAAGGGATCTCAAGCCTCTTAGCTTCAAAATTTTCGAAATTTTTATTTTTTTATATGTTAAACTCTTATTTTTTTTTTTACATTTTGATATAATTGTTTCTTTAACGTTTCCATTAAAGCAGAAGTTACGGCTTTTAGAATTATACCCGCTCACTAGTTAAAGCGGAGTTTCGGAAACTTTTCTCAAAGAAAAAGTTCGGAAAAGCTCTTCGGAAAGTCATTTTTCTCAAAATGATGTTTCTCGGTATAACGCGCCGGATATATCAAACACTTCTCAATATTTTTTCGTGAAATTTTTATAATATATGTTTCATGTTATGATAGTTTGTATAAACTGAACCTAATTTCCTTTTTATTGTTCAAAAGAAAATATTTTTTTAGGTGATTATACGGGTGAAATTTTCCAAAATTATGTATATAGAACTTTGTATTAAAAATATAAAAATGCATTAAATGCAAATTTATTTAGGTTCAGGTTAATTATCATAATCTGATGCATAATTAAACGCCAAAAATTTCATTCTTGTTGCAAAATTTAGTTTGCAATCCTTCGCTTAAGCTGTCATACCAATTTTATGCTCGAAAAATGTCTGATAGCTTAAAGCCCCCTATAAATATTAATACTGCATTTTGTAATTTTTTTAATGTATGAAATGAACATACTTATATCTTTAATTTCAGTAAATATTGTGTTATACATTTTAAGATATTAAATGCTGAAAATGGTCATTTATTTTCATTTTTTTTCAATTTTAAGGGTTCTGAGACCCCTTAAGTATTTTTTAAATGAAAGATAATATAATTTATGGGAGCATGGACCACTTTCAGCCACTTATAGAAAAAATAAACATTTTAAAAGCACGCCAATGTGCGGAAAATGGGTCAGAAATAGACCTTAATTTGAGTAGTTTCGTAATTATATAAATACGAAGCGCCTATAATCCTCGTCTGGTCCATTCGTCTGACCGCCAGTATGTATGTCGTCTGTCCGCATATAAAAGCCCAAAAACTACTCAACCGAATAGTTTGAAATTTAATATATATAATCGTTGCAGAATTTTGTCGAGTCATTTCAAATTTTATGAAAATCGAATCAAAACTTAAAAGGATATTAATAAAAGTTTTCTTCATTCTATTAAATCCTATCATACGTAATTAATTAAATGATATCCATAATAGGTAATGATTGTAAGTTGCTGTGGTGATTTCGTCCTATTTAAGATGGAGTCATATTATTTCCGTATTGCTGAATTTAATAAATATAATCGTAATAAATATTGTATTCATACATTTTTGCATAAGCGTGCAACAGCTGTTGCACCAAGGTCTGAGTATTTATATAACTAGTTATAATATGAATGCATCTCATTTGCCACGTTTGATGTACAATCTCCGACTTATTTCAAATGTCTGTCACTGTGTTGATTTCAAGTATTTGACTTCAAAATGATTGAAGTTCCAGGCAATATTATCTACTTTCATATTCTTCAACGAAATTTGATTGTTAATGAATCTGGCGATCTATTCGATCCAGTACAATTGGGAGTGCATGCTGCGTACTCTAGGGCATCCACCCACACAACTTGAGTCACATCATCAAATTTTTTATTAAACAATGAAATGTTCTTCAAATGATAATAAATAACATGCAAAAAACTCGGATCTAAAATCTTCATCCCTTTTCCAGAAATAAAATCACATCTATTTTATAGTATCAGATTATCGCTATTTTTTTTATTTTTCCACTTTGATATTTATGATTTTCGAAAAAACCTGACGTGATGGTTAAAAATGAAAGTCATTTTCGGCTTCAGCACCTCAAAGTACATAAGAATTTATTATCAAAACCTAAAAAAATGACACAACACAAATTTTGCAGGCTAGTGTAATATATTGCACTCTAAAAACCGATAATTAAGTTTCAGAAAACTTATTAATGTACACTGTAAAAAAAAAAATCTGTGAAGTTACTAAAGTTTTTCTAGGAAACTGGGATTCCAGGAACTTTTTATGTAACGGCAACAAGAAAAATTCCTGTAACAGCGTCTGTTACAGGAATTTTTGTTGTTGCCGTTACATAAAAAGTTCCTGGAATCCCAGTTTCCTAGAAAAACTTTAGTAACTTTACAAATTTTTTTTTACAGTGTACTATAAAAACTGCTCCGAGATATTTACAAAAAACAGTGGCAGTAAAAGAAACGTTCTTTCTATAAATGCTCCTTCTGCTAATGAATAAAACGTTACGAAATGCCAAAATGCGATTTCGATAAATTTTTGATATTAATAAAGATATTATCAGGCTTACGTGTCTGATTAATCTGTTTCAAAATTATTTTCTTTGCGATTCGTCTGGTTGTTTTGTGTAACATTGGGAAATTGTAAACTAAACTTTTTAAAACATAGCTTTATCGCTCAAGTAAAAGTAATACATGAAAAACATTCGAAATAATTTGAGTTGCAGTCGCATACATTTCTTGCAGAATAAGTTCTTGAAGATACACATTCCAATCACAAATAAAATATACATTAGTCATTTTGGAAACTGCAATGCGTAAAATCCGGCTTCCGATTGTTAATAATATCTTGTGTGTCATATTATATTCAACTTTACATCTTATTTTCAACAGTCCGAATAGAACATTCTAGTCTAACTGAACAATCAAAAATTAACTTACATTTAAAATTTGCTCGTGATTATTTATTGCTTTATTTTATAATGAAACAAATATGTAGACATAATAAAACACTCGTACTACAATATATATTAAAACACATATACACACATAAATAACGCCTGTATTCAACAGTTAAAGGTATATATAAATATTATACAGACATACAAACAATAAATACAATAAACCCAACTGGAGTGAAAAATTAGCCAGAGCCAGGAATCAAATACTGTGGTCCCGGGTTCGATTCCTGGCTCTGGCTAATTTTTCACTCCAGTTGGGTTTATTGTATTTATTGTTTGTATGTCTGTATAATATTTATATATACCTTTAAATATCTAGACAGTTTTATTTTCGTGTCAATTGATACCTATTTTTGTCAGTAAATACCACAAAATATTTATTTTTCTATTTATTTTATTTGAATTTTCTTTTAAATTTGATCAATGTCTTTATGTTACATTTGCTTTTATGTTGTACTATTGCTTTCAATAATATTAATGCCTTATTTCACATTCTAAGTGAAACTAAAATTATTATTTCACACTTACAAAAATATTAAAAAATATAAATTTATTTATTTTTTCGAAAAACCTTTAAGATATTAATGAAACTTTTTTTTTTAAATGAACGGTAAAACTATGACTATTTTGAAATGGATTTTGAAATTTCTGATAAAAGGAGAATTCAGGGTAAAATCGGTAAAGCCTTGTAATCGAATGAAACTAAATATTTCAGTTTTGTGAGCAGTTTTTTATCAAGTAATAATTGAAATATTAGATCTAGGCGAAAAAGAAGTAGAAGAACCATTACGCTATCTCCGTACTGGAATTGGTTTAGTTTTTGTGTTAGAAAAATTGTTTTCTCATTTTCTTTTTTCATTAATGTTGACTACTTCTCAAATTTCTTAAATATGAACGCTTTTTAAGTAACCGAATCTTTTTATATTACTACGTGTAGAATATTTCAGAGTTACCTACATATGCATAAAATTTTATTTTTTTGTTTAATGATACCCGTTTTTGTCAATAAATACCTAATTAGGTATTTATTGCAAAATATTTATTTTCTTCTTATTTTATTTGAATCTTCTAATAAATCTGTGTCATGTCTTCATGTTATTTTTGCTTTTATGTTGTATTATGGTTTTCAATAATATTAATGCTTTATTTCACATTCTAAATGAAACTAAAATTATTATTTGATACTTACAAAAATATTAAAATGGCTATTCAAAAGAATGGAAATATAAATTTATTATTTTTTCGAAAAACCTTTAAGGTATTAATGAAACCTTTTTTTTTTTTTTTAATTTGACGGTAAAACTATGACTATTTTGAAATGCTGATATAAGTAAAAAGATTTTTAAAAAAGCAACAACGATACTAAGTCTGACTTTGTTTTATTAACTACATTTCTTGGTAAAGTTTCTGAGAGTCACAAAAGGTCTATTTAATCCATGAATAAAAAGACGTACGATAACAGGTTTGTGAACATTAAAGCTGATAGTTTTCAGTATCTCTTAAAAGATCTATTCAACAAGAAATATCTGGTGTCATTTAGTGTAATAGGGGAGAGTAGCTGAATTTGGATCACTTCACTTATTTTCAGGTGTAAATCACTTAATTTTTGGAATATCTCCAAAACTTTACTACACGTGGTTAATCTATTCGTCTACTAACTAAATAAATCTTTAGATCGATTGCTTTTTGAAAATCTTAAGTTCAACTCGTCGCCTAAGTTGGACCCCCAGTCTCCTAAATTGGACCCAACAATATCAGGTTGTTTTAATGACTAGAGAATATAACTAATTTTATTAAAAGCAAATTTTGCGATTAATGAAACAATCAAATAAAATAACAGCAATGAAATATAATGAAATCAAATATCTGAAAAACAAAATTGTTTTAAATCAAAATTTATTCAAAATATCAATCAAAGTTATCAGTAATTAAGAATAAAAATTATGGAACTAATTCCCAGTTACATGAATATAATGTAAGAAGTGATGCAAAGCTTGCACATGAATTTCGTTTATTCTTTTTTTATTCCAGCGCACACAACTTCGAACCGTATTTGGCAATCTGAATACTGAATCATTTCTGCTATTTTATTTTTCTTCCGAATTAGGTAAAATCAATCATCACTGTCTTGATTTTATTTTTAGATTCTGAATCATTAGATTTTTTTTTTTTTTTTTTTTTTTTTAACAGACGTTTATTTTACATTACGTTTGTAGCTCTTCCCTTCCATCATTTTTTTCCCATTGCATTACGCCTAATTTTTAAAACTTGATGTTCCAATTGCTGTTGTGCTGTGAGAGGTTTTTTTTTTTTTTTTTTTTTTCATTTCAAGGTTTTCTTTATATGGCGAAGATGTTAACACAGCTAGTATTTTTTTTGGTACTTTACTCTGGTTTACTTTGGTACTTTACTTTTTTGGTACTCTGTACTTTAATTTAAATGAATTTAGCAAGGAAGATAACATTTCTAATGATTATTTGGCTTTTTTTTGGGGGGGGGGATTTGTAGCCTTCTTGCAGGTCAATTTCTTCACAACTTACTCTCTCGTTTTCGTTTTCTATATCTTTAACAGCTTTTGCTGTCACGGGTGATTTTCTTCCAGAGAGTTCGTCTGTGTCGTTTTCAAGATTTTTCAATTATATTGAAAAAGTGCTTAAAAAATATGGTATATTGAAAAAATATGCTGCGATTAATCAAACGCAAAACATCATCTATTCAAACAGTGTTTAATTCACGGGGTGCCTCCCAGAGTCAACCAACGCCCCCCCCCCCCCCCCACCCCCCCACCCCCGTCCGGAAGGTTTGAGATTTTATGCATTTTAATGGCAAAAATGTGTAATTACACCCTCCAGAACTAAAAAGTCAGCCCCTGTCCCCTTCATTGAACTGTAAATATCTTCCAGGTGGAAAATGTTTGAATTCAACTCTGCAAATCAAATACACCGTAGGAATAAAAAATTCAAAGAAAATAAATACACATACAAACAAGATAAAAGAAATTGCAAACAAAATTTATTGCATAAACGTGTAAAAATATTTTTATATGTTTCTCCAAATTAATCTGTATACAGAAATTGATCCAGATGTACAAAATATAAATAAATAAATAAAAATAAAATAAAAAACTTGCATGGAGATAGTAATCCCTTATAAAATATTAAAAACTAAAAAAATAGTTTACAAAGCGCACAGACCTGGAAATTTATTACTTACTCTTCAAATTTATGATCGTATATCTAGTCCAATTTACGCAACTTAAATTGGCCCAATTAAGGCAACTACACCATTTTCTAAAACAGATAATCTTAAGACTAAGAACAAAAACGAAATCAAACAAATCCGCGTGAAAAGTATGCGCAATAAACAGATGAATTTATATATGTATATGAAAACGTTCCAACTTACTTTAGTTTTAAAGTAGGGTAGACCGGGGCCAGTTGACCATAGGGGCATGTTGGCCCAGTCGCGATATTTTTTAAACTATGCTTTAGATGACATTGTCAGTTCAGCCAAGTATGCGTTGCTTCGTTTTCCTCCTCCAACATCAGCACCATTGAAGTCGGAGCGCCCGTTAAAGAATTATTGAGAATTTTCAAAATTTTGCAAAGGTGAGTAAATTTCCTCTCTTATAAATAATCGTTTTTTATTTGTTTGTAGATTACATTTTAGATTTTGATACGTAATAATTCAGAAAAATAATTGTTCGTAGTTATTATAGGGCATGTTTTTTATTGAAATACTTTCAGAATAATTCCTTACAGTCATGATAAACAAAAATGGCGATACGGGGTTAGTTGGCCCATTTGGCACGGGGCATGTTGGCCCGGGCCAACGTGCCCCGTAGGAATTTGTCTCTGGGGTATTGGAATTTTGATAGCTTTAATGAATTATTTTAATAAAGATTTATTGTTATTTTAATGAATTTATTATTAATTAATAGTAAGGAATTATTAATTGAATTCCTGGTTATTCCAGTCAACCTTTTAAAAAATGAAGTTATAATGTTGTTTACCTCCTCCGCAAATTAAATCAGCTGCTCCTGTTGTACAAAAACATTTTAAACTTTCATAATTATAGAAGAATACCTGCTGGCTTGGCCTGCTGGCGCCGGTAGATTTCAAAGTTAAGTACTAATTTCACCAAGAATTTAACTGATTAAGGGAAATGTGATTTTTTTTTCTTATACAACCTTCCCCACACAGACACACACACTTTTTTGTTTTTAATTTCTTTTTGTTGTAAGTGTTGCTCCTATCAAAACCTTGTCAATGCAAAAGTTGTAGATAACATTAAGTGGATTTATGATAAATTTAAGTGAATTTGATGTCTTGTAAATTGACGAATAAGTCATGCATAATTTTTTGCCCTTTTCGTACAAGTTTCGAAAAGTTTAAATTGATTGCATATGTTATCGTGTCTATAGAAAAGTAACATATACATATATAGATAGATAGATAGATTTATAAAGTTTTGAACTGGGGTTGGTTTTGGGCTATATGGATCATGATCGGTGTAGATCTCCAGAAGTTTTTCAAAAATTCCAGCATATGGGAAATTGCAATAGTTAGTATTTTTTACGAAATCTACCTAAAAGTTCGCCCTCCTAGGATTACATACTACCGCTAAAAGTAACAAAACTAACAATCAAAATCTATCCGACTCAGATATTTCTCAATTATTAATAAAATCACCTTGTTCTCGCGTCCTGAGAAGAGTTTGACACAAATAATGCTTTAATAACATCAGATTTTATGAAGTGAAAACCTCTTACCTGGGTAGTTATTCGTTGAAAGTAAATAATCCTTTCTGTCTTCATAATCTATAAAAACGGCAGTTTCAGGAAATAAATTTTAAATTATAAAAAAATAATTTTCCTTTAAGAGACATGTTGTCCCTTTCACAGACAGAATAGAACTGCACTTCCTGAACCGTTAATAAAGATCAGCAGTTCAAACAGAAATATAAAAAAATGATATCATCGGACATAATTATATCAAGCACATTGCTATATCCTAATTTATTAGATTATCTAAATCTCATTACACCAATAATTTTTATACCTGATTGGGAATTAAAGTTTATATAAACAAAAATTATCATTATTTCAAAGAAGCTGGCATTACTCAAAGCATCGTGAAGCAATATTTAATTTTACTGACAGAAATTTGAAGGAAATGATGCGTTAGAAAAATATAAGAAATGAAAGAAAACAATTATTGCACTTAACAGATGTACAGAGGCCTTGATTCAATTTATTTATCATATGGTGTTAATAATAAATCACTTAATTAAGGATGAATGATTTCTTAAATTACTGTACTCTAATATTTACGGTGTTGTAACACCTAGCATGATTTATTAAAATTTATTGCTGTTCCGTAATTTATTAAAGGCATTTTTTATGAGAAAATAAAATCAATTTTTAAAGCAATTTTTGGTCGATGTTAATAATTTGAATAACTCAGTTTTAATATTTAAAATTTTTATTTTAATTTCGGAGGCTATATTGTGTTTTAGTTCGCAAGAAATAAAAATTAAGATTTGGTAAAATTTTTATCATTTCTTAAACTTCTACGCTAACATTAAAAAGTGACGTGGGACAACTTACCCCGCAATCGGGGCAGGTTGGCCCAAGCAACTTGGTGTCAATTTGAGCTTCTAAACTAATACTTGGAATTAATATTTTCAAGTTTTACTAATGTGACTTCTTCCTGAAAGTACAATGATAGTGGTAACATAAAAAGAAATTTCAAATGTTGAATTGTGATTTTTTTAAAAATTATTAGAAGAAAAGGCGGGCAAACTAGCCCCGGTCTACCCTACTCACTTAGGTTTTGTAGGAAAAAATAGATCAAAACAGCTAATTTTACGTTTTTTAAAGTTGTCTGAAAACAGCACGTGGTAGGCGGGTGCTTCGTCTAATCCTAAATGACGTCATTCTGATGAGTAAGATTTCAGCGGTAGATCAGCGGTTAATTATTTCTGTAATTAACGACAGAATGTTAACGGTCAATTTAAAGCGGCGGTCCAAATATGGCTACTCTCCCCTATATTTCTCATTTTTTCTTATTTCTCTTTCTATTAAGTGTTCTAGTTCCAAATTTTTTTATTTTTTATCATGTATTATTTCTTAATACAAATGTTTAACATCACATGCTCAAAAAATATAAAAATCGCCGGTATGAATAAATTTATTTTCTGATAAAAGGAGAATTCAGGGTAAAATCGGTAAAGCCTTGTAATCGAAAGGAACGAAATATTTCAGTTTTGTGAGCAGTCTTCTATCAAGTTATAGGTGAAATACTTAGCTCTAGGCGAAAACAAAAGTAGAAGAAGCCTTTACGCTACCTCCGTACTGGAATTTGTTTAGTTTCTGTGTTAGAAAAGTTGTTTCTCATTTTTTTTTTTTTTTTTTTTTTTTTTTTAATGTTGGTTACTTCTCAAAATCCTTAAATATGAGCGCTTTTTAAGTAACCGAATCTCTTTATAATACGACGTGTAGAATATTTCAGAGTTTCTCGCATATGTAGAAAATTTTATTTTCTCGTTTAATGATACCCGGTTTTCTCAATAAATACCTAATTAGGTATTTATTGCAAAATATTTATTTTCTTCTTATTTTATTTGAATCTTCTAATAAATTTGTGTCATGTCTTCATGCTATTTTTGCTTTTATGTTGTATTATTGTTTTCAATAATATTAATGCCTTATTTCACATTCTAAATGAAACTAAAATTATTTGAAACTTACAAAAATATTAAAATGGCTATTCAAAAAAATGGAAACATAAATTTACTTATTTATCCGAAAAACCTTTAAGATATTAATGATATATATATTTTTTCAATTTCACAGTAAAACTCCGACTATTTTGAAATGCTGATACGAGAAGTAAAAAGATAAAAAAAAAAAAAAAAAAAAAAAAAAAAAAAAAAAAAGCAATAGCGTTACTGAGTCTGACTTTGTTTTATTAACTAATTTTCTTGATAAAGTTTCTAAGAGTCCCAAAGGTCCATTTAATCGATGAAAAAAAACGTACGATAACAGGTTTGTGGACATTAAAGGTGATAGTTTTCAGTATCTCTTAAAAGATCTATTCAACCAGAAATATCTGGTGCCATTTAGTGTAATATATTTCTTTTTTTTTCTTATTTCTCTTTCTATTAAGTGTTCTAGTTCCAAATTTTGTTATTTTTTATCATGTATTATTTCTTAATACAAATTTTTTACATCACATGCTCAAACAATATAAAAATCGTCGATATGAGTAATTTTATTTTCTGATAATAGGAAAATTCAGGGTAAAATCGGTAAACCCTTGTAATTGAATGGAACGAAATATTTCAGTTTTATGAGCAGTCTTCTATCGAGTAACAGTTGAAATACTTAGCTCTAGGCGAAAACAAAAGTAGAAGAAGCCATTACGCTATCTCCGTACTGGAATTTGTTTAGTTTCTGTGTTAGAAAAATTGTTTTCTCATTTTCTTTTTTCATTAATGTTGGCTACTTCTCTAAATTCTTAAATATAAATGCTTCTTAAGCAACCGTATCTTTTTACATTACTACGTGTAGAATATTTCAGAGTTACCCACATATGCATAAAGTTTTAATTTCTTGGCTGATGATACCCGTTTTTGTCAATAATTATTTAAATAGGTATTTATTACAAATAATTTACTTTTCTATTTATTTTATATGAATCTTCATCTAAATTTGAGCAATGTCTTTATGTTATCTTTATTTTTATGTTGTATTAAAGTCTTTAATAAATGTTTATTACTGTTTTTAATAAACGCCCTTTTTCACATCCTAGAAGAAACTAAAATTATTATCTGGCTCTTAAAAAATATTAAAATGACAATCTAAAAAATTGGAATTATAAATTTGTGTAATATTTTAGAAAGATCTTTAAGATAGTAATAATACTATGTTTGGGTAAACTGACGATAAAACCCCGACTATACAGAAATACTTATAGGAGAAATAAAAAGAGACAAAAAGCAATAACGATACTGAGTCTGACCTGATAACGTTTCTGAGAGTCCCAAAATGTACATTTAATCCATAAAAAAGTAGGATAACACGTTTGTGGACATTAAAGATGATAGTTTCGAATATCTCTTAAAAAATTTCCAACAAGAAATATCTGGTGTTATTTGGTCTAATATATTTGATGTATTTTTCTCATTTCTTTTTCTATTAAGTGTTCTAGTTTGAAATTTTGTTACTTTTTATCATGCATTATTGCTTATTACAAATGATTTACATCACATGCTCAAAAAATATAAAAATCGCCGATATGAATGAATTTATTTTCTGTTAAAAGGAGATCTTAGTATAAAATCGGTAAAACCTTGTAATCGAATGAAACAAAATATTTCAGTTTCGTGAACAGCCTTCTATCGAGTAATAGTTGAAATATTTCGCTCTTGGCAAAAGAAAAAAAGTAGAAGAAGTCATTACGCTATCTCCATACTGTCATTTGTTTAGTTTCTGTGTTAGAAAAATTATTTAATTATTTTCTCTTTTCATTAACGTTGGCTACTTCTCAGAATCCTTAAATATGAACGCTTTTTGCGTAACCAAATCTCTTTATATTACTACTTGTAGAATATTTCAGAGTTACCACATATATAGAGAGTTTTGCTTTATTGTCTTATGATACCCGTTTTTCTCAAAAAATATCGAATAAGGTTTTTATTGCAAAATATTTATTTTTCTACTTATCTTTGAATCTTTCTTCTAAATATGTGCAATGTCTTCATGTTATCTTTTCTTTTATGTTCTATTATTGTTTTCAATAATATTAATGCCTTATTTCACACTCTAAATAAAACTAAAATATGAACACTTTTTAAGTAACAGAAACTTTTTATATTACTACGTGCAGAATATTTCAGAGTTACCCACATATGTAGAAAGTTTGACTTTCTTGTCTAATGAAACTCGTTTTTTTTTTTTTTTTTTTTTTCAATAAACATCTAATTAGGTATTTATTGCAAAATATTTATTTTTCTACTTATTTTATTTGAATCTTCTTCTAAATTTGAGCAATGCCTTTATGTTATCTTTACTTTTATGTTGTATTACTGTTTTTAATAAATGTAACACCCTTATTCACATCCCAGATGAAACTAAAATTATTATTTGACACTTACAAAAATATTAAAATGACATTAAAAAAAAGTGGAATTATAAATTTGTTTAATATTTTTGAAAGACCTTTGAGATATTAACGTTACTTTTTTTTTTTTTTAAATCGACGATAAAACCCCAATTATTTAGAAATGCTGATAGGAGAAGTAAAACGATAAAAAAGAAAGAAAAAAAAAAAGCAATAGCGATACTGAGTCTGACTTTGTTTTATTAACTAACATTCTTGATAACGTTTCTGAGAGTCCCAAAAGGTCCATTTAATCGATGAAAAAAACGTACGATAACAGGTTTGTGGACATTAAAGGTGATAGTTTTCAGTATCTCTTAAAAGATCTATTGAACAAGAAATATCTGGTGTCATTTAGTGTAATATATTTCTCTTTTTTCTTATTTCTCTTTCTATTAAGTGTTCGAAATTTTGTTATTTTTTATCATGTATTATTTCTTATTACAAATATTTTGCATCACATGCTCAAAAAATATAAAAATCACCAGTATGAGTAAATTTATTTTCTGATAAATGGAGAAAGTTGGGTAAAATCCGTAAAACCTTAGGGTCGAATGAAACGAAATATCCCTTTTTTGCTTAATATGAGCAGCCTTCGATCGAATAATAGTTAAGATGCTTATCTCTAGGCAAAAAAAAAAAAAAAAAAAAAAAAAAAAAAAAAAAAAAAAAGAAGAAGAAGAAGAAGAAGAAGCCACCATTACGCTATCTCCATACTGGCATTTGTTCAGTTTCTGTGTTAGAAAAATTGTTTTATCATTTTCTTTTTTCTTTAATGTTGGCTAATTTTCAAAATTCTTAAACGTGAACGCTTTCTAAATAACCGAATCTTTTTATATTACTACGTGTAGGATATTTCATAAAAATTTATTTCCCATAATGATTCTGTTGCTGCATCCATAAGATTATTTTTAAGTTTTCATTTAATATCTTAAATCTCTTGAGTTAAAGACGTATATTGGAAAACAACACTGTAAAAAATTGCTGCAATAATTTTACTGCAGCAGAGATTCCAGGCAAAGAAACATAAAAAAAACGGGCTTTGTTCCTCGTTTAACGGACTTCGTCTTTAGATAAACTGGTTTTGCCCGTAAAACATAAAATTTACGGGAGTTGACCTTTTATCTGTCAAAAGTGACATTTTCCGCAAATTTACTGGAGTAATGCACGGTAAAATACCGTAAATTTACATATATATATATTTTTTTAAGTGAATGCTTAAAGAGACAGTAAACAATACTTGAAGAAAAGGCAGTCAAAACTCATACATGGAGTGATATATGAGATACATGATCAAAAGAGATTATCATTTTTCCAAAGCTGTTAGCAGTCGACTTTATTTCCGCAAGTTTAAAAATTGTCATGGGAATAACTATCCTTTTTTCTTTGAATATTAAATCATTAAACTGTTATCTCAGATGTTGCTATTTAAGTTCCTTGTAGTTGAAGCGGTAAAATAAAGTCGTTTGCTCCTTAAAAAATAAAATTAAACTTTTAAATCGTTCTTTTACCACTGATGTTCTGAGACCGGATGATTTGACATTTTCTGTTAATGCATTTACTAATAAAATTGTGATAAATAAATCATACATTTATGATGTTGATATTTTAGGCAGATAATTGCAGGGTATTTGCACAAAGTTTCATTAAAGGCACTTGGAATTTTTGGCTTCGAGGAGAAACTGATAATATGACATTCGGTTTTTATCCTGCTTATCCCTACATCTCGGTACATTCAATTGTTCATTTATTTTAAAACCAAAGATTTTTTATTATATTAATTTAAGTTCCTTTTTATAATAGCCAAAAAGATGCAGAGATTCACTCATACTATTAATAAATCTGCTCAAATGCAAGAACTTCTATTTATAAATGTATCATAAACGAATGCATTGCATATTTAAAAATATTTAAACGTAATTCTTTTTAAAAGCGGCCTTGTCGATATACATCTTTATAAAGCTATAATAGTCCAATATACACATAATACATTTGGAGAAAAATCGTTTAATTTATCGTTTATGTTTAATTTCAAAATATTTTGTTTAAATACGTTTTAAGTAAAAATATCTCGCTTCAAGCTCAAGAAAATATAGTTTTTTTTTTCGAAAAAATATAGTCCCATCTGCATTCTCTGGTCCGCAATATCGTATCAAGAGCGTAGACCAATCTTGGAATAAAAGTTTTCCAATCTAGGAATTGTTTTTTTTGTAAAATAAAGAATAGGAATTATCTCTTAACTTTATTTTAAGCTTTATGTAATTCTTTGTTATCCACTCATTTAGTCAAAAGTATAGGGAAGCCCTCTAAGTGCTAAACACAGATTTTCGTTGATAACTTTAACAATAATAAATATGTTTTAACAATTATTTTAACAATCTTTCCTTGCTTGGACGAAAACGTCCCGAAGTTTTGTACACGGAGGATGTCCATCCGTGTACAAAACGCAATGCTGAATTTTTCTAAATGTGACTCACACTGTGTGACTCACAAATAGTATCCGCTTCCAGTATTCATGATGCCAGTATTCAGAAATCGCGATTATTTGTTAATTGTTTAACGGCAACGCCCAAATGAAATGCATCTCTTTGGTTATTGAACATCATTTAATGCATCACCATACCTATAAGGGGGGTTACCATAGGGAGTACCCTGTTCTGTCGCCAGATGCCGCCAAATGTATCGCCAACTTGGCGATATGTCACCAAATTTGCCGACCAAATTTAATCGCTAAATGTGATACCAATTGTCGATATCTCTAATATTTCGCCAAATTCCCATAGACTACCATTGTAAACCAGCAGGGTTTACTTGCTTATAGAAAATCAACAAATTGGGATACTTTATTGCAACAAAAACTAATATCAACTTAAGGGTGTATTCCAATCCAAACTGCTAATTTTCTGATTCATTTTTAAATTCGTTTTTGCTCTCAAACACATCAAACTGAGAAATTCTCTTATTTAGAAACTACATAATGTGCTGTGCTTCTCGATTTTTTAATAAATGCAGGAAATTTTGTAAAAAATGCTGTCAAAGTTGGCTTTTTTAACCGAAATTTCCGAAGCGGGATATTTGGGAATGAAAAATATGGCCATAATGAGAAAATAATTGTTTAAAAATCAAATTTTAATTAACTGAGTGAAAAATGAAACCACACGGCTGCTTATACATCTCTTCAAAAATAACCTCAGTACGTTTCATGCTTTTACTTTTAAAAATGAATCTGAAAATGTCTCATAAAATTTCCAGCTGTTGAGGGTGGGAAAATATTTTTTCAAATACTTCCTTGAGAAATTAGATTAATTATATTTAAGGGAGCCAAAGTAAATTCAATTATGAATAAGAGTAACATGATACAATGCTTAGCATGCTTTCCCAAACATAAATTTTAAGGGAGACCAAACTGGTAGCCAAAGTCGGCTAGTAATAACTTTTAATTCCACGAGCCAACAAAATCGAAACATGCAAGTTGTTAAAATTGTTTTTTTTTTCTTTTTTTTTCTCTGCTGCGTGTGACGTTTGGTGACGTCACAACAAAGCATGTCATTGCTTCCCCCCCCCCTTATCTAGGGGGCGTTGCCGAAACTGATTAGTTAAAATACAGTCCCATTCATCAAGTCATCACTTCTAGTGTTGTTATGTTGAATGCAAATAACTGAACAGTGCTAAATATTGAAGCAGCTTTGAGGGGTTACCTAGTTGAAGCAACTTTAAATCCAGCCTGTTGATTAAACGTCTTGTATTACTGTGAGCCATTGGGAATATAAAAATTGTAGTTTAAAACTACTTAAGAGGTAAATGATAATAATTTAAAAATATAAAGAATTATTTAAAATTTTAATAAAATTTAAAAGATTAAGAAATAAAAACTAAAGTTGATAAACTTAAGGGGACATATGACCCTTTAAACAGATGAAATATTTGATTTCGGAGACAAATATTTAAAGTGACCCCATGCACATATTTTTGCACTAATCGCCTCAGTTTTATTATTATTATTATTATTATTATTATTAATACTATAATATGTTCTCCATGCAATATAATATATAATTTGCATCAAACACTTTATAATTAATTAATAATTATTCCTTAATGTGTGCATTTTTTAAAACTAATGATAATACATATAGCTTGTGTGCATGACTTAAAAAAGATCTATACCCTCTAGAACTTTGAAACATTTCATATAACTTTAAGAATATTACAAAAATAAAATGGACTAAAATCTAAAAAATAAACAAAAAAAGTCTAAAGTTTTTTCTGATTTTCAAAATAAAAAAATGAAAATTTTGATAATTTTTGTCACTCGAATACCCATACATTGAATATTTTTTGTTTAATTTCTTAGACTTTAGTTCAATTTGAAGAAAATGATCTAGTAAAGATAAATATAAAGTTTAGAATCATTACCTTTAATACATTTGGAGCTGCACGCAAAGAGTGCACGCAAGTACAAAAATATCGTTTTTGAGGAAAATCAATTTAAACATAAATGTTTCGCTTGAAACAGACCACGGCTAATTTAAATTTTTTACTATGACGAGTGCAATTTTACGAATGCGGTTTGTGGCGATATTTTGATGCGGTTTGTGGCGAATTGTTCAGAAAAACATTAACTGTCAAATGAATTAAAAACCAAAAAACCGATTTTTAAAAAATTTTAAGGGTCGTCTCCAAAGAATGGTTAGTATGCAAAATAGTAAAATTTAAATAGGTAAATTAAATTATAGTACAGCTGTAGTTAGGAAAACTTCTAAATTTAAAGTACAAAAAATAGAAAATTTAAAGTTAGAACTTGTTCAGAAATGACACTCACAAAGGAATGGCAGGAAAAGCTATAAAGGAGGCGGCAAAAGACACATTACAAAAAAAAAGCACTAATAAAGGCAATATATATATATTTAGTTTTTAGTTTTTATAAAATTTAAGAAAATAGGCAGAAGAATAGACAAGATGTGGTGAACTCAAAAGTTCACTGAGTGTCCATAATCAAGGAATATTTCGGACGTTTAACAGTGCTTAACAGTGTAGACATTTTGGAGGGCTTCCGAATTGTCGTCAACTTTACGCCCACTCTATAGATGATTGCTTGTTATTAATGGGCCATTGGGAGATAAAAGTCCAACTGTGGTGTATAAACTACGTAATAAGTTTTTATTATAAAATAAACGCTAAATATTAAAAAAATATTTTATGAAAAAGGTATTATTAAAGTAATATGAGTGCAATTAAAATTACAGTTTAAAAAGTTCGGGCGTTTACCAACGCTTGAATGCTTTGCGTGAGACCGTAAAAAATTTCATCCTGAAACAGGGACTCTATGGATTTTTGACTAAATAAATGTATTGTGTAATTTCGACATCAAATTGTGTTTGTCTTTGACGTGTAATACGCCGTTTACATTTTACTATAGTTTAATAATCTGTAATAAACATTAAACATAACTTTAAAACTCAAGTATGCTTTTATTGCTTATTTTTATTTTTTTAACCATTCATATATTACTTTCATATAGGACAATTCCACAGAAAATCACCATTTTTTTTTTTTTTTGGGGGGGGGGGTGTCAAATGTATAATATGTTTAATTTAAGGATATGATTAGAAAACTTGATATTTTTATATTCTATAGAAAAATCCTAATAAAAAGGCATTGTAAATTACTGTTTACAAAGTAAGTTAAGTACCGTTATTGTCTTTGCAAAGTCATAACGTTACGTCAGTTACGCAATAAAAGTTACGTCAGTTACACGTGTAAATGCCATTTGTTTCTTTTTTATTATTCAGAAATTAATTAAACAAGTTACTGTTATAATTTGGCATTATTTAGTGTTGTGGAGAACATTAAATCATTTTTTTTTTTTTTTTAACTGGATAGTTTTGATAATTTTTACACTTCAATGGAGGCAGAAAAAATATTCGTATATTTTATGATACGTCAGTTACAGAAATTTGAATTGCAATTTTTGGGACTCAAAGAGAGATACAGATAATCTGAAGGTATTTGAGTATTAAGACCTTAGTAAGAAATATTTTAAATTGTAAAAATTAGTTCTAGCTTTATTAGCAAATTTTCTTCATAGATTTGAAAACAAAATTCGGTGATAAAATGTTACGTGAGTTACGATGGAATTGCCCTATAGATAAGAATGTATTGCTGCTGTATTTTTAACAAGAATGGTTTTGTGGGAAATGTTTTGAATGTGAAATTTAATTATTTTGCCGTAAGCATTCTTGAGACTCTATGTTTGTAATTCTGTTGTTGTAACTGTACTGTTATCAGAATCGCCCCTGTTTGACATGTTCTGTAATATTTTCGGCATGTACGATAAACGGATTTTTTACCTTTGAAGCTGTTGAGATATGTCGCTAAAAACGTTTGAATTGTTATTGATAAGACACAAATATATAACATTTGGAAAAAAAAATAGGTTCGATGGAAGTAAAGGAAATATCGATTGCAATAATTTACTCAGATAGACAGACATCAAACGATCTAACTAAAATAGTTTATGAATTTTTATTACTACTATGGTATTTTCTAGAAATGGTATATGTTTATCGAAATAAAATTAAAGAAATGCTTAAAAGGTGCATTTAATATAAAAGATGTGCCAAATATATAAAAGATGTGAACGCGTAATATAGTTTCTAAAACTTAAAAACTTTCACAGTTTTCGCGCCGAGCGCTTTCGATCAGACCTTGATCGTCATCAGGACAACTTTACGTACTGACACATCCTAATCGTACTTCGTCCTCGGCTGGACAATCAGGCTAGTCCATACTACAGTGAAGAGGGAGGGAAGACAGTAAAAGAGTTCAGTTTACAGTGGAGGGGGAGGAAAGAGAGACTGTAAACTGAACATTTCTACCCAAGCCTAACAATGCATCTTCTATTTTAAAAACTTTAACCATATATTCGGAATGTTATATGACATATTAACATTAATAGCCTTGTTATACTTTTTAATAAAATTTCTATGGATTACTTTATTAACGATATATGATAAAAATATACTACATAACATCTTTTATATATTAGTGACATCTTTTATATTAAATGCACCTTTTAAGCAAGTCTTTCTTTAATTTTATTTCGATATGGTTCAAGGTGTATGTGACATTTTCAACGATATATGTTTATTCATATATACATTCTGGGTATGTATTCAGCTCTTCGGAGGTTTTATAAGAGTCTTTTATTACCAAAAAAATTTTTAATTAGGTAGAAAAAATGAAAAATGTGTACGAAACTAAGCAGATATTTCTTTAAAGAACATTCCGCATTTTTTTTCTATTACAACAATATAATTGGAGCGGAATCCACTCGGACTGCAGCAGAATTCCTTTGCTTTCATTGGGAATATTTACATTTTTAGGTAGCTTTCTTTACAAAAAGCTACCTATTGCAGCCGTTCGGAGGAAAGCGATTTCAAAAAGACTTGGTATATTTTCATCGATCATGACCCCCAAACCCCGAAACCACCCTCCGTTCAAAATTGATATATATATACAGTGGACTCTCTCTATTCTGAACATGCATGGGACCGACCAAAAATGTTCAGATTATGGGGGTGTTCATTATAGAGGGAGACTGGGAAATGCATTACTACTACTATTATGATTGAGTTTATAGACTGTATAGAATAAATGGCCATGCCAGTTACCTAGATGGACGTGCTGAATTTAAGTTTTGCAACTAGTGCAATGTCAAACTAAATTCAGTCGAACCTGTAATCTACCGTCTCTTTTTTCATTAAAAAAGTTTACATAACATACATATATACAATTTATTACTTAAAAACGAAATCGGTACATTATTTAACAAAGTGGGTAATTTTAATTTGTTTTTGCATTGTGTATGCTTCTGCAGTGTACATGTTAGCCAGTTGTTTAAAAAGTGGAAAGACTTCCGGATGATGTTCAGCTACATAGTTCGATAGGTCTTGAATCCCTTGGCCATATAGCTTGAAGGTGATCGTACTTCTTGTTTCATCTGTTACTTCTGCTTTTGCTTTTCCTTCACTATCGTCTTCCTCTTCAACGATGTTGTTGCCGCTAACTGGAAGGCTTCCGTCGGCTTCGAGATAAGCTCCAGGTTCAATTTCAGTATGGACCATTTGAAGAATTGATCCCCAAGTCACTCACAGCTGTTGCTTCTTATTCCTCTATTCTTAATTGTTCATTCTCACATTGGAAACCAGCTTTGGAAGACGTAGGGGGGTATTTTATTCCAAGCTGTTTATATCCAATGGACATCATCCATGACTTAACCGTCTTCGTTAGTTTGGTTGCCTTCAGAAAATGGATTTGGTAGTGAGCTTCAAAGGTCTTGATTACTCCTTTTTCCGGTGGTTGGATTATAGAAGTACAGTTCGGTGGTCAGGAACTTCAGGCTCACATTGCTCAGCTGCATGTTTGTGTGTCATCTGCCATTATCCACAAAAAGAATAATTTTTCTTCTTTCTTCATCTCGTTAATGACCTCCAACCATTGGGAAAAAATTGTGAATATCATCATGGCTTTTCCATTTGATTTATAGTGCACAGGCTATGATGCGATTTTCACATTTTAGAAACATCATGGTTTCTCACTTTTTCCGATAACAAGTGGTTTGAATTTCTCACAAGTAAAACTGGCACAGAGCATGAAGGCATGTCTTTCTTTTGACTTTCCATTTTCCGCCCACATTTTTCTCGCTTGTTTCTGTTAGGGTTTTATTTTTTACTCTAAAAAACAGGCCGGTTTCGTCGGCATTGAAAATGTCAGGGCGTCGAAATACTTCGTTATATCCTGAATTTCTTTCCTTTCCTTCACAGTGTCGATATTTACGTCTGCAGAGTGATTATTTTGAATACTATGTTATGGCGACTTTTGAAGTGAGTCAACTATCCTTTTTATGCCTTGAATTTTGTGATTTTCTCCTTTTCTGTAAAATTCAGAGCAATCTGCTTCAGCAAGGGTCTTGTACAAGAAGATTCTTCCTTCTCATTTGGCAAAAAACTTCCAGACGCGATTGTTTATTTGCATGTTTCCCGTTTTCTTTTTGAAAATTCGACAATTTGAGGAAAGTTCATTTGATTCGTTCAAAAGTGATTAAAATTTCTTTCTCTTTCTTGCTCATGGCGTTGCTTGCCCTACTTAAATTACAAACTCACACGCAATTTTTATTTGACTTGCGTTTGATTTTAATTTTTGAACAACTTTGTATTTTTCCTGAAGCTTCATTCCATTTTTTCGTTTTTCTACTTATTTCTAATATAGCTGAGTAAGTGCAATGCTTCTTTCCCTGCATCTGTAGAGAAACGGCGAACAAAAATTTACCATTACCGAGCAAAAGGAAGAGAGAAACAGAAACGATAATCCTGCTCAAACAGGTGTGCAGAAAATAAATCATAATCCTTTTTTAGACACTACCTGTAATATCTGTTGACTCTTATCTATCACTGGTGTGGGGCCTTTCTGTTGCATAATCTTTCTATTTTCATCTCAGCTCGAGAGAGGGGGACTCGCGTGACATGGTTTTTACATTATTTTTTCTTGTATCCTTTTGCACAAAATTTGATTGTTTTGTTCATTTCATTTATCTGATTAACATGATTTACTTTTTGTGAAATGGCAACAGTTTTATATCTGGACTTTTTGTTTTTTAAAAATATAAGAATGTTCTAATTAGTTTAGATGTAGAACACTTAAAGACGTACCTGTTTGAAAAAAAAATTCTTTCAATTTATTTATTTTTTTATAACATATGTTTTGTTATCTGAAGACTTTATCTCAATTATTCAAACAAATTGCAGCATCGAGTAGATGCATAAAATCTAGCAATGATTCTGTCTGTTTATTTTTAAATCGAGTTTATTGAAATTTTTTATTCTTCTCGCAATCTTTTCTCGGAATTTACGTGATGGAGGAATTCCTTGAATTCTGATTGCAAACACACGTTCAGTTTACAGAGAGGCGGAATAGAATGAGGATCAAAAGTAGCGTTCATAATAGTGGGGTGTTCACATTAGAGAGTGTTCAGAATACAGAGAGTTCATGTTATGTTAAGTCTATGGAGTTTCGCCGGGACCATCGGAATGTGTTCATAGTACCGGGGTGTTCACATTAGGGAGTGTTCAGATAGAGAGAGTCCACTGTATATATATCAGTGGCGTGGCGTGAAAATTTCCGGTGGTCATCGCAATTATTTAAGTTTGTGGTGAAAAATTATTAACTCTAAAATTCAATGGTTGAATGTTCAAAAAAGAAACTTTAAATCTTACCTTCACTTATACATGAACTCCAAATGTTCTGCTAAAACTGGATCGTAGAGTTTTAAAAGATTTAAAGTTTCAACATAATTTCCTTGATTCAAAGAGGAAGTTTTTTCATTGTGCCCTCGGAAGGGTAATTCTTGTTTGGCAAGAAAACATGTCACATCTATGAGTCGTTTTAAAACTTCACGATTTTTCTTAACTTTTTGGTTATGCAAATTGTTATTAACTTTGAGGGTTTTGTCTATTCCTTCATCTATTCGTTGCTTTCCAAAATTGTACAGGTCTACTACACACTGAAGATGTGATTCAGAATTTTCGTGTGCCTTGGTTGATTTGGCTAATCCATTCAAATTACTGAAACCACTAAAATTCCAAACGTTTTTGGATTTTGAAAATAAAAGACAGGGCCAGCAAAAAAGTTTGGACAAACTTTCACTACCACAGAGCCAAGTATGAGAATCATAATTAGAAACTGTAAAGTGTCTGGTATATTCTCTGCCTCTTTCTTTTACTTTAGACGATAAGTTTTTGAGTTATGGACAAGGTCTACCATTTTGGACAATATGCAGTTTATCCTCAAATCTTAAAGAACCGAAAGGTTTTTCCAGGAGTTCTTGTATAATATCCGATTCAGCCATGTTCGAATCAGTAAAATGGGCATCAATGGGGAAAAAACTTCAGTTCATTCAATGAAAACACTGAATTATCACAAACGAATATTCAAAGCCGATGCAAAAACTTACCAAAAAATAATTAAAACACCATCTCAATTAATAAAAATATGTATGACACAGCAAGACACAAAAATCACTGAACAACAAACCCGCCAAACAAACAGAAATATCTAAAACAAGTTGGAAATGGCTCGTCAAACGTGGCAAATGAGGTGCGTTCGTACTATAACTAGTTTTATAATTATTTTTTGCACCCCATATTGTACTGAATGTGTATTTATTTGCAATTCATAAGTGCATAGTCTGTAACATCATTAAAATGCACTTGCAATAATTTTTTCCCATTCCCCTTAATGTAACGGAAAACTTTTGACTGTCCTGTAATTAAGCTATACATCCGATTTTCATGAAATTTGAAATGGCTCGACAAAATTTTGCAGCAATTATATATTTAAAATTTCAGACCATTCGGAAGGCTGTAAAATTATTAAAATGCATTTGCAATTATTTTTTCCCATTGGCCATAATGTAACGGAAAACTTTTGGGTGTCCCTGTAATTAAACTATACATCCGATTTTCATAAAATTGGAAACGGCTCGACAAAATATTACAGCAATTATATATTAAAAATTTCAGACCATTCGGAAGTCTGTAACATCATTAAAATTCACTTGCAATAATTTTTCCCATTGGCCGTAATGTAAAGAAAAACTTTTGACTGTCCCTGTAATTAAACTATACATCCGATTTTCATAAAATTGGAAATGGCTCGACAAAATTTTGCAGCAATTATATATTAAAAATTTCAGATCATTCGGTCGGGTAGTTTTTGCTCTGTTATATGCGGACGGACGGACGGACAGACGGACAGACAGACGGACTGAACGACGACTATAGGTGCTACGTATTTATATAATTACGAACGCACCTAAAAACACCCTTTAAAAAAGGAGAAATTTTAACTGAATAACATTTCATAACAACGGGGAAGTACAGCGGATAACGGAACAGCAACGCAATTAAAATCTAACCCCTTCACTTGAAGAGTGCGAGATCTTTTTGGCTTCTGTCCAACAGAAGCGCAAAAATCTGCGATGAGTAGCCTACCTTTAGTTGGGAAAAAGATGTGCGGGGTGAGTGGGAATGAAGTAGGAAAAAAACGTTACTTGGATGCGCTAAAGTTTGCGAATCGCGTGAGGTTTCTCTTCGGTTTTTACACATTTTTGATCGGGATTTTTTTGTTTTTTGGAAAAATCATAGTTTTTAAATTATATTTAAACTTAAAATACTCTATCTTATTCTCTGAAATATTGCTTGGTCATCGCCGCATCGTGCGATGACCGGACGCCACGCCACTGATATATATATATATCAATCTATACTCCTATTATAAAGAGGAAAAAATTGTTTATTTGTCGGAGATAAGCTCTGGAACTACCGAACCGATTACAAAAGTAATGGTATCAAAATGATGGTGTTAGTCCAACTTAGAACATAGGCTATATCTTATGTCGGTGCCACTACCCCAAAGGGGGTGTAGGAGCAAAAAACGTTCTAAAAATGCGATTTTAGCTTTACTGAAGGGCTTAGAAATATGAAATTTTCAATATTAGTTACTTATAAGATATAAATTATGTCTAAGAACAGTTCTTAAACAATTCGAAATTTAAAAGGGTTGAAAATGCGCAAAAAGTGTTCTAAAAAACGTTCTAAATGGTAGTTTCTACACAATCTCAGGAAATACAAAACCGATTTAAAAAGTATTGGTGTCAAAATGACGGTGACAACGCTTGCTCCAAGATAGGCTATGTTTTATGTTGGTGCCACTACCCTAAAGAGGGTGCAGGAGCAAAAAACGTTCTAAAAATGCGATTTTTTTGTTACTGAAGGACATAGAAATATCAAATTTGGAATATTAGTTACTTATAAGATATAAATGATGTCTAAGAACAGTTCTTAAACAATCCGAAATTTAAAAGGGGTGAAAATGCACAAAAAGCGTTCTGAAAAACGTTCTAAATGGTAGTTTCTACACAATCTCAGGAAATACCAAATCGATTTAAAAATATTGGTGTCAAAATGATGGTGACAACACTTGCTCCAAGACAGGCTATGTTTTATGTCGGTGCCACTAACCCAAAGGGGGTGTAGGAGCAAATAACTTTCTAAAAATGCGATTTATGTGTTACCGAAGGGCCTAGAAATATGAAATTTGAAATATTAGCTACTTATTAGATATAAAGGATTTCTAAGAACAGTTCTTAAACAATTCGAAATTTAAAAGGAGTGAAAATGCGCGAAAAGCGTTCTAAAAAACGTTCTAATGGAGGTTTCTACACAATCTCAGGAAATATTAAACCGATCTAAAAAATAATGGCGTCAAAATGATGGTGAAAGCAATTGCTCCAACATAGGCGATGTTTTATGTCGGTTCCACTACCCCAAAGGGGGTGCAGGAGCAAAAAACGTTCTAAATTGCGGCTTTTGCGTTACGGAAGGGCCTAGAATCGTTAAATTTGGAATGGTAGTTAGTTTAAAATATCAATGATCTCTAAGGACGTTTCCTAAAAAAAATCGAAATTTAAAAG